>KK499969.1:231346-355019 GCA_000688715.1 Glossina pallidipes
CCTATGCAATAAAAATCGTGAGCAACTTTGTTTTCGCTGCCTTTCGCCTTTTATTCATAAAATACAACACCTGCACCATATAAATTTCCGTTTTTATTCTGAAAATAGAGAAAACCAGCCGCGCCCACGGTATGGTAACCGCGACGGGTATAAGAGATTCGGCCACAAGCGAATATACTTTTCTCGCTTATTTTTTTTATATGACGGATCACTCAGAATACGTCCCATATGCGCGTAACACGGTGATGATGACGGAAAGAAGAGATGAGAGCGAAGGAGAGAGAGAGGAAGCAGCCGTATGTTATGATATAAATAATAATTAAAATAATTATTGGTTTACGCGCTTTATTTAAGAGTCCAAAACTCAAAGATAAATGCTTTCACTTGTTTAATCAGTAATCCACTATATTTATTCTATTAGCTATCATTAGCAGTAGGTGGAAAGTCCAAACAAAATGGAAATTAAGTATTAACTGTACGGTACTAATAATCTTCATTGATTATAGAAGTTTGTCTGGATCTTGGGATCGGCTTATAGTTCCCGATATCGAGTAAACGCGATCTTAACATGCAAATGTTAGCCACGATAGCTATTTTGCGATCAAAAGACTTTTCGTTCGACACTAAGAAAAATGCTGACTTTAGCGACAGCTGTAAACTTTCTGTTAGTTACAGCAAGTCCGTAACTGAACGCTACCGAGTTTACTCGACATCAAATAAAATAATGTTACGTAACAAATCCATTTTGCAAAAGAAAAAAAGAAGAAAATAAATCAGTTTTCTTGCACCATTTTCAGCCTTCATTGTAACTTGATGAGAAATGATCAAAGTAGTAACGCGTAACTTTCCATATTAGAAGAGAAGCAACTATAAAAAAAGTAACAAAAGATGTTAAAACTAAATATGCAAATAAGTTCATCATTAAAGCTTTCGAGATCTGCTTCGTAATGGAATTTAATTGACGCGATACGCTTAAGGTAACGATTGATTGACTCAAAATAAAGCACCCTGTTCTCTAACCCAAGGTGATTATTGATAAATTTGAAATACAATTAATTTTTGCAATTCATTTGATAACATTGTCCGCGAAGCAAAAATCTAATTTAAGCAAAGAGTCGAAATTAGTTTTAAAAAAATTGTGTTTTTGTTGTTTTAAAATCACTTTTTCCATTTATGTCGTTATTTATAATTGCATTTTAGTTATGTTTACCCTTTCTGTTCAGGCGGAAATTTTTTTATGTCCATAATATGGGCCATAAAATGATCAAAAGTTTTTGCTTAACTTATTTTATGCTACGTTTAATATTCAGTATAAACTGACTTTAGCTTGCATTACCGCACTATGTTTGTATCAATGACTGACTGCAAGTAGGCAGGATTGGATTGAATAAGAAACTTTAAAGTAAAAACATAATAATCCCTCATGGGACGGTCGAAAAAATGCTCCGATCCGAAGCATTTTCAATAGCGATCATCCTTGGACCAAAAAACGTCCACCACCAACGTCCATCATCAAAATATTCCGAAAATTGGGACTTATAACTGAACAGACAATATAATAAACGCCAGCTTATTTATGTCCTCCTGGGTCTTGCATATATCCGCACAAACTTAATGCGCGCGTTTACCGTAAGTGAGGCATGGTGCAAACACCAATTCGCAATTCTTTATATCAGAATAGTTTCTCTTTTACTAATCGTTTCTAGGTTTCTTTTGTAAAGATCGGAGGACTCAAGTTCTTCATAAGCGTGAGATGTAAAACTAATTGCAATAACTATTATCTACGCCTACTATTTAATGCAACACAAATAAGCGATTTCGATTTATAGCTTATTTATAGCTTGTCTAGGCTAGGGTCTAATCTTCATCTGATTGTAGAAGTAAGGAGTGGACAGTCCGTGTAGGCAAAAGATAAGCTTGAACAAAGTTCCATAGCTATATATAGGATCCTATCATACGAGAGTCTCCATGCGGCTCATGCGACTTTCTGAATTTCGTTTTGGTTAGTACGATTTTCTCCGTTTTCTCAAAGCGCAAATATGATCGAGTCACAGAGTTTCGTTAGTTCAAACACTGGTATCATACCTAATTTACACGTTCTAAAGCACATCGAAAAATAGGACGATTTTCATTGCAAAGTTGTAGTCCCTTCTACACACTTTCTACTCAAAGGCTCAGAGGTTAAGCACAATTTTCGAATTTCATTAGGAAACCATCCCACTTTACATCAAATACCAAACAGAAAGTTTTGTTCTGGGTTCAGCTGCTCGTGCATCATTCAGCTCTTTTTTTAACTGAAATTTAATGAAGTGAGATCTCCATGTAAAGTTAAACAGTTTAGGTTGAATGGGTTCCAGCGGAAAAAATTCAAAGTAAGCAGGGTTGTTTACCCTATTCGCATTTTTGTACAGCAGCTTACAAATAACCGCCTGAATAAAATCAAAAAGTGGACTAAGTGGGTGTCCGAATTGAGGTCTGCTAAGCGAAAAAAAACGAGATTTGGGGCGAATTGGCTGATTTATTGAATAGGTGAACCCTAATCCCGGAACTGAAAGACATCAGTCGCTCATCCAGTCGAGACGTGATTAGCCCCTGAGTACCAGATAGAGAGAGCTATGTCACACGAGAGCTATCTGATAGTTCTGGCAACCGGTTGTAGAATAAATCTGCAGAGAACAAACGTTCCTCCCACGATTCTGTGTTCTCAAATAATCTGGAATAGTTAATGAGCTATAAACGATGCAAGAAAACAAAGCCATGTGATCAGTGAATGCATACTTTCATATAAGCGATTTAATCGACATATGTCGGATTTTATTTTTTGCTTCTCAACAGGCGATAGACAAGCAGACATCCCGATGGACAGATGGACATGAGACAACCGATTTAAAATTATAGCTTAATCAAGAATATATGTATTTTAAGCCGTCTCTTATAGTTTCTCTCTGGGTGTTACAAGGCGAAGGGTGAGTAAGGTGAACACATTGATCTGTCTGTTATCTGTCCATCTATTTTCTAAGAAATTTAATTTTAAATCGCACTCGTCGGTAGAGATGTAAAAATCAAACTACATCAGATTTAAATATGGCAGCGTAACTGGAACATGCTGCCCTCCCGCATGCATTTCCTATAATCAATAAATATTTTTATATTCATTAGGCATTCCCATCGTACACAGACAAACAGGTTAACGATCAGAATAGTAAATCAAAGTTAATTATCTTAGTAGTTGAGTATTGCCGTTAAATGCAACAATTGCTTAGAAGCAGCATTTTATTTTATTGTTTCTCTGAATTATACAGAAAGAAAGAAGTCATACATTAAATAGGCTTGGCATCGTGGGTAAGTGTAGTCGACTGCTTATTTGTTTTATATACAAATATAAACAAAATCTTATTTGATTTAACAAAATATTTCAGAATTTTCTTTGGGGATCTGCACACCTTGTCAAATAGAAAATCCAGTTTTGAATTTGCACAATAAGCGCCTTGTTTGTAACACATTTATTCGACCGAAATTAACTTCCAACTGTCTTCAAATAAGATAGTCTTGGTATAGCAAAACGTACCTGAGCAAACTACACCCAATTCTCTTTTTACACGATTTTTTTTTACACGAATTTGATTTAACACGATTTCAAAAGAAAAAAATTTCTTTTTTTACACGTATTTTTTGGGAACGTATCTATCGTGTAAAAAGAGAATTAGGTGTATAGATCATAAAGAAAAAGATTTTGAAACCTAAGCAAATATACTGCAAGCAAGAAGTTCCCAAGTAAAGACTTGAAAACATTTTCTGACGAAAGAATCAGCCGTTTTTAAAAGATATGCTTTACAACAATGACTCCACATGGGTAGCCGAGTGAGTAAGAATCGCAACTAACAAATCAGTGTTCGCCCGTTCAAATCTCAAGTGGTGTAAAGTTTTCTTTCGTCGAAGCCATAGTGATCTGCTCCCCATCTCTTCATTTGTCCGATATCTTTTTGACAGTCATCGTCTTAAACGAATAGAAGACAACCCCTGAGCGATTGGTCACAGTAAAAAATGAACGAATAAAACATTAGTTAGTTTGATAATTCTTTTCTGCTTTTCCCTTTGTTCTATTCATAAGCCTTGCAAATTTTTCCAAAATTCAAATTTTTTACTTTTTGGTTCAAATGAATTTTTACCTATTCACAAACGACGCACATAATCGATTGTGGGTGTGGTGAAGTTACAAATGGGCCAAATGTGAGACGAGACGAAAACGTTTCCTACAGCACCTCTGACACGGGTATAAGATATATATGATAGAGGGTATATTAAGTCAGTGCGGACATATGTAACACACAGAAGCGGTTAATATAGACTCACCTTTATACCCATCGATTCAGAATCCTATTTTGCATTGATCTAAGTTCGTCAATCTATCTGTTTGTCGTCTTGTTCCCGCCTTATTTTCTCGCTATTGGGAATGAATCGGATCGAGCCACTTTTGTGATCGGTTCCACTACAGGGTCTTATATTGAAAACTCGTGCTATGAATTACTATAACACGCGAAGTAGTGTATGATATTTATTGGTCTAGCGGTGTTTTAATTTCTTTCAAAAATAGTTTTTTTGAAAACTTCAACAAATGTCTAATAATATGTTCGAATATTTCTTTCCTGTCCGTATCAAAAAAATTTCCAAAGGAAAAAGCAAATGATTTTTTAGGCTTCTAAGTTAGTTTCCTCTTTTGAAAAAGTTAATTCCGTATTCTTTCCTCCCTCCAAAAATGCCCCCTCTGCTATAACTCAACATATATGAATACTGTTTATATTGGGTGGGCATCTAAGTAATTGACTATTTCATTGATAAAATAAAAGATTTTTTTTTACTTGGAATGAAGTTTAATATATAAACGCTTTGTCAGATGAATTTCTTTCAAATCGTGCGGAACCCAAATATCCAGCTTCTTAACGAGACGGGCAGATTTTAAATGTTTCCCAAGGGCTGTATGTGAAACATTTAACTTCTCTGCAATCTCTTGTGTAGTGACGTGACGGTCCGCTTCGATCAGGGTTTTGATGTCAACCTCATTAAGCTCAACTGATCGACCTGAACGTTGATCATCTTTAAGAGAAAAATCTCCAGAAGGGAATTTTTCAAGGGCTTCATTACCATACACATCGCTCAACTTTTTGCCGGCTTGCATGGCCGGTTCTTTCCTTTACGAAAAAAATATAGCAAAATATTGGGAAAATATTCGCTTTTGCACTATATATTGATATTAATACTGAGATAAAAAATAAAGTTTAAGAAAATATCTACGCAATGAACTTGTAAAGCTAGGTAAAGATGGCAGCTAACATATATAAGACGAAGAAGAAGAAGATCATAACATTTATGGATATCATAAAAATGGGAGTGGGAGACATCTGAAATCGGCAATTAATTAGTTGCCCACCCAATATATACAAAATATGAAATGGAATGTGATATCAGAGACAACGAAATACATAGATGTTCCAACATTTTGTTCAAAATTGAGATTAGGAGTTTCTTGGGGATCTTTGTCTGTTAATTTTTAGTCTCTTAATTTTTACGATTCTGCAAAACAGAAACGCATATAATTCATCCGTTTTAAGTGAATATGAACTATGATATGGGTATGTAAGTGTGTAAGCGGCGAAGAAAGACCAAAGAGCACGTGCCAAATATAATTTTGTTTTTCATCGCTGGCTTTGCAGAATTGAAGAATTCGAAATTCCACGTTCGCCAAATGTTTTGAGAAAATTTCATTGAAAATTTTCATATAAACAAATATATAAAGAAAGATAATCGCAATTTTCAACAAAATGTTGGAGCATCTACGTATTTCGTTGTCTCTCAAATTATCAATAAAGTAAATAAGAGAATAGAACTTCATACCGGAAAAAAAAGTGAATGGCTTTCTGCCGCTGCCCATGTTCAGTGTAAATGAATTTCATGCACGTATTTCTTCTGATCATTTATTCGGTTATTATTTCACGTTTGAGAGAAATTATTATTAGCCTATACCCGTATATGTACGCATATAAAGAGAAAGAGAGAAAACGGAGCAAACACCCAGAACATGAGTAAAAAAGCCGTAATGAGAGAAAGAAAGACAGAGAGAGAGAGAGAGAGCCTAAATAAAATTAAAAATGTAAAATTTCCATTGTATAAATTCACTAAACGAACGATATGAGATTTAGTTCAACACGATTAGTTGATAAAGTTGAAGTTGTTTAAGAAGATTGAATGGACGTGAATTGCATATAAGTAACCAGTTTCGTGCCTTAAGTCTTTCTATTTCTTTAAAGTGGTATTTGCCAGCAATTGTTTCGGTAAATTGCAAACAACAAACTCGTATAAATAATTAAACGTACGTACACATATACCTACTTACAAATTTTGAACTCAGTTTAATTGTTAATATCGGTCATTGTCCACTTATCTAAGCGGTTAACGTTGCGCATGCGTCTGTGATGAAATCAGTTTGTGGTGAATAATATAAAGTTGTGGTCCATTTGCTTAGAGTATTTTTTTTTTTCACAAAACAATAATTTTTGCTTTTTTTGTGTGGATGAAGATAATAATTTAAGAAACGACTGAGTGGCCTAAGGCAAAAAATCTCGATTAGCCATTCAATGGTCATGGGTTCAAATCTCAAGTGCAGTAGAGTTTTTATTAATGCCAATAGCTCCTTAGATGATAGTGCCTTAAGACTTTCGTCTTAGCATTTATTTCTCTGGCTAAATTAATAATAATAAGAAATGAAATGAATGTTAAACCTTAATTCCGTTATACGGGTTTTTATATGTGACACTTTGCAAAGTTAATGGAGTTCCACCTAATTCTCTTTTTAAACGATAGATACATTCTCAAAAAATACGTTTAAAAAAAATTCGTGTAAAAAGAGACTTAGGCGTAAGCAATATTAAAAAGTTATTGTTAGAGTTCACTTAATTTATTTCGTGCGTACACATTTTAATTCATTAAATACTTTATAAAAAATAACTTCTACTTTGGAAAAAGGGGACTATATCTGAAATTCATAAATATAAAATCGTGTTAAAAAAAAATAATTCGTGTAAAAAAAGAATTTTTTTTTCTTTTGAACTCGTGTTAAATCAAATTCGTGTAAAAAAAATCGTGCAAAAAGAGAATTGGATGTAATGGCATATTTCTTAGCTTTTCATCAATATTCAGAACTATTTCGTAGGTAGATACAATGGCGGGATTTAAGACTAAATAAATGTTTTAAGTAAACAAATACTTAATAAAGCATTTAAGTCAACAAAGATACTCACTTTGTCAAATTTTTACTAATTTTGTGAATTGCACTAAACTGAACTAAAGCAATCGTTTAATACGCACTTTAATGTTGCACAATATTTCGACTGCTGACTAAAGCAAATTTAATTTTCAAATTTTTGAGGTTGAGATTCCATGTCAATTCTACATCTTAGCGCAAAGGAAGAAAATTTACTCATCTGTGCAAAGTTTCGTGGCAGCTAAAACCATACATAAATATAACATAGCACGAGAGAATAACATCACAATGTCTTCCCAATTTTCGAGCAGGGCCTATATACTTGAAAGCAAAAAAATTAGAATCAAACGATATATATTTTGTAATACTTAAAGTAATATAAAAAGATATGTATATATATATATGCGAAAGTAACGCCTTATGTAAGTTGGAGAGAGCAAACAAAAACTTTACAGTCATCGGAATTTTCAAAAAGTATTTAATGAATTTAAAAAAAGAAATATTTAGAAATAAATCTTATGTTCTCATGCAAACGTAACATGCTTGGTATGTGTAACATAAATTATGGATACCTGTGTCTCATATTTTTATGACATCTACAGATTGATATAAGGAAGCAGTCGGAATTACAATTCACTGTTAAAAAAAAACATCTACGGAGAGTAACGTACTTGGAGGAAGCACTATTAAGCTTTACTAAGGTTTATCAATAACAATTTGTGAAGTCTGAATTCCATGGTCTGGGTTTAGAAATATTTAACAAGCCCTTACGCTTGTGTAAAAAACCTACGTAAATATCATATATAATTAAATTTGAACAACGATAAAAGTTCTCTCCTGATTGCTTTTTATACAGTACACAACATGTGGTACAGGGCTACATTAACTTTGCGCCGTTGTATGCAACTCCCAGAAGAATTTGAAAGGGACTCACCTTGCATTGCACATCTTTTTGTGTTGAATCTACTGGCCGCGTTTTTGCACTGACGTGTTTTTCGCTCAAGGGCAAACACTATCGAAAATAATTCGAAGCGGGCCCTTTTTTCGGCCACCGCACATACGCCCTACTTTTAAGAGTCGTTGTATGTGGAACTATAGGGTGGTGCCGGGTATGTAATGTTAGACAGTGGCACACTGTAGTCTTTTTGCTTGTTAGTTATATGAAATTAAACTAAAATCCTTTCAAGGGCGACCTATAAACAACAGGCAAGCTTTGTTACACTGAAAGCCTAGCCTACTGGATATTAATTATTTGTAAATAATGTTTTTAAAAAGCTGTTAAAACTTAATAAGATGTTATTCCAATAACAAGCAATTAAAAAAAAGGTCGTAAAAAATATATAAACTTATTAATGTAGTGCATAAATAAATTAATTACTGCGTGAATATAAAAAAATAAGCATAAAAATAACAAAACAATAAATTAAGTAAGTGAGTACTAACATCCAAACTAAACTCATATTAACCGTAATCCGCAATTGCTTGATGCAATAAAATGTGAAACTTAGTCTAATAAGAGATTTTTAACGCCCCACCCTAAGAGGATGAAATTAAATTTCAACGAGAATTATAACGCATTAAAAATCAATGGACTTACAAAATATTAGCAATCGATTTGTAAATGCCCTAAGAGGAATTGAGTGGCTGTGTAGTTGTGTACGTTACGCAGCAGCGATTTGAGATAATCGCTTGACTCATCTATCGACAATAAATAATAAAAATCATCAAATTGTTTATGGAAAACGCAGAAAGGAAATAATCGTTCAAAATTATTCCTGCATTGAGAGATCCAAAGGGAAAAGAAATTCCTTGAAACTCTTGAAGGGACACCGAAATCTAGACTACTGAGCAAGCATGGTGATGAACTGTTTCCTTGAATAATTCTATTGCAAGGATCAGTCTTCTTCTCTCGAGACTAAGTAAATTGATTAGAACGAGGAGGTAATGGAGGTAATCCTATCAGTATCCAATCCCAGTCCACGCAGTGCAAATAAAAGAATTTGTTTTTGAATTGCCTTGACCGTGTCCAAGAGCAAATGATAGACGCATATTCAACTGAGGGTCTCAACAGCGATAAAAATAACCACAAGTTCTTCAAAGAGCTTAGGTGTTACGGAAAGCTTTTGTAAAACTAAGTTACTAATTGACGAAAAGGCAAAAATATTTGTACATACTGTTGGGAAACAAAATGGAAATGGAAACATGGTCTTGTGACAATCTTATTCGCTACATTTGGCTGAAGGCGGACTCTATTACAGTCACCTGCTAGCTATACTGTAAACCATAGTTGCGTAGATTGCTGCAATAAATGCATTTTCGCCTGTAAAGCGCAACGTATATGGGAAACAAAAATACAAAAATATATTTGACGTCAAGAAACGGCTATTATTCGTTATTGTGCACCTCATACATGAAATATTTGTTTCGATACCTTTAGTATTCGATAACAGTATAATGTCCGCTAGGTATAGTTTCTACTCAGCCGCAAACACATTAGATCATAGAAACTTTCTCTATATCGATTGATAGGGAATTTTCTTTTTTTTTTTTTTAATTAGGAAGCACCGTTTAGGTAAATGAAATAGTTTGATTGGTAGTTTGATAAATTGATATTGACATGCTAGCAACATTGTAAACGTGATATTAATCTTTCCCTTTCGATGAACTAACGCAAATAGACCTAATAGTCTCTTTGTGATAATTATATATATGAAAATACAACAGATTTCGGGAAATACATTTAACATTCGTGCTCTGCGATTGGAAAAAAAGAAATAAGAGCAGTAAAGCGAGACACTGCCCACCATTAAATACCTCACTCTACCCTACAATTATTCATATAACCACGTTTCGAAAAAAGGTATTATATGGCAAGTGACAGAAAATATAGTTCGATCTGAATCGTTTTCAACAATGATCGTCCTTGGCCAAAAGCCTTTCGGTGTATCAAATGCCATCAAAATATTTGTAAAACTGCAGTCTATAAATTGACTTGTCTATAAAACAAGACAGTGATTCTGAATTGATCGGTATAATAAAAGGTATAAAAAAAGGTCTTCGTCGAATTCTTCTGGGTGTTACACACGTCCGCACTAACTTAATATATACCTAATTCTCTTTTTGCACGATCGATACGTGTAAAAAAATTCGTGTAAAAAGAGAATTAGGTGTAAACAATATTAAAAAGTTCTTGTTTGAATTCACTTAATTTATTTCGTGCTTACACATTTTAATTCATTAATTATTTTATAAAAAATAACTCGCTCTTTGCTCTGTGAGATTCAAGAAAAATTCCTGGAATATTAAAAACCGTGTTAAAACAAAATAATTCGTGTAAAAAAAGAAATTTTTCTTCTTTTGAACTCGTGTTAAATCAAATTCATGTAAAAAAAATTCGTGTAAAAAAATTCGTGTAAAAAGAGAACACGAGGCATAGGATGTAAAAAGTATTTATAAAAGTTTTTTTAAACTAGTGTTTTATTAATAATAATAATAATAATAGTAATGGCAATTAATTTACAATTAAATTGCAATTGCAATGTAATTGAACTGAAATAAAACTGAACTGAAGCAAATTGCAATGAACCAATGAAGTTGTTTTCAAACAACTTTTGATATCAGTTAACGTAGAGACGTAATCGTTCCCCAAGAAAGAACTCTCGAAAGCCATTTACTTATTAGTTCGGGGAACAGGGTTAGCAGGGTTAGACAGAAGGAAGGAAGAGAGGAATTTTCAATAAATGTCTCGAATAGCCTCAAGCAAACAAACAACAGTAAGACGATCCTGCGAGAAAGTCTTATAGTAAAGGATGAAAACAAACTGCCTAATGAATAATAACAACAATAATAACAACAATCACTTTTGTTAATTTTAAATAAAAGTCTTCGTTTCTTTATAGATTAACGGAAATCTAACAAAGCAAGATGAAAACCGTTACGTATGTTACCATTTTGGGGGCCGTTGTTTTGGCCACCTCGGCCTCAATAGTGAAAAATTGCGCGAAATGTAAGTCGTATTAGATTACAAAAAAAAAAAGAGAAAAAATCGAATTGTGTTGAAATTGTCATCATTTCAGCTAAAACTCATCTGCTTGATGAAGAGAATGATGTAAACATATCGAATTGCCCTAAGAATAAATGTTCGCTCAAACGTAATACTGATACTGTGGTCGAAATCAAATTGAAACCGAAACGTGACTTTAAGGAACTCAATTCCGATATCCAGGGCATACTATTGGATGTTCCCATACCGTTTCTTGGCTATTACGGTACCAGTGCTTGCCCTCATATTTATGATGCCGAAGGTAAAAATATGGTTGGCTGCCCCTTGAAAGCAGGCGAAACTTACATCTACAGAAATAGCTTTAAAATATTGCCCGTTTATCCGACCGTCAGTCTCGTGGTACATTGGGGTTTGGGCGATAGCGATGATGATGTCGTCTGTTTCGAAGTGCCAGCCAAAATTAAAGCTTAATTTTAAATGTTAATCTTAATATTAATGTGATAAAGTTTAGACATAGAATCTGAGAGCATGCTTCTGGAAGCATGTAAGAAATTTGTTTTTTGTTTTCTTAATAATAACAAATTTTTCTTTGGATATGATTTTGTTATTGTAGATATTGATGCCTCCAGCCTTGGCATCAATATTCATATAACAAAATATTTATTTTTACAATAGTTTTTTGTGTGTTTCTGTACATTTTAAACAAATAGTCATTAAATTAAATTCGAGGGAAAAATTAACAAAAAATTATATTGAAATAAAATCAAATAAGAAAAAAAACAAAAAAAAAAAAAACGAATGAAAAATTTACACCGGTTTGTCGTGTTTATAATTTGAGATAAAATTTTGTTATTTTTGTTTTCAAACATTTGTGTGCAGTGAGCAAAGTGAGATAGAGATTAGAATGCCTGGTGTATGCATACACCCATATATATATATATTTACATGTTTCAAGTTATTTTTGTTTTTTTTTTAAAACATTTCCGGTACTTTCTACAGATCTCTTTTTTATATTTAATTTATTTTTATCTAATTTTTTTCACAAAAATAAATTTAATTTATCTCATTTTCCATTATTTCCGCTTCCGCTTTCTGATCATTTTTAATAGAAGGATGCTGTAACAACGCCTTGTTTCCTTTATTTGCCAGATATGTTGAAGTTCTATATTGATACATAGGAATACGCATCCAACTTTGTCCGCGCGTCGGCCAATCGTTATTATATTCTTTTGTTGGGAACGATTTCATTGCTTGAGTTTTTACATTTTTATTAAATTGTTTTAAAAGTTCATTTCTCATATATGTTCGCTCTACCGGCACGGACGGATTTATTTTACGTTTACCGTGAGTTTCTAATGCCCGTCCCAAAGGTATGTCCATGTCTCTTGCGCCTGCACCATAGTTAAGCTGCAATTGAATTATTATTTCAAAACAATACATTATGTAGTTCGCAACGTTATACCTTTCGATCGAGCTGATTTTTAAGGGCATTTAGATTAGTAAAATCAATTTTAACCGTCGGTAGATTTACATCGTTATGAAATATGTTTGTACGGCCTGAACGTTTGCCATGAGCTAGAAATTAAATTCAATTCATTGGGAAAAGAAGAAAAAAAATTAAATCGGGGAAGATCGCTTATACCCAGCACCTTAAGGCAATTGCGTTTGGAGCTTAAGATGATTCTTTGTTTTGATAAATTGTTTTTTGATAGTTGGGACTTAATCTGATGACAGTAATTAGAAGACATTTCAAAATAAATTGGTTTTCGGAGGTGAAGTTTTGAAGCTTAAATTCGGGGTAGGACGCAGAGACAGACATCGCAGAACGCACAGATACAAATCGTTTCCGCTGTTTAGGCCCGCGGAGGATAGGCGTGGTGTACCATGGCTGCGATGCGAATTTACTCGCTTTATAATTATTTACCATAACATTTGAGATCGGTGTATAAAGTGAGCAGTGTTCCACTGATTAAGGCAAATGTAGTGAACTATCTGAGCAATTTTTTTTGAAATATTTAGGGTCCTAAAGATAATCAACGGTTTGTGTGCTGCTTTAAATTTGGCGACGTTTGATGAACCAAAGCCAGGAGATTTCTACACACATTCGATGACGTTTGCTGGAAATCTATGGAAAAGGTGAGGCCCACTTTTTTATTGTTTGTGTACGCAAACAAGTGCGGCATTTGAAGCTTCAGCAACTTAGAAGGCAGACCGACGGACAATGCGCAGACAATTTACATAGTTTACATAGCATATCATACTGACAAAGAAAACATACACTTTTATATGCGTACAGTTTTTAAATGCCTGGTTAGCAAATCTCATGTATACCTATCTCTGATTGGTGGGTATAAACATCAAGTATTATATTTTGAATGGAAAAGCACACTTACCTCCCCAACATGAGTGACCATATTCCAGGCAGGAACCTGTGAATATCAATGCAATTGAATTACTTTTCTTTGCAACGATCGTTTTAGTAGAGGAGTAAGATAAGACTATACTTGCATAGCCGCAAGTGTTCTCCTTACGTTTTCACAAAGTTCTTAGTCCTAATAGAGTATTGATTCCATAAACAAAATTTAAACCAAACTCTCTGCTTGACAAAATTAGAGGTAGTAAATATCGAAAAACCGATTTTTCTGCTTCGGTTAGGTATATATATTGAGGTGAATATCTACCACATTAGGTACCAACAAAAAAAAAAAAATAATTTCATCTTTTTATAGTAAGAGTGAACTTTAAATAGAAACACAGTAGTACCTGGACGTTAACATCTAAACAACAGTTTCTTAATTCTTTTAACATTTTAATAGAAATACCTGTTGTGTGTGTGGTATTTGCAAGCAGAAGTTTCATGAGCCAACAATTAAATCATATTTAGAGAGTTAGGTCAACGGTTACGTAACATATACACAAAACAAATTGTAAGAATATTTGCAAAGTTTCGCGCAACTTGTCTTGGGCACGTGTGCGAGAACGTTTTTATAAATTTGCTTTTATCGTAATTTAATTTTTAAATTTAAAGAAAGGATGATATTACGTAACTTCGTTATAATATTTTTCTTAATGGGTTTGTTCTCACTTTTCGTCCTTTCTTTTTTTCTTAAAGCACGAGCTGATAGGTTTAGAAGCCATTATGGAATCATTAGCACTGACGAGGTATAAAAATATTATTTGCAATATGGGAAGATTTTTCGGAAGGTATTCATCATCTAGGATCGATTTATTCTTCTCAGTATTGAGAGCAAACTCCATAGCTGATAGTGAATAATACACAACCTGCAGCGAGTAGAGAGCTTGCAGCTCTCAATAAAGTACGCCTTTCTTGTAACATCGAATGAAAAATCTTTCAATCGATTTCGGTCGATGTCGAGAACCATAAAGCGACTTTAGAAGCAAATGCGGTATGATTTCGAAACGCTGTTAAAACTTGTGGCATTGTAGCAGAATATGGCAGAATATTATAAATTATGGAAGAAAATATTTTGCAATTTTTGCTTCCTTTGCGATTGTTTCAATCAGCTATCTTTGATAAATATTCTGTTTTTAAACTCGATCTGGAGACTAGATAAATGGCTAAATGATTAAAACGATATATTGGTATGACAGGGAGACAAGTGACCAACAGAGCAGAGATGGGCAGTGAAAAGAACACAAGGGCAACAAACAGACACTCAATTTCATGACATGACTTTGATAATTCGAACAGAAGATGCAAAGCAAATAGATGGACAGACGGAGAGATATATAGATAGGCGGGTGGATGTTGCGTGAATCCATCCATGTTGATTAAGGTCATGTACACTTTAAATGAACGTTAATGCATACTGCACGATATAACAAATGAACAATGCATCTTATGTATCCCTCCCCTATCAGAAATCGCAAAGAAGTACGGGTTGTATTAACGATAATAGCTACTACGAAGAAAAGCTTGTTAAGAATTGTTGTGTGTTAAGAGATAAAAATGCGTCTGCAAAAGGTAAGCAAACACTATATATATACTTTGTTTGACTTGACATACGCATCAGTCTTTTGTTAACGGAAGGCGAAAGAAGCCTTAATAATAAAAATTAAACACCCAGTAGGAAACTTTATGTATATTTTATAATTATACTTTAGCTTTTCCATAAGTGTATGATGAGGCAAAGATGATGAGTGCGAAATTTCCTGTTGGGGGTTTTGCATAAATACGACTAACAAGTAAAAAGTTTTAATGCATCTTATAGCGAATCTTAGATAACCACCATCTGAAGCACATGTGTATGTCGAGAGTAGAAAATTTGTAGAAGAGTTCGAACGTTGAGGTAGCATAGATAAATATTTCATGCCCACTTCAGAAGGATATTTACTAACATTATCTTAGCAATAAGTTTTAACTCAAAAATTTGTAGGCGTGTTTTTGTTCGTGGATTTCGTCAATTTTTTTTTGGAAATGATCAGTAGATCTAAACGAAAAAAATGTCTATTCCTGTTTTTTAGCCCCAAGTTTTTAAAAGAAGTATCATCAATAACCAATAGACGGACGGACGGTCAAACGAATAGGTGAACGGTGCTTGGATTGACGATGGATAAATGGATGAACGGGCGAACGCAAATTTCTAACGACCTGACTTTGCCAAGTAATGACAGAATCTAGTGTACCTCCACTCTTTGTTCGTGAAAATAGCTTTTAACATATAACGAAACGAAACAAGCTGTGCTGTTACCTGTTGCTCTATGTATATAATAAAAAAAAAATAACCTGAATAAACCGAATCCATGTGCAGCACATTGTTATTTAGACAATTACACGAACATTTTTACTCACACGTCTAACTGCGTAAATGTGCATCTGCGGAACATAATCATGATATATATGCTTAGGCATGGATCGTTGCCATTATAATATTAAAATTTTCAAAGAAAATGATGCTAATCAAATACACATATATACTTGTTATTCTTACATATGCTTTATCGTTTATTCGTACGTAGGTTAAAGGACATGTACAAAAAGAGAAAAATTAAAGGCAATTGTCAGAATCTTGGGATATATATGTGAATAAAAGGAGGACGAATGCGTTACAGCGGAGTTAAAAGACAACGAAAAAGAAGTATAGCGATACTAGATACGAATATTAAGGAGGAGTAAGCAAATATAAATTCCATTTCCTTTCCCGAAAGAAAGATTGTATCAAAGGCAGGACATATTTAGTGACGTGTTATTTATCATACTTATGGGGCTGTGAATGGGGTTTGTTTGACTAATAAATTTTACTTTAAGGGTTATTTTCCCTTTACTTTAGGGTTATTTCCCAGAAAGCTTCAGACAACCCGATTGATTTGTGTATCTCTCTTAGTGCCGGAAGGCTTTTGTAATTTTCGCTGACGATTATTGCATATTCTAAGGCGCGAGACAGGGCTTTCCGTTAACTATTGGCAACACCTTCTTCATTGGCTCTCTTTCATAGTAAATGCCTATGGGCCTCGTACATGCGACATCGTCTTTTCTATTCTGCCCCCGTAAAATGTTCTTCCATCGTGTTTTCTACGGGATGTAAAAATGACTAAAATGATCAACTTAGCCTCCGAATGTAGAATGTGGACATTAACTTTAAGGAATTGTTTTTTAATAATAATTTTCGCTTTCCGACAAGTGTGACAAAGTCTTCTAAGCATTTCACTTTCCCATGTAAGCTTAGATTTTTGTGTAGAATGCGACAAAGCATACCCTCTGCGTTCATATCGATAAAGCGAGCAAGAAGAAGAAGAAGAAAAACAATGAACAACGAGTAGCGCTAAACAATGTTCTTAATTGTCTCTTAATTCAATAATAAATTAAGTTAATTGTTTTTTAACCACACACGTAAAATAATTGTTTTTTATTAAAGTTCTGGTATTATCTGTCCATCACGGTACAACTTTAATTAAATATTTTAGTAGAGAATTATTAGACGTGTGTACAGAAAATGGACTTAGGTCATTTTCAAAATGAACGCAACAGGTTTCCACAGGTTTTATTTACATCGTGCATTTTTTTATGTTAAACGATGTTTGATGATTGACGCTGGTTTTTTTCCATTGACAGTTCGCAACAAACACAGCCTGACTAGTTCTCATGACATGTTTTACAACAGTGTTTACAATCTTTCAAATGGTATTTATTATGCTTGTTTTCCAGTTCGCAAGAGGATTAATTTACGATAGCAATTAAAGCCACAGATAAGCTTACTGTACATCTATCTACCTAGTATTTAATACCGCCAGGCTAATCATTTTTGTCATGAATATGAAGACAATTTTTACATATCTTTATTTATTTTTTTCTGTTGTTCACTTTACGGTTATATTAATCTAAAAAGTCATCGATTGTTATGCATTGCAATGAATTGGCGAAAACCCTTAAACCTTATCTGTTTAAGCTAAAGGCTTAAACTTCAACCTAAATTCATTCATTGGCCGGTGATCGTAGGTTTTCGATAACTTATTCATATACATCCATGTATTGTCGTTAAAGAGGAGAAGTCATCATGACATTTTCAAATACATTTCTTTGTTTTTTTTTTGATTGTTTTAATAAAGTGTGTGGAACAAATTCATTACTCGAATCAAAATTTTTGTCGTGAGATAGTAGGCTTTTCCCAAACCGCTTCGAAGAAGATGTCTGTATCTGGGACGTGAAGTTATTGAGTTTTTTAGTTCAAATTTGCACCATTTACTTACTTACTACTTGCCCCGCAGCTCACACTCAACTAAATGACTCCAGCATTTTACGCTTTCTTTATATTATACCTCAACTTTTTTGGTTTAATGCTTAAATATATGTTTAATGATCCCGGCATATATTGTGATGCTTTTGCTGTTCATTCCAAGAAAATTGTCAAAAATACATTTTGTTTTTAGTTTCCTTGTGTTATAATGGTTTCCCCCCTTAAACACTAATACATTTATTTCAAATATCTTTCTTAACTCGGATAGTTAGTCTTACTTCGGATAGTTAACGCATCCGCCAATAATTCCCGTGGTTGACATATAATTGCTGTTTCTTATATTTTTTTGATTAATTTATATATTTATTTACTTACACATGAGACTCCGCTCAAATAAATGAACAGACGAATTCAATAGATTCCTAAAAGTAAATCTTATACTAATTATTATTGAAAACTAGTACAAAGCGTACAAGGAGACGTAAGGAAAAGAAAAAAAAACACAAAAAAAAACACACAAACAATTAAATTATAATTCAGGTATAAATAAATCAGAAAGAAAAAAAAAAGAAAAAAAAACATCAAGCTAGCGGCACACGCGCAACTGATACAGATCCAAGTTGCAAGTGAACCCGTAAGCCATCGCTAAAATGCAAAAGCTTGGTAAGCGATCACAATAAAACAACACCAGTTAATTGTCGACTCGTAATGAGGTGTTAAGACTGCAAGTGAGTGAGAGCAAAGTTGTTTTGAGAGATTTTAAAGAATCCGATGCTGAGATTACGTGATAGATATCATTTAGGTTTCCGCAAACAACTCTGAAAGGCTTAAATCCCTCATAGTTATATTTACGTTGACTCAGGTTAACAAAAAATAAAGTGACTAGAGAGGCAGTTAGGGACATTGAAGCTTATCTCACCACGTAATGTCGACGAATGGATAGCACCATTAATTGACTTAATTACGAAGGAATCTACGTTTCTCAAGTGATAGCAAGGATAACAGAAGCAATCTATATTTATAAGGAGAAAGAAAGGCAAGCGGGTCCCTATTCAAATTCCTAAGGGCAAACAGCAAGAATTGCTTTTGCAAGGACTCAATTGAATCTAAATAACACTTATGAAAAGGAGACCACACAACAGAGGCATAAACACGTATTGGTCTAACTAAGCACCTTATAGCACTGTATAGCCTTTTTGTAATGTAAGGATCCTTCAGCTCTTTACAACCACCTCTTAATGAAACTAAGCGCCTACCTAGCTTTACTTAAAGAGAGTTCAACGTGCAAATTAAAACGTAATCTTTAGTCGAACAGAGCCCCTAAATCGATGAACGAGTTAAGATTTTCCAACTTGTGTGAATCAATGAAATACGCAGTGTTGAATGACTTCCTTCTTAAGAAAGGAAGCTTTTTGCATTTCAATTTAATTTCATCAAATTTAACGACCACTATGTAACCTAACTATGTGTTTAAGTAAATTTGAAGCTGACACGACGGCGATTCCAAGGAGAAGGAAGAAAACTGTTTAACATCGCTAGCGTACATTAAGATCTGGCTGGATTTAATCGCCGAGGTGAAATAATTAATAATACAAATTAAATAAAAGAGGTCCTAAATGGCTCCCATGAGGAGGACGCCAGAAGTCACGAGAAACTCATTCGGGGTGATGAAATTAAGCAGAATCCTGAATGATCTTTTATGCAGATAAGAGCTCTCTTCACTTCACTAAGAACAAAGGAAAGCCAGAGGCCTGGAGTCTGAAGGCCAAAAAATTATGGTCAACTAAATCAGACACATCACTAAATCAGTATATACGACATCCATGCGAAAGCCACCAGAAAAAACCTTGAAAACATGGCAAGTAAGATATTCGCGACAGTAGATCTTCCTTCCCGAAAGCCGTGCTGGAATAGAGAAATAAAAGATTTGATAGCGAAGGGTAAATGCTGAGTAACAGTTCTCTCAAACAAATTAAGTAAGACACTCAACTTGGCCATGCCTCTAACATGATCTCTTTTTCCACATTTGTGAACTGGAATAACTAGGAAACTACTCTTTCAACCCAAAGGCTTGCCTGCATGATGGAATCCCATCAGATCCAGGTGCACAATTATATTTTAGAGACCTCAAACCATATAAAACGTCATTTTCTGAAATGCCCAAAAAAGTAAAGTGATTGTCGCACAGCAAAACACATTATTAAATACGAAATTTCGTAAGGCGCCTAATTATTATTATTATTATTATTATTCAAACAGAGTGAAATTAGTTACAATACTTGGTATACATCTAATACGGAGTGTGAAAGAAAAAATAATTCAACAACAAAAAAGGAAAAAACCTAAATTGTAGCTGTAATGAAAGTGAATCGCAACGAACCGTAGCAACTGCAACAAGGCTGACCATCAGACGATGTAATATAAAATTGCATTTATCATTTTAA
Source organism: Glossina pallidipes (assembly GCA_000688715.1). Taxonomy (NCBI): domain Eukaryota; kingdom Metazoa; phylum Arthropoda; class Insecta; order Diptera; family Glossinidae; genus Glossina; species Glossina pallidipes. The sequence continues at coordinate 251,747 of KK499969.1, forward strand.
GAACTCACGCCGTGATCAGATATAAAAATCAAAATAATCATTAAAAGACCGGTACGCAACGGGGAGTGAGTGATAGACCTCTTAGTTACTGCGAATCTGTGGTAGCCTAATAAGCCAATTATTGCGGGTTATTTTCGCCGGAATATAAACATCAATTCCACTCAATAAAAACGGCGAGTTACGCTCACCAGATAGCACTTTTACAATAAACTATGCGCCTAACCAGTCACATCTATTCTCCAAGCGAAAGGAAAGCGAATAAGCTTAAGACAACTCTAATAAGAAAGCAGCCGTACTGCCGCGTTCCATCTCAAGCCCTGCTAAGCAAAGTTTATAGAAATTTTTTATATAGATTCAATCTGATAAATATAGCACCGGTAGTTCAGCGACCAATCCACAACGGAACTAATATTTATAATAGTTTTTAAATTCGTACGACTAACGTCTAATCAAGCTCAGCAGACCTTTCGCTTTGTTACCGGTAGCTTGGACCTGCAACCTAAAGCTCAAAATGTAGAATCCAGTATAACCCCCAAATCCACGAAGTTAGAAACAGACTTCACCTTATGAGTACCAATATAATAGTCAACAGCCAACGGAACTCCCCTGCAAAACATTAATTGTTTGCTTTTTTTTAAATTTAAGTGACATATTATTACATTCGCAACAAGCATAAACCTTGGAAAGGTCAGAACGCAGACGCTTGCTCTTGTCTCAGGTATAGAAAGAAAGAACCAGAAGAGCTTAACGTCATCCGCAAACATTAACACATTGAAATATTGAACGCAGGTCGCTAACTCATTAATAAATAAGTTAAAAAGTAGAGGACCCAAATGACTTCCCTATGGAACATCAGATATGATTTCTATAGACCATGATCTACAAGAACCAAACAACACATGCTGTATACGACCAGTTAGATAAGATGTAAACTACGCAACTAAATTAGTAGGAAAACCTATGCCATACAATTTATGGAAGAAGAATTTATGATCAACGCTATCGAACGCTTTAGAAAAGTCAGTGTAAACCATATCAGTTTACTTACCAAATAAGAGTCTGTTATAAATATGGCAAACAAGCTCCAGCAGTTTCGTCGTAGTTGACCTACTTTTAACAAAGCCATGTTGAAGGGGTGATAAAACAGACATCAGTGATGGTTCAAATCTATTGACTAAAAGAAGTTCAAATTGTTTCGGTAGGACATGTAGTTTAGCAATCGCTCTATAATCTCTCCATTATAATCTTTCCATTTTTTTGCCATTGTCTAGTGCCATTCTTATGCAAGGGAATCAAAGTGGGGTTCCTTCCACTGCTCAGAAAAGTATGCTTCTCTAAGACAAGAATTAAATAAAAGAGCAAAATTTGTACGTAAAATATTAGCACAACCCTTAGAATAATTTATAGAAAATTGGATTCAATTCCTCAAAATTGGAATAACAAAGAAAAAGTACAAAAAAAAAAAATTCGAACTACTTCTTCTTCTTCTTTTTGCTGTGTCGATATTATACCTAAGCGATGATCACTAGAGTATTGCAGGGATGGATTCCACCTTTCGTTAATAAGTAGTCTTTTTTGAGCAGAATGGAATCATTCAGTAACAATCAAAGGCTATCAGCTTTATCCAGAATATCTAAAAGCTTTGAATATCTTTTGCAAAACCAACGCAAAGAAAAAGAACGAGTTATCGACAAAAAAGGTCAGTAGAGAGAACTTTTAATATAACAATGATTTATTTTTTATCTGACATAGCTCAATATCCCTTTTGTGGTCTTCGATAGGCCCAGTTTAGCTCTTTTTCGATTAAACACAACATACGTAAAATAGAAACAGAATTAGGAAATTTCCTATGATGTGATCTCTCTATGAAATTATTAAGCGTGTGTCAGTCCGCTAAACTTAAGTTCATAAATGCATTTAATATTAATGTTTTGTCAATTGTTGCCTTCATTTACGTATTTTATGTAAGGAAAAAACCAGCTAAGAATATTGAAAGATACCGAAGTATATATTTCGTTAACTACGAAATATATATTTTTAGCACATAAAAAAAAGTAAGCCTGAACTCGCTTTTTTTAACACCCGATTCTCTTCGTTGCGAATTCTTCTAAGCTCATCTGAGAACCAAATAGGACAAGTGTTGCATAGATTAGCGAAAGTAAAGGAAACGAAAATTTAAATAGCGTCACTTTTTAAACCATAGAACTCAGAAAGTAGGTTTTTTAAATTAGATTCCCCAGTATATACAACGCTATTGTATAACCAGGTGTAAATTAAGGAAAAATTCGGTTTATTAAAGAGATACCGTTTCATTTTGGCATCGTCCGTTGCTAATTTTTTAGTAGTAATATCCAATGAAAGGGAAGTTGTAGGATGATAAACATCTTGAGGAAGAACGAATGGATCTGTTAGGGAAACTGATATATCTGGCATATTGGTGAAGATTGGATGAAGAATTTTATTTTGAGAATTAACGACAGCATTAACTTAGGTAAGGCATAAGCTGCACATATCGTCAAAGAATTCGTCACACGCTCTAGAGACATAAGACGGTATCAAGCGGTATGAATCGAGCGATTCCTGCCGCGAAGGGAAGAACAAAAGAAATCGGAAGAAAAGTACTTTAAAACGATCGTGAAAACTTTTATAAAAATGTTTCAATAACTGAATTAAATATTGGCACACGAATGCCTTAAAAAAATAGATTGTCTTTGATAGGCAAACAAAGTTCACGAATTAACGGAAAAATGGTGTTGCAGTTTAATTTTTGCGCAACTCTTGCTAGAAGTTTTACTTTTCCATTAATTTTGTATTTTAATTTGTACTGATTTCTTTGTTTTTTTAATTACCTTTAATTACAGTAACAAGTAACAAAAACAGCCAAAATAATGTGAGAAATTTCTTAAAATTCATTTTTTATATATTTGTGTTCTTTTTTTTTTTATATAATTTTGCCTTGAAGGTTAAACAAAAAAAAAACTACTTTTCTTCTAACACAAATTGTACTTTTAAATAATTTATTATAATTAATTCTTCTTTCCAAAATTTATTTTATTATTTATATATATATATAATTACATATTATTTTTTTTTATAATCAAAATTTCAAATTTTCCGATTTTTCCGTTAGGTTTCGCAGGTTGAGTTTAAACTGTCCACAAGAATGAAACTTGCAAAGGATTTTATAGTTAAAACAAAGCATAGAGCTTATCAGTCAGTCGTACATGAAAAGAAAACAACAACTTCCTACGCACACGTACACACTCACTCACTCATTTAACCAAAGAAAGTTGTTAGATAAGACTAACGTTTACGAGGTGATTAGAAAGCACGCAAAATAGAAAACAAATTATTAATACGCATAACGCAGAAGCGACCAGCCAGTCATTGGTTGGTTAAAGAGGAGGTGACAAATAATTCCACAAAGGATGTTAAGTTTTGTTAAAAAAAAAAAAAAAAAGAGTTAAGAAAGCAAACAACAAACACAACAGCGAAACATTTTAAACATATTTATGTAGGAATAAATAGAGAACAGAAGCAACAGATGGCTTTAACTGTTTGTTTTAATATCTATTTTGAATAAATCGTCACTTGAAAATCAAAAGCTTTGAAAGAAAGCTTTTTACATGAACTTGTAATTAAAGGAAAAAAGCTTTTAAAATTTACATCTGGTCACCCTTAGTCAGTTTTTTTTCGTAAAGTGTAAGTAAGTATTAATGTAAGTTATATGAAAAGTTATATGAAATGCAGTAAATATAAAATTTCTTAAAAGAGAAAACCTCGCTTAAGTTAAACTTTGTTATGACCGGTCGTGACTTTTCATTTATTATTTCGCCGACAACATTATAAGTAGCATGAACACATGCCGCGCATATCGGAACTTTATTATGCACACTTTTTTCTATCATCATAATATTAGTAATCGAAGTACTCGAAGAGTGCATTGCAACGAAGGAAATTTTTTTACTTTTACTTATTCATTATGTTATACCGCATCATAGTAGATTCTTCTATAATTTATGGTTTTGTTTTGGATTTAAGAACCAGACAATGTAATAATGATTTACATATGATAGGTAAAAATAGTCTTATGCGCAAACTTGACACCCAAGAATTGCAACCGAACATATAATATACGCAACCTAAGTTTAACACACGGGCTTTAAAAGTTGTCGAGGAGGATTCTTTGCTGAAGGACAATCCCTATGGTAAGTCTTGGCTTTAGGTCAACACCTTTATTAATAAGCATAATTGCCGCCTTAAACTGAAGAGTTGGATTCTTTTACACAATCCACTGCCGACAGTACAATTGCTTCCCACTGTTTTCCCCAAAAAGACGAAATGCTATACCTTGCCAGCAGAGTTGGAAAGTCCAAAATGATCAACCAGTAATTCTAGTAACCCGGTGCAGCATGATTCCCTCGTCCGGCGTTTTACTAGCAACGCAATTATAGCTGCATTCCAAATAAAAACAATAGATATAAGGTAGAGAAAATTCATGTTGGTGCCAATCGTGCCGTAGTCACAGAACTTTTTTATGCGTGCTACACATAAAGGTATCCCATAAAATCCATACTATCGCGACGAAAGTGTACGTATTCATGAAATCAGCTGGGTGTGGATCGAACTCTCGTGCACTCTTGTTAATCGTAAGAAGACTCCTTAGGAACGTTGTTCCATAATAAACAAATAAACAAAATAAAGGCATTATCGGGAAGGCATATACCGGAAGAGGTCGCTTTGAAGATTATTGAGACGTAACAGCTTCTATTGAGACTAAGATACCTTTTGAAACAAAACTCCGCCCTACAATTATTCATATCATCACTTCTTAAAATGGGCCGTTATATGGGAAGTGGTCCGTCCCAAACCATTTTAAATAGCATTCGTACTTGGGCCAGAGCATGTCAATGTATCAAATTTCATCGAAATGGGTTCAATATGAGAAAACAAGACGTGTGGACGGGCGGACGTACTGCTTACATCGATTAGTAAGTGATTCTGAAAAAATTATGGGAGGTGGGGGATCTCATTTTCTTCTGTTGCATTTGCATTGCAAAATTTGGGGACGATACAACCGACGAATAGTCGTTCCTCGATTTAGAAGGTATAAGCAAAAATACGACAGTTGAAAATATTCCAAGCAAAGATTTTCTATACCAGTTAGGAGAAAAACTTGCAGCGGATAATAAAAATGGGATAGAACGTTCATCAGTCTCAACACACGGTAACACACTCACAACCTTTGTGAGTAGCCAAAGAAGGTGCCAAATAAAGTAGCGAACAGATAATAGAGCAACATACTATGCTCGCGATATGAAAGGTTTACGTGTAGAAAGCGCTTAATAGAGCGACCATTGATTTATAAAAACTTCGTTATTGCATTAGGAAAAGATTCCATTAAAATCCTGATTTTAAGGTAAGTGTTTTTTTTTTTTTTGTTACAAAGATTGCAATTTTATACATGAAAATGGAAATTCGTCAAGTTAATGATGGTTACAATGTTTGATTATTTTTCCAATAAAAATAAGAGGAAGTTAATATTTTTTAATTATTGTTCCCGTTATACTGCTCACATTATCTACATTTAACTGATAATTTGAAATCCCGAAAACTTTGGCTATTACTGCAAATATTTGCATTCAAACGCAAAAGTGTCAAAAGACGCCTTTTGGTCGAAATCGATATACACCTAATTCTCATTTTACACGATAGATACGTTCGCAAAAAATACGTGTAAAAAAAAATTCGCGTAAAAAAAAATTCGAGCTTATCTGGCACACGGCGAGAGCAAAATCTACCGAGTTTGAGCGACTTTTTCTCAGAATAATTTAAACGCTTCGTACACTCGTCGCAAAAACTCGCTCTTTGCTCTCTGAGATTAAAGAAAAATACCTGGAATATTAAAAATCGTGTTAAAACAAAATAATTCGTGTAAAAAAAGAAATTTTTTTTCTTTTGAACTCGTGTTAAATCAAATTCGTGTAAAAAAAATTCGTGTAAAAAGAGAATTGGGTGTACACAAAATCGTGGTAAAAATAGTGTTGGACTTACTTTTTAGTCTGTCATGTTGTAAGTTATTTATGGGTATCATGTTTTCTTCAACTGCGTTTAATCAACAAATATATATTTCATTATAAACATAAATTAGAACGAATCAAACATTAATTTCTATTAAAATTCAACCTACATATATTTACGGAACTAACAGTCCGAAGGGAATTGTTTATATAAAAAGTTCTCGTTAAATTCTAGATGAGTAACGCGGAAAAACTATGGAAAATTTAGTTAATTAACATCGAAAGCATTGTGTAAAAAACCCCCGCTAATTATATAACAAATGGAAAAAGGAAATTTGCTTCGAGTTGCAAAGGACTAAGCAATAAAGTACCTCAGTACATGTATGATGTGACAACAACAACAATCTCATCCCGTCAGTGTTTGGCGATTACATTGACACACACAGGAAAGTAGCCACGAACGTAAATCCCTCTTAAAAATACCTATATATGTAACGTATATATGCTTCTATGCAAAATAAAGCTATGCAAGCGTGTGTTAAGGTGTCTCAAAACGCGGTCACATTTTCGTTTTTTAATAAAGTAAAGCGAGCTTTCTTTGATGCCTCCTCGTTAAAACAAAATTGTATTCGGCAGACTGTTTCTTTTTCTCGTAGGAATTGTTTTACGTAAAACAAAAGAAAAATGCGAATGCAAAAAATACTGATGTTCTTTATAAAATGACTGGGATTTGAAAAAATCAAACTAAGAACAGAAACACTTGACGGTGATCGGTTATGCTCCTAACGTTATGGGATTACAAAAAAGCAAACCGAATGTGCTATGCTATGCATACGGCTTCGGCTTTTTGCGAAAAGAATCCACTACGTTTTTTGGAACATTTTTAAACCTCTTTTTATACCGTACCTCGTTACTAAAAACGGAATAACAAAAAAAAAAGGGAAAACCGTTTATCATATTTTCAGACAATAAAATGAATAAAAATATATTTAAACGCATTTTATCATTTAATTAGTAAAAAATGCTCACTGCCTAGCAATACATTAGACTCTCAAAATGAATAGATTATTTCCGGACAAAAGGAATAAATAATTTGTTTTTATCGAAAAAAAACTAGCAAAGGAATTACCTTCGATAGATTACGATCTTGCCCACATTTGTTGGCCATAGAACAAACATCGTCGTCGTATATTTCATTGATAGATTTTGTGTGCACTGAAAGTGCAATGTTTTCTGAAATATTTATAATTATTTCATAAAAACAAAAAGACTTCAATGTGCTTTTACAAATTACAAATCTATATAGTGCTATCGTATAGAAGAAGAGAACCAAATTGTTTGCTTGTCCTGATTAACTAAAACTGTACTATAACTGATTGTCATATTTTCGAATAAGTGCAAGGTTTTCTAAGCGGAAGGACTAACATTTTTGACTTTATCAGAATACAATAATTTAGGGATGATATATACTATAAATCATCAGCTTGATCACACATGTGTTGTGTTCTTTTAAGATCAACCGCTGCAGTTTGGAAGAGAGAAGTGGTTTATATCACTACAATACTACCTTCACAACCGATTTTGTGAGATGTGGGTCTTTTAAGAAAACCCACAAAATTTCCTACGTGCATCCGGGATAACTTGAAAATAACATTTCATATGGGTATACCCTATGTCTGAATGATAAAAGTGTAAATGTAATTACGCTTAGTCGCATGGCTCGCTCGCATCTCTTTTTTGTATTATAAATAATCAAATGGAAAGGAAAATTTTCATATCATATATGTTTTATAGCAGAAATTTCTCAGAAATTCTCAATTTATAATGGAAATGATGATTTATGTATCTTGTGATCAAATCTAGAGCAAGCACTGTGTGAAATGGAAAACGCGACGAAACCGTCATAAACACTAAGCATATTAGCATTTTCTTGCATGTAAATAGAAAAAAATTCCAAATTCATCTGATAATGTTTTTGTTTTTTCTTTTCTTCCCATGAAGAGATAAAAACGTATACAATGAACAAAACGAAAATTCTACAAACATTTCAACGACAATGTTAGAGATGATAGAAGATTTTATTTGGAAAATTTGTTTATTTGCACTCATCACATCTGCAAATTGTAATAAATAATGGGCGACCATAAGAAAATTGATTTAAGTCTTTTAAAGTTCCGGTTGAAAGCTAAAATGTTTTTGTTTTTAAATAAAAACATAGCTGACAGTCGCAAAGAGTCAATTAAAACGTGCGATAGGTTCGCTTAGAATCCTTCAAAACCCATAAAATAACTGAAAGCATAATAATCTTGCCCTGTTGCGTAAACTCTTCTCTTTCTTTCTTACACAATCGTATTGCGTTCCACGACCTGTCTCTTATACACATCTAGAATAATCTTGCCCTGTTGCGTAAACTCTTCTCTTTCTTTCTTACACAATCGTATTGCGTTCCACGACGCGGTTATTGTAGTCCTAGCAGCTTCATTACCGTAAAGTCTCCTTTACAGTACTTGCCTGGCTGCAGAAATTACGACTACAATCTTAATGGTTTTAAGAGAACGGCTGTCAATATTGATCTCAAGTTTTTCCTCTCTAATGATATCAACTCAAATATTCGAAACCATGTAATTTAGTACAAGTTTATATATATATACAGATCACTACCTTATATATCATAAGTGTTCTGAAATATAATGAACGTACTTCGATCCACTATTTCCTTTTGCGCTAATCATTTAAAAAAAAAATACCATCACTTAAGAAATTTTACATGCAATTTATATATATATATATATATAATATATAGACAAACGGGCTCCAAAGTTACTTAGTTATTTTCTTCATTTCATTGTAATGTTAAGAGGAGAGTTGTTGTTGTATATATATAAATATATATATATAGGTTTATGTATACATCTTACCAACAGCATCAAAAATAGGCGTGGTATACATCTAATGCTTAAAAAAAACAAAGCAAAGGTAAATATTGTGAAAATGGGAAATTTTATTGAAAAGCTTAAGACAAAAGTTACGTACAACATCTAGGAGGCACTTTCATTGAAGACTTAAAAGGCACCTCTAACAATACGTTATTTATCTGTAATATTACACTACGTTCAATGATTTTACTCTATTTTATATTTACTCTATTCTATATTTAAATTTGGAGCAAGGTAGCAAGGAAAGCTTGCCACACCTTCTGCGTAAACTATTTACTGTTTATTAAAGTAGGTTATGGATTATTTGCATGAAATTTTTCTAATTTTTACAGTTTTCAAGAAAACGTCACGAAAGCGTAACCTTCATGGTCTGAAGGAAGTTAATCCTTAATGGGCCGCAATAAAAGCAATATTTCATTTGCGTTGATACATTGTTCGGTCCGTTTCTTTTTTTTTTTTTTTTTTTTTTAATATGACTAACAACTCAGGGGATGTCCCCTATTCGTGTAACAGAGTGATGGACAGAAGTAAGTCAGGAAAGAACCAATTGCTCCAAATTGTTCGCAAAAAGCAACGTCAAACTGAGCCTAAAAAAATGCACTTTGGTTAAGACGCAATGGTAGTTGTTAGTCCTACACGGCCAGCGGTATAGTAATCAATATTTTTTCCTTATGGAAATGGGATCGGTTACTGTCAGAAAACAGACTTTTGGCTGTTCGTGTTTGACCCCGAAAAATTAGTCAGACAATCTTTTAAGAAGATATATATATATGTAAATATATATAAGTATAGTATAAATATATATTATATAATATATCTAGTATGTAAATATATATGTATATTAAACATATATATATAAGTATAACATTCTGAGCCGATTTAGCGATTTTTGCCTATTCGTTTTTTCTGTGGGCTTTGTCACCAGAGACACTGGATCCGCTCAAGGCAGAAATCTGAAACTTGTCGCTTGCATTCTTAGTTAATAGCCACACATCAGCTTTTGCATTTTTACAGCTAACTCATAAATAATTGTTCCAAGTTAGCATATTTAATAAGAAATGGAACAAAAAAAACACGCATATCATGTTTTGCTGAAATTTCCCTGGTCTTAGCAATTGTTGTAAGTACTAATTGCTCGTAGGTAATTATCTTAAAAGTGTAATGTAATGCTTACACAAATATTTGTATAGTAAAAATATTAAGTAACTTTATTTAACCACAATAAATGCATTTATTATAATATTTCCATAAATTGTATTATATTAGCAAAGGAACCTGTTTTCGCAATCATCTTATTTTATAAAGCGCGCCTGAAGTTTCTTATTTTCTTATTCTGTAATATACATATATGATAGCTTGTACACTAATACTGTTTTCAACAACTGTTTTCTTAACATGTATTATATAAAGCGAATAATTCTTAAAAGTACTTATGCATATACAGTCGGTGCTGTTAAGATAGATTCACATTTTTTTTTTTTTTTTTTAATTTATTTTTGTTTATACAACCAGCCGGTGATGTCGAATACATGTGCGCGCGCAACGGTCACCAGGCAGGGTTCTAGGTACGTTAGGGTTATTAAGAAAGGGATCTCCAAAAACCTTCAATTACTTTAGGAAGAATCTTAGATGATTTACTTAAGTGAAAGCAGGTAAATCTCAAAGTTAAGGGCGTCTTTAATATAAAAGCATTTCTAATTAATATTTGAATTAAATCATAAGTTTTCTAATGTAACTCGGAATTACGACACTTTATATATAGTTAGTACACAAACTCCATTGATCTAGTTGTCAAAATCAATGGAAATAAAGTCAGAGTGTTAATCAATTTCGTATACGACAAAGCACCGTAAAGAGTGAGGTTACTGCCAAACTATTGAATTTCCTCGTAAAAAAGTACAGTTTTCTTACTTGTTTTCCTTTAGATGCATGTCTCATGTATTGAAAAGTAGTTTTGCGTATGGAAAAGTAATTTTTGTTTAAGAATTCTTGTAATTATATAACACACGTACAAAATCACGTTAACCAGTTTTATAAGCGGTTTGTTCTATCGGCCCTAACTAAACTAATCGTTCAAATACCCATAAAGTCCAAAATTCTCAATTGCTTCCTCGTCTCATTTATTCATCCATATATTAGTTAATGAAAAACTTTAAAACCGCAAAAGTCTATGTAGCTTTTGGTGTTCATATATTCTACAAATAAGATCTATAATCGGAAGTTAATAAAGCTTTTATTTAATATTTTTTTTTTAAATATTTTTACTTTCGATTGACCGCAGGGCTGTTTTTTGTTTCTAAAAATTTCGAGATAAATTCAAGAGAACTGTTGACATTCAACTCTTGCTCCTTATCAGTATAGAGAGTCTCGATATATTATCAAAAAAGTACCGAGTTGTACCGATTTTAATTAGGTTATAAACCTAGCAAGTTATCCATGGGTGGATCATTTTTTAGATAATTATAGGTTTGATTAAATTGAAATGTGATCAAGTCGTAGGTAAACCCACTGTAAAACTATTCTTAATCCTCTGTACTTTTAAGTCAAATATTGCTAGACCCGACATGGCGTTATTTAAAAATTATTCAATTTTTTTTCTTTCAAATACTACACGCGTCATATTTTAATTATTTGAAAACGAATTTTTATTGAGATCACTTTTTACGGCTTTTACGCAAATGAGTTGAGAAATCAATGATTGGTGAAAAGAAATAGGAGTGTAAAGGGTTACATAAATGTATGGGGTCGTTTAGCTTTTCTTTCTTTCTTTCTTTTTTCAGGGCATGTCCCCTGTTCGTGTAATATGATGATGGAAGAGACAGGGAAGCCTGGGCCGCAACCCAGTGGATGTGTGCGCCATCTTTAAATCTTAAAGGGATTTTCCGATTTCCAATTTCTTCTAATTTAGATCTTAGGAAAATCACCAAGGCTCAGTTAAAATTGCGCACATACTACTATAAGTTTTATTACATTATTTCCGAAAATAGATGATATTCCAACTTTGCTAACAAAATATCCAATCCACTTAACCAGTTAACTGCCTATGCCCGTCGTATGTAATAGAAACTCACGAGGCGATATGAAAACTCAAAACTTCATCAAGACTTTACGCAAACCCCATTCAATTAGAAAAAATCTAGCGGAATTCTTTGATATGAAAATTATTCCCCGCAAAGTGTGTAGTAAGGAAAATAGAAGTAGTCCCTAATTATGGTAAGCAAATGGATGTTTGGACAAAAGCCATGGAAAAATTGCATCGTATACATTTGCAAGGCAACAGATGAAGACGTACTTGGAGAAAAATGTGTCTTCATCTTTTCGATGTTATTTTCTTAAGCTCGTACATGTTACATAATCAAAAAAAAAAAAAACAAATGTTTGTTTATGAATATTATTATTTTTTGGTCAAAGCCATTAGTTAGTCTTAGTTGCTAATGCTCATCCCATTTTAGATCTAAAATGTATTTCTTTGGTTTTAATTTGTAAATTCTCAAGAACAATACCTTTTCCAGCGATGAATATTTATTTTGAAACCTTAACTTTGATTTTTTCCAGGAAATGTATTGTGCAACCATTGCGTAAAGGATTTTTAAAACAAATTACGCGGCTGACTGGTTAAAGAAAGGGGCTGTGGAAAATTCGTTAAATGCTAGCAAAAGTTTCATAGGCAAGAATCAGCATCAGATTAGAATTTCTATCATTCGCTTCAAATCTGAGTCTGAATTCGTGCGGCGCATCGATATTCTTATTGTGCTGTTTCGATTTTCTAGTAAAGCATTTTACAAAAATTTCATATTTTTCTGCTTTTTTTTTTTTTAACATAAACCAATCACTCGGGGTATGTCCCCTATTCGTATGATGCGGTGACGCTCGGAAAAAAGTAGGGGAAAGAGACAGGAAAGCGCCCGCACCCTAAAGGGTTTTTGTGCTCAATCAGTAAGAGAGTACCGTACCGTACTGAAATTTGAAACCTACGAACACAGACTTAGTAGTCGCGATTCTCGTACGTGCTCGGGCAACTCAGGCGGCACGATTAGGGAAGTATTTTAGAGTTGCCTCCACATTTACGAACTTACAAGCGTAATTGTATATCAAATGTGAAGCAGTTCTTATGGACAGAACTGTATCTCTACGTACATATATTAGCTAAACTTGAAAAGATTCAGATTTCTTTATATCTGATCACATTTAATACATGAAGAATGATTTATTGGATACAGCTGCGTTAATAAATATAATTAAGTCTATGCTAAAAACTATTGAGGAAAAAAAAAAAACATCGTTCCGTCCATCTACAAAATTATGGAATTATTTCTGTAGATGATTTACAATCGTTTAAAATGGTCTGGTGAATGAAAAAATAATATTTTAGTTATGCCATTTAGACAAAGGCTTTCACGCGTAAGTGCATATATACAAAAGTTTATCTTACTTGCAATAGTGAAGTTTTCCCCTGTACTTCAGGATCCAAAGTTGTCTCTTGACTCTGACTAGATGACTTTAAAGTAGTCGTCCGACTTATAATGCGTAGAGAATGTTGCAAATGATTTGGCGTATTCTCTTGCTTACCAAATAATATTGCCTGGAAGTAGGAGTGAAAGAGAAATTAGCGCTATTTTCTTCAATGAATAAAGTAACAAAACAATAAAATTCCTTACCTTAAACGCCTGGCGAAATTTATTACTCATCAAGTTATATAGTATCGGATTAACGCAAGTCGACAAAAAATATAAGACACCCGATATATATGTCAAAACGGTATAAATAAATAAATGTTGTTCCACGCCATCGTCGCTTTCACTATTTACTATATCCGATCCGTAGATAGCCATTAAGCGTTGAGCATGAAATGGTGCCCAACATAAAAAGAAGCAAATGACTACAGCGACTAATGTGTGTGTATGCATGTACGGATGTTTGTGCATGTTTGCATATTTATGGGTCAAAAGAGAAAAGAAGGAAAAAATTAATTAATGAAATTTAGAAATATTTTCAACGCAAATAAATACAAAGATAATAACTTCTTCTTCTTCTTCTAATTAGATATACATAGCGAAAAACCAATTTATATCATCAACGAAATGATTGTTAAGTTGTCATCACATTTCGTTTAATGATTTGCAAAAGTATCGTTCGCTCTTCGCTTTACGTTGTGCCAAGACCTAAGGAAGTTCTGCTCGCTTCTTAACGAAAGTTTAGCACTCATCAGGTCGAAATAATGCATAATCATGGAGCCGCAAAAATGAAAATAAGCCGCTCAAATTTCATCCAAACATTCTTTGATCCACTAAGAAACCACATATAAAAAATAGACCTGGTTTTCTTATCGGCGTGCGCACAATATCGTAGAAGCTGAGACAACTTCGAAAAGAAACAATCATTTTTTCATATTTTGTCTAAGATGTAAATCTATCCTATAAAGATATTTCCAAGATCCCAGATAATCACCCTGACCACCTACATTTTTCACCAGAGAATGATCCTGATCTCTTAGCTAACTATAATCACAATTAGCGATAAAATTTAATTCCAATTTATTTTTGTTCTTCGCCTAATCTCCGTTTTCATTCTTGCGACTTCTCGCGTTTTCGTAAAAATCATAGGTCAAACAAACGCAGTAACCACGTATAAGCAAATGTCGATAAATAAGAATTCCTTATGTCGATTTTCAATTCAGCATCTCTTACAGACCGCAAAGATTTTTGTGGGCGAGTCAGTTGATTCATTTTAATCTTTTTTGACACAGATTTTTTAGATAGCTATAGGACTTACTTACATCAAGGTCTCCGTTCAACATAGAGAACTTAAGCAATATTTTTTTATATATTATAGGCGTGCAGGACGATCAGGTAGAACTTCTCTTGCGAAGACAGACTCTACGAATCAATTATATAAAGTTGTAATTCACAAGTTTTTACAAGTCGTTAGTAAAATTACGCAAATCTTTATGGTGACGCTAGGAATCATTTATGTGAATTTTCCATCCACTATCTCTAATCCACTAATCCACTGTAAAATTTTATCTTTATAGAATTATGGGCCGCGTGTTTTTAAGCTAATCGATCTATCACTGAATTTTTGAATAAAGCCAATACAGGTTTGCTTCCAATATTAGACTAATGTCTACTATAACCCAAAAAGGTGCACTTCCTTGAATATGAATATGAATTTTCGTTCATCTCTAAATATGATGAGCTATGACGATGCAATAGCTTACGCTAATTGAAAATATGTAAATATATGTACTAGTGAATCCGTGCTTCCTTGTATGTAGTAGTATGTCACAAAAGGAAGAACAAATCTAATACACCAGTATTTGTATGTAAATACGATAATTAGCTTTTACTCTATGTGATAAATGCTTATAAATATTAATAGTTATTGATAAAATGAGAAACGACTGCGTTTTGATGGGAGTGTATAACAATTAACACTAAGTGATCCTAATCTACGACAGTCTTTTACACTTCATTCAAATGAATTCTTGAACGGGCAGTGTGGGATCAAAAGATTACGAACATAAATTGCACAAAATTACTCACGAACTTTTTTTTATGAGAAACACGTTTCTCTGTAATCAGTGTCATGAGCTTATTACATATATATATAAGAAGGACTTAAAACTTTTGTTATCTTAGGCCATTGCTAAAGCTTGACACTTCATCCACCCTTCTGTCTATGTTTAAAAGGAGCAAATAAATAAGGATTTACACTAAAGCTCTCCTGACTATATCCTGGTGATGGCGAATTACTTCTAAAGGATCTTCCATCAAGAGCGATACTTTGTAAAATTTTAAATTTTAAATTTCCAGTTTCTTGTGGTGCCAGGGATGAATGTACCCAGTATAATAAAACGGACTATCAGCAAAACCTGACTAATAACCCGGTTATACACATCCCCTTACAAACGAATGTCATGCATAGTAAAAGACGATTTATGTAAACATATTGAGAAATCATCTCGGCCTCGGGGTCGAGATAGGGGTATGCCAACTTTTCTATAGGGTTTCTGGTATTCACAACAATATCTATTAAATCTTTTAAAATTGATAGGTATTTTTCTCCGTTCCTCCGTCAGTCCATTTTTACAGCTTTTGTGATTAGATAAACGATCGACATTGTCAACCCACATGTGTTGCTGACTAAATTGCTTAAAGTAAGCTTGAAAATGGAAGGCCTTTTAGTACGAACGTATCAAAATTAATTTCAATATCAAAACAATAATAATACAAAATATCTAATCTAATCAGCTAATCTGCTTTGACTTATTATGGATGACAACCACAAACAAATTTCATTCCAACATTTAGTAAAATTTCAAAATATATATATAGAACTCCGAATGGACCCGAGCAAGTGTAATAGAAATTCAGCTCCAAGTCTTAATGAAAACTCAAGAAACGAACGGACCGAGCCTCGCGAAAGCTAGTAATCTTTATATTTATATATATGGTTTCATTCATGCAATTATTTAAAAGAAATATTTCTCAATTCTGAAATTGGATACTTCTAGCAGCACAGAGCATAATCCGAAACGAAATCGAAAGCAATATCCTAAGAAAAAAAGAAGGCAACAATTTTAACACATTTTGTAAAGATGGTATCAATAATCTCCGAAACGATTTAATGGATAAGTTCTAGAATTGCCTATGAATTCACTTATATTACGTGTGATCGAGTTTGACTTTTCAATATTTTACTACGGATTCAGTTCCACTTCCAGTTCCACTTCGTAATTCGTAGAAATCGCTAGAAACGTATACGGGTGGGGTTCTGTCAAAACTACGGATACATATTTTGTAAAAAATCGTACTTGTAAGACCAAGATATATCAATAAAATGGAAATGCAAAGACCGCCACTTAATCTTGCGAAAGTTAGTACAATATTTTAACTTATCTCATGAAGCCGATCATTGACTTTTGAATAAGAAACGCCTTACCCCTCATGTTGCTACCAAAATAATGCACGATTTTCTTTAGTTTTGGCCAGATATGTTTCTCCGCGGCTTTTTACTTTCCCAAGGTTGGAAACAAAGAAGGGAACCGAAGCAATCTCGATTGTATGCGTGTAGCAGATTTTAGCGGACATAGACTATTGGCAAGCAGATCATGTAAATTCAGATGATTACGCACACATACGCAATTGTTTTTCAACAAACCTTAGTACTTAGAAATATTTACATATAAAAATGTGTACATAACGGCTTAAAGTGTACATAGAAATCTGGTATAAATATATACGAACGACATGCAAATCCATCCAATGTATCCTCAACCAGCCAAAAGTAAACCATTTTCACATAGTTATCTTAGATGATGGATGCGTCTTAAGATAAATGCGTTTGTCTTATCTAAGGGAAACGATACCAAAAAGTCCTTTTTTTTATGCAAATCTATAACAATTTTATGTTTAAAACCAGAAACAGTACAGTGATACCTAAAAGGCATTGTTTGGGTTAATGAATACTGAAAAGACAAGTGGCAGACAGTTATATGAATTGTTTTGCTAACTTCGGTTCGATTTTTTCCGGGTTATTTCTCTTGGGTAGGTATGCATTCATAAAAATCTAAAGTACAAGGTTTTCTGTACCCACTTAAGGCTTAACTTGATCCGAATAATTTTTTACAATGCATTTAATTTGTATCATAAAAAATATTTTTTTTTTTTATTTTATATATACATCAAGGAAGACAAAAGTTGTTAAATTATATTAAAGTTAAAAACTTGGTTTGTATTCGGCTAATAATAGCGACATCACGTTCCGTATCATTTCATATAAATTTATTCGATTATAGATGAGAAATTCCAAGATTTGTAAATAACATTTATCATTAACATGCCTGCGCGACGCCTGTTAGCAAAACATAATTTCAAGATTTATTTATCCGGAAATATAAGCAAAAATACGATTTACAAAATAAAAAAAAACACCACACAACTGTCACAACTCGTCCTTGCTGTAAAAGCTGGTTTATCTTTCCAACTGAATGGAACTTTCGGATAGATTGCACCATGGTTGATCGGACTCTTTTCTCGGTTAGACCACGCGACGAATATATACGTCATAATCCGTCCATCTGTTTTGTCTTGTGGATTTCCACAATAAATTTTATCGTCATGAAGGCCTTTTAAAAAATATATTTATCGCATTATCAAGTCATTTCATTACACGTAGCCTTTGTCCAACGAGCGTACGATCGTATATCGCTGAAGAGTTCGACATAGTCAAATGGTTAAAACCTGAGCTGACAACTAGCGAGACTTTCTACCAGCAATGGATTAGGATCGCTTCATAGCATGAACGAAGCGAAGTAACGAATCTGGCATAATAGCGAGGGTTAAGAGAAGCGGAATAGGATTCTTACAAAATGTTATGAAACATTATGTGAAAATACCTGGAAAACATTGTAGAGCAGGCTGTCGTCGTAGAAGTCATCACAACATTTTAAAGAACTAATACAGTTAAAGTATTATCAGCGAAGATGTTATGTTAAAAAACCTATTTAAAGCATTAGAAAAAATAAGGTAAGGAAGGCAACGCAACAGTCTGCTGTTTTACGAATCACAAAAATAGTTCGAAAGTTCGTGGGTGGTGTCGACTAAAAATAAAACGAGATTGGATTCAAAATAATTATATAATAAATAAATGATAAATTTACAAATGCGTAAACTCGTAGCGGAAATAAGTGATTCGTTTAAAACATTACTTACTTACACAATACTATCCAAAATTATGAAAATAACAAGCATAGTATGCAAGTGCAAGAGAGTGTAATAGTTAATGTAAAAGAGCTTATGACCATTTTGTGACTTTCTATTATAATTTTAGCGAGGCGAGAAAGCTTCAGATAAGACAGACAGACAGACTAACGGATAAATGTCAACAAATTGGCTAAAATGATTAGAGGATATAAATGTCTCTCAGGTAGTCATCATGTCTGATGGACAACATAACACCATTATCACATTCCAATTGAGTACAGCCATTATTTCTTGGAGTGGCCTACTGGTCCTACTGACCCGATTATCATTAAACTAAAGAATGGCGATATCAGGACTTTTGCATTGTAGTGAATATAAACCTGTCATGACTCTCTAGGTATGCAAGACTTAAAGACAATGTCTTTGCATTGCAAACTCATATTTTGAATAACATTAATAGACAAAGTAAAACAATGGCGTACGAAAATCCATAAATAATTATTTGTATACCTGGTGTGCATTTTATAATTTCAGTTGTACTGGTAGGTGCTACAAAGGCAATGGTAAACCTAAATACCTTCATGTTCAAGAAAAAAATTTCCTAATATCTATCCATCTATTTGTCTCTATTTCTTCCTCTTTGCCCTAAGTATATATATGTTTTAAATGTTAACGCAATCGGGAAAGAAACAAAAGACACCCAAGTTGATTTCTCGTCTACTCAACACATAACATCCTTTTTCCTAATGTCTTGGCTAATGTTTTTTGTATTCATATTAAAACTTACCCAACATTCGTAAAACGCGACGATTATTAAATTGATTGGAACGATTACGAGCTGCCTTAATTTGACCACTCCCACCCGTGTAACGATATAAAATGGTATCACTTTGAGTACTTTTCATACCGAGACGACCACGTCTTAAGATCGGATTACCATTCGCAGCAATTGATTTACCTAAAAGCGTTTTCTTGCCTCCATCGCCAACGCCACGAATTACATGAGAACGATGCAAATGCAAACCAATCAGTATATATAAGACCATTATAAGGGACATCGGAACAAAAAAAAATATTATTGTCGATATTTGAAATGAATGCTCCAAGATGATGCGCACTACAATGCATTGGTCTATGCCGTGTACGGTAACGAGGCCAAATTGAGCCACCTGTGGTATGGCCGTCAGAACAGAAACAATCCATATCGCTATGATAATGCGAACGGCGCGACTTAACTTGGATATTGCTTGGCCAACAAATGGATGACAAATGGCCGCATAACGTTCGGCGGTAAAGGCAGTTATAGTTAGAACAGTTGCGTTCGCGGACATTTCTGCGATTAACCCGCGACCGATACAAAAATATTCACCAAATATATAGGGATATTTAGACCAAATGAAATATATTTCTTGTGGTATACCCGAGACCAACAACAAGAAATCCGATATCGCCAAACTGAATAAATAATAATTCGTGGCCGTATGCAAAGATCGATTCTTTCGAATTACAACGCATGTACTAATGTTACCGATAAAACCGGTTATAAAAATTAAACTGTAGATAATCGTTAACGGTATAACTATTTCCAAGGGGTCTCTCTTTGGTCCAAATTTCGCAAATGAATCGAATATCGCCGTTTCTTTATTTAATGTTGTGAAAGAAATGTTTCCCACGTTGCTGTTGTTGTTGTTAGTTTCGTTTAAATCGTTAATCGTATCCTCGATTAAATGGCCCTCATGGATTTCAGACATTTTTCTGCTCAATGCGAATCCGAGCGAATTGACTTTTGCTTTCCTTTTCTTTTTTTTTTTGTAAATTGTATCTTAATGATACTGAGACTTTTGGGAATTTTCCAAAGTAGAACGAAATTACAGTTTAAGTCATTCAATGTTCATAAAACGTTTAAATTACTTTAAATATGTGCGAGATGCACACAATGAATGCACTATAATAAGTTAGCAGCTTTTCATTGATTGTTTATGTTCCTACGCCGGACATTAAATAAAATCCCACGTAAGGGCTTATTAAAGGCTGTTGGCACAAGTATGTGCAAGCGTGTGTGTGCATGCGAATTTAAATTGTAATTATTTTAAGCACAAAACACGAAGAAATAATAAAGTTGTCAACCTTAATGAACTCAGTGAAAACACAACAAAAACAAAACTTTTCAATTTTTTTTTTTTTTTTTTTTAAATTTTACCATGTTATGAATATTTATTTTCTTTCTTTTCAAATTTCATGACGTTGCGTTTTAAGAAAAAAGAAAACAGACACACATGTACTCACACACACACACAAGCTAGTGTGGATAATCATTTACTTTACACCTGATCAGTGATGTAAGTAAAGAAATTTCTGTTTTTTTTTTTTTTTTTCTTTTGCTTAAATATTATTTATGCATTTTTCTACAATTGTGTTAAATGATTAAAAGACCATCAAAAGTTTTAAAACAATTAACAATCTTTTAATCTTTTTTTGTTGTTTTATTTTATTTTTATTTTTATTTTTATGTTGTTCTTAATCACTTTCTTGAAAAGATAATCACACTGTAATCATTCGTATTCGGTAAGCGGTTTAAATTACTCTGCACAATTATTTAGATTAACTTCCGTTCAATTTGTGCTAACTATAACTATCTCTAACTTCCGAGATGCTGTTTTAGTTATTTTCACTCATAATTCTTTCTTCTTTTTTTTTTACTATTTTTTTTGCCAATTTTTCTCTAATCGATTGCGTTGTTTGTTATTGTCTTCACAAAAACCAAACAAAAATGAGTGAAAAAATAGTTTTTCGCGCGTTGTCCGTTGATATGTGTTTCGTTTCTTTTTTATTTTTTTTTTAATTAAACTTATTTGCAGCTCATGGGAATAAAGCTCTATTTTGCATAAAAACTTTTATAATAAAAGCTTTTTATCTCTAAAAGCATTTAAAAATCATATATTAATTTATCGTTCTAAAGTAATTAAAAAAAAAAAACAATAAACAAATTTCATCTAAAAATATAATTTTCATGACATTTTTTCCCATAATGAAATATAAAAATAAATATAACATGAGAGAATTTAAAAGTATAGCACTCATACGCCGGATAACTCATGGAAAACTTATGAATAAGGACCTGATGGTTGAAATTATACTCGAATTTCAAATTTCATTGGCTTTTATTGAAATGAGGAAAATCTTTGTAAATTTGTGAATAAAATTAAGTAAATGAAGAAATTCTATATACATAGGAAAGAACAAAAAGGTAAACGCGTCGACAAGGTAAAGACAAAGTGTTTATGAATCGTTCACTTAACTGACTATAAAAAGCAGGCTGGGCTGATCAACGGTATTATAAAAAATTAAACGCCCAACCCAAACTAAACTAAACAAGTCGACGACGAACGTATTGAGTGCGAACATAGCCTAAACTAGACGACTTAAGCGGACTATTTGCTGAACCTAGCTGATATATAGGTAAGTTATTTACTAGGCTTACCGAATTACCACACACGCTTTTTGGGAGGCGTACTTAGTAATTAGATTTTGTTTTTTTTATGCTGCTAATTAGATTTACTATTTGCTAGACATAGCTAGTAACCGAATTTTGCTATTTAATAGGGCAAGTAACTAAGTTTGTTATTTTCTACGCATAATTAACAACTAGGTTTGCTAATTGCTAGCACTTCTTCATAGTTCATTTACTCATTTTGTAGGTTCATCTTCTCGCTATAGCTTGCATCTACTATTTCGTCCTTCTAGCTAGTAACTAAATTTGCGATTTAGTAGGTCTAGTAACAAAGTTAGCTCGTAACTAAATTTGCGATTTAGTAGGTTTAGTAACAAAGTTAGCTCGTAACTAAATTTGCTATTTTTTAGGCTTTCCTAGCAATGACATTTACAGTTTGCTAAGCCTTGTTAGAAATTAATTGTGTCATTTGCTATTTATTAGACCTTGCTAGTAATTAGATTTGCTACTCACTAGAAATAGTAGTTGAATTCGCTGTTTGCTTAGATCTTGCTGGTAATTAAATTTGCTATTTTTACTAAATTTTCGATCAATCAAATCTGCTACGTGCTAGACCTAGCTAGTAACAACATTTACTATGTACTAGGTGAAGTAGTTAGATTTGCTATTGGCCAGGCCTTGCTAGAATGTCGATTGTCTACTGAGCGTGCCGAGTTAACAACTAAACCTCCGATTTATTGTCCCTATTTCGCAGGCAAATTTGCTGTCTACTACTAGGATTTAGCTAATAGGTAGCATTTTTATTTATTAGGGCAAGTTGTAAATGGGTTCGTTATTTATTAAATCTTATTAATAAGCAGATTTATTTATTTAGTGCATTTACTTTATAACTAGATAACCTAACAAGTAAGAGCTCTGTACGTCGACTCCTCATTTATAAAGAAACAAGTGATTGACAAAACGTGATTGGCAAAAGCGAGTGCAAGTACTCAATATCATAAGATTCGGTCTAATATAGATATAGTAGAGCTATTTTGGTTATTCCAAGGATAATCATTTCTGGTTCTTACGTCATGAGTTCCGAGAAGCTGCAATCTCCACATGGACTTCTTAGAATTCCGTATGAACTTTCCATTTGCTACTTTACCCGGTCATTTACTAAAGCAATCTTTAAAAATATATTGAAAATTGCGCCAGGTTTCTGTCCATGCTTTCGAAGCCCAAGTCAATCTATTAACCAATGGCACTAAAGGCTGATGCTAAAATATTGCTCTAAGAGAAATATAACTTATTATGGCGTTGCCTTTAGTATGTCAGTTGTCCTTTTTTCTTCTTCATTATTTGTACCATTGTTTTTTATTAGAAAATATTTTTTAAAAAAATATATTTTATAAAAATAGATTATAAAAATATTTATATTTAGACAATTTCAAAAATATATGTTTAGATGTACATATTAATTACTATATATATATCGATCCCCGAACGTTTGTATATATTAGCAATAATACTGCATTAACTTGAACAGTTAATGGTTGGCATAATTATTGTTATTTTCCCTTTTTTCCATTACACTTCCAACGTATTTGCACAGTTCATGGTCAATTCTTGCAATGTTTTGTAAGTATAAGTCATTTCGTAGTCTACGGAATGTGCGTTATAGTTGATACAATTTCGAACATTTAATTTTCGTAAACGAGGTAAGCCCAAAACTATTTGCAGAACAGAATTATCGGCGAGCATAAAGCAACTCGAAATAGTCAGATCTTCGAGGGCGGGACAATGTTGTACGAGTCCTTCGATAGCGCTTGACGATATGTTATGACAGTAACTTAATTCAAGTTTACGCAACTCTTGGAAATTCAACGCTTCCCTAAGTGATCTGTTAGATAGGTTGCCACAACCACGTAAACTAAGTGTCTGAAGTCCCTTTAAATTGCTTATGGCAGGCTTTGAGGGATCCGGACCAATAAGCCCTTCGTCAGTAATGTGTATGCAATCGTCTAAAATAAGATGTCGCAAACGTTTGAGATAACGAAAAATATAATACAAAGATGAGTCGGTCACGGCTTCATAGCAATTTTCCAGATTAAGTGTAGTTAAGTTACATAATCGCTGAGCTAATAAGCATATGCATTCCTCCGCCATATTAGTGATGTGACTTAAGTTTAAGCTACGTAAAGCGTAGTTAGTGTTCTCAACTATACCTTGCAAGAGACCGTCAGCCGTCAAACGGCACTTGGCCAAATTCAAGTGATGTAATTTGTTCTTTATCGCACCCAATTGCTTTAAACCGTCATCCGTTATGCATTGGCAAAACATCAAGTCCAAAGATTCGACAGAATTCGACCATTTTCGTACAATTAATTTTAATAAATCGTCGCTTAACTCTAAACTGCCGCTCAAATCTATTGCTCGCAAACGATTTTCTGCACCGAGACTTTCCAAAATAATTTTTAACCAATTGTAACCACAATTACCGGTTATCTTCAATACTTCGAGTTTAGTAAATTTTTCAAAAGTTCGCTGCCATTTTACTAGAGTCGAAGGTTTCGAATTCCAATGATTCCCGATACCCAATTGACGTAATGAATCGGCGTGTAATTCCAATGTATATAAAATTAAATCCTCTTGACTTCTATCAAATTCGAGACTCAATCTTTCCAAATGTTCACATTGATCGTATATTAAATTCCGAAGCAATTGAATTTTTATATAATAAGTGACACCAGCGCACGACATATGCAAGGATTTGAATTTCGGAAATTTATACAAATCCACCGAGAAATTATTGACATAACTTTGTATGCTTGGTATACGAGTCAAAATCAATTCTTCTAGTTCCGGTAAATAATCGTTAAGTACACAAAATACCGGAGATTCATGGAGTTTCAATTGTCGTATGTAATAACCCAAGTACTCAAAAGCTGTTAATAAATCCTTTTGCACTTTTACGCCATGCAACTCTAAGCATTCGTATTGCAGATATTTACAAATTTCCGGATTCGTCTTGAGGACTTGGGACAAGTCTTTCAAATTGTGGGCAGTAATCACCAATTTCGATTTGCGCTTCAACTCAGGTACACGGCATAAATCACACCAGTGCTTGCAGACCAGTTTGACTTGCTGTACGTCTCCGTGGGCTAAATAGGTGAAAATTTTTATCCAAATTTCGTTGGGCAAGTCAGGTAACAATAGCGTCTCTTGGGCATCCATTGGAAATGCAATTAAGGTATCTGACATGTTCTTCTATTCTAAAATAACAAATATTTTAATTAAGAAAGAAAACCAAAAAATGGTCGCTTTAAAAAAAAAAAATATATATATGTATGCGTTATAAGAAAAATTTTCTGATTTACTTTCATTGGTGAGACGTGTTGCCAAGTTTGAAATATACCAAATGAGTAGTAGTCGAAGCTTTATCAGTCGCAAAGTATTTCAATCAGCCATTTAAGGAATTCCTCTAACTTCAAAAGGTATGCACCACTACATCTTGTTTTGCCCAGCAGCAAATATGTTGAACAAAATTAATTTCTTTCGACAACAAAAATCCATGTTTTTCATTTTTCATTCCATTCATTTTTCAGATACAATCGAGATTAATCCCGGATTTGTATTCGCATTAAAAAATAGACGTCACTTACGCTAAAGTATAAACAATGTCGGTTAGTTTGCTAAATCCTTCATGGTAACTTGTATTGGCGATCATTAACATTTTTCAAATTTGTTCTCTTGTTTTAACATTAACTGAGCGTTTAAGTTTTATGTGCCTTCTGTATCATGCAACTTTGCGGATCATGCTAGTCATTCCCCTATCTTATTATTTAGTCTGAAGCTCAGGCATTTTATTAATATTGTGTATTTTTGCAGTTCCCGTTCTAGTCCATTGATTCTTCCAAAGGATGCACTTCATCTTAACATTTGATGTGTCAGTTTTGGTACGCAATATATTCGATTCAAAAGTGAGAAGAGAATACTTGAAGTAATGGCATAATGACAATGAAACACTTGTCGCATAGATTAAATGGATCAAGCTCCATTTCTTGCTAAGATCACTTGTAAGATAGTCTTTATAGATTTGTCCTCAAGTGTATTCCGTATATTCGTTCATAGTACTCCCTTTCATATCCTTTCTGCCTACTGGGAGGTTAAATCAAAATTTGCCACAATTGGAAAGTAATTGGCACCCAATTGGAATAATACGAAAATCCAATTGGGAGGTCATTGACCCCAACTAGAAGGTCGTTGGCCCCAGCTGGAAGGTCGTTGACCCCAGCTGGAAGGTCGTTGCCCCTAATAGGAAAGTCATTGACCCCCAATTGGAATATTAAAATCCAATTCAATCAAGGGAGTACTATGAACGAATATACGCAATACACTTAAGGACAAATCTATAAAGACTATCTTACAAGTGATCTTAGCAAGAAACGGAGCTTGATCCATTTAATCTATGCGACAAATGTTTCATTGTCATTATGCCATTACTTCAAGCATTCTCTTCTCACTTCTGAATCGAATATATTGCGTACCAAAACTGACACATCAAATGTTAAGATGAAGTCCATCCTTTCGAAGAATCAATGGACTAGAACAGGAACTGCAAAAATACGAAATATTAATAAAATGCCTGAGCTTCAGACTAAATAATAAGATAGGGGAATGACTAGCATGATCCGCAAAGTTGCATGATACAGAAAGCAGATTAATTAAGAACACAGAGAGTACAAGGAAAAAATGCTTAGACTGATGTAATAAACACATTGCAGATGGATTGCAATATAAGGTGGAGTCATAAGTAACTTCCGATGCAGATACGTAGAATTACATTGCACCCTACCGTAAGGTCGCACGGATATAACTTTTCATAAAATTTCAACAACAGCAACAACAATATCACCACGAATATCAACCTTACAAACAAATAATAATAGATCAGCAAAACATGGAAATGAATGAGAATTATATTATACAAGTTCTAGGTTCTAGGCTATTAAAATATAAATATAGACCATCATCCATTAATAGTGTTAAGATAGATCAGTAAATCAAACCGCAAAAAATTCTCATAGTACAAAAATTGCCTCGAAATGCATAAGGCTCAGCACAATTAACTACATATCAGGGTAGGGTATACTTCGTTTCCAACATAGGTTTGCAACAACATCCTCGAAGACGCCAACACGAACATCCATCTCGGGCCCCCGGGTTCAAAAAACTCTCACGAATGCCATTCGGGACGACTTCGGGTGGGCGCGAACGCCAAAAAAGGCGTGATTCATCCCTTCGGGTAGGACGAACCACGCCTTTTTTCCCCCAAAACCCAAAAAAAGGAGTGTCTCATCCCACAAAAAAAGAATGACACACCAAACAAAAATTTTTTTCAATGTAGCGCACCCCAAAAGTCACTATTACCGACAAAAACTATATCTTCCCTCTCTTTTTCAAAAAAATGGCATATTGCTCCTGAAGGTACTTATAATACCTACTAACATCTACAGAGTTGAATGACGAAA
This sequence comes from Glossina pallidipes, assembly GCA_000688715.1. Classification (NCBI taxonomy): domain Eukaryota; kingdom Metazoa; phylum Arthropoda; class Insecta; order Diptera; family Glossinidae; genus Glossina; species Glossina pallidipes. The sequence continues at coordinate 279,371 of KK499969.1, forward strand.
GCAGTCTTAACCCAATAGCAGGGTAATGAATAGCATAAAGAATAATGTTACTACACACAGTTGTAGCATTGTAAAATTATAAGCTTTTCAAAACGCCCTCGCTTGCTACAATTAGTAAAATTTATTTTATAAAATGTATTTATTTTCATATGAAATAATTCGAGATTATGATTAAAGCCTTGGGGCTCAACCACAAAAATGGTAACTACAACTTTTCGAGAATGCTAACCCCCTTGACACCTAAGAGTCAATCTTGCACCAAAAAATTAATCAAAAAAAGAAGGTCAGAACCTATGGCGGCAGCCTTTACTTATACTCGGATACAAATTAATTTATTTATTTTCAAGTACGCGAAAGTCCTTTATTTTGAAAAAGTTGCGACTTGAAATGCTCACAATACTATTCTGTTTCTCCGAAATTTCTTAAGGTAGTAGCGTTCAACGGGAGATATCATTTTAATTCCAACAATATGATCGTTAAGTCCTGCGACGAGTGAACGAGTGGAAATATCTTGTTGGAAATGAACGAACATTATATATGAACGAATTTGAGATGAAAGCAAGGCAGTCAATATCGTTCGTAACGTGGCCACGCGCAGTAACAATTAATCCGAAAGCGTTATCGAAATAGTATCGCCGAAGACAAAAGCAAACCAAGTTTGTCTAAAAACTTTTTAGTTGCACCCTGCACCATTTACGATAAATCATATATTAAATTTGTGCGTATTTGTGTAGCACCCGGAAGGAGTCAAAATAGATTCATCACCGACCTATTCGGAATTACTTTTCGAATCGATTTAAGCTGGTTCTTTTGTCCGTCTGTCTGTCACCTATCAATACATTCTTACGTAATGTAATGTTCGGATCGCAATTTTCGAAGTATTTTGACAAAATTCGGTTCGCCAATATCTGTCAGCTTAGAAACGAACCTTATTAAGGATGCATTGGATTGAACCAAGTGTTGTGACGATTTGTTTTGAAAAAGGTTGTGTTATGAGAAGATTTGTAGCCTAAAAAAGTTCTTGTCAAAAATTGCTGTGTGGCATTATTGAGTTGATGTGATGGGCAAATGTTTTGCTACTCTAGTCTCATATAACTGCCCGTAGATAAGCATTTGTATGGCAAAAATGTGTAATTTTGAATAGAAAAACGACAGCAAATTTTTTGGAAAATGTGTCGGAACACTTCCTTTATAAGGATTCTCACAAAAACAAGCCTCTGTGTGGCAGCAAGTAATTTTTGGTATTTTATGACGACACTAAGCGAAGAACTGTAAGCCGAGTGATAGAGGGCTTGTCAAGGCATAATATTTTAACTTGCGATAATGTGGCCGCACTGACTGACTGAATTGTATATTAACAGACGCGAAATCAATTTGCTGATACTAACAGGTTCTATATTCGCATTGGCATCTTTATGACGAATTTATTAAAATCGACAGTGGGCAACGATTTATTTGATTCTTTACAAATTTCACATTTATTTTTTAATCACTTTAACAAGCCCACAATATATATGTGTGCAATATGCTGCGAACATTGGGGTTTTCAATACGAGTAAATGAATGAATGCATGAATGAATGAAAGATGCGTTGGTTCATTTTTTTGTGTGTTTTATTTTTAAAGATCCCAAAAAGTCCATATCAAATAAATAAAAAGTACATATCAATAAAAAAAAATTGCACCCGTATGCTTTTCAAAATCATTTTGAACGTCAAAAACGTTTACAAGTAACGACGCATTGAAATTTGTATTAGCTACAACTCGACTTTAAGAATTTGCGGCTTTTGTTTTAACAGCTTCTGTTGCACTTGTTCCACCTCTAAAGCGTCAATGCCGTTCATGCAAAGCTCTCGTAGGGTTTTGCAGTAAGTCATCACATAATCAATGGAACGCATCGTCAGATTGACGCAGTTCGATACATTCAATTTTCGCAAACGTGGTAGGCCTAAAACTATTTGTAGAACGCAATCGTCGCTTATCATAAAACAACTCGTAATTGTCAACTCTTCGAGCGCGGGGCAATATTCCACTAGACCTTCAATGCCGCTCGACGAGATCTTATAGCAATAACCTAATGTCAGCTTACGTAACTGTTGAAATTTCAATGCTTTTAAAAGCGATCTGTTCGTAAGGTTGCGGCAACCACGTAAGCTAAGCGTTTCAAGTCTCTTCAAGTTACTAAGCGCTGACGTTGAGGATTCTGTGCCTATAAGACCATCATCTGTGATACGTACACAGTCGTTTAACGAGAGATGACGCAAATGTCGCAGATTGGAAAAAATGAAATTTACCGATCGATCGGTTACAGCATCGCGACAATTTTCCAAATTTAGTGAAGTCAAATTTGGTAAACGCTCAGTCAGCAAAAATATAAACTCTTCCGATAGGCTCGTTATATAACTAAGATTCAAGTTAACCATCTTATCGTTCGTGCTTTCAGCTATGCCTTGCAAAAGTCCTTGCGCTGTTACGCGACAGCAATAAGCCAGATTCAAATGATAGAGTTTATCCTTAACTAATTTCAATTGTTTGATGCTTTCGTCCGTCAAGCAATGGCACACCATTAAATCCAACGACTCCACAGACTGTGACCATTTATTTAAAATGAATTTCATGAAATCATCGTTCAATTCTAAACAACCGTTCAAATCGATCCTCTGCAGCCGATTCTCTTTTGGGAGATTCTCTAAAGCAACCTTCAACCATTTATAACCGCAATTGCCGGCTATTTTTAGGACCTTTAGTTGGGTAAACTTTTTAAAAATTTCTTGCCATTTCACGATGGTGGAAGGTTTCGATCTTACAATTATCTCCACATGTCGTAACGAGTGGGCGTACATGTCTAAAGTGTACATAATTAAATCCTCCTGATCGCTATTAAGTTCTAAACTTAAACGCTCGATATTCTTGCAAGGCACCAAAGTCAAATTTAATAATAAATGGATTTTTATATAGTACGTAACATTGGCACAGGACATGTGCACCGATTTAAGTTTTGGAAATTTGTATAAATCTGCCGATATCGTGTTGTTACCGTTTTGTATGCGGGGCAGATGCGTCAAAATTAATTCTTCCAATTCGGGTAAATGATCGTTAAGTACGGAAAACACTGGCGATTTATTTAATTTCAATTGACGTATACGTGAACCCAAGTACTCTAAAACGATTACAAGATTCTCTTGCACTTCCAAGTCTCGTAACTCGACGCTTTCGCATGATAAATATTTACAAAATATTACTTGGCATTTTATAATCTTGCATATGTCCATCAAATTGTACGGTGTGATGACCAGTTTCGATTTACGTCGCAGTACTGGTACACGGGTCAATTCGCACCAATGCTTACACACCGCATTTGCTTGTTGTAAATCCCCAAACGGTAAATAAGTGAAAATAGTTATCCAAACTTCATTGGGTAGAACGGGCAACACGACCTCGTCATCGTCCATTGGGAAATTAGTGAACTTATTCGGTAACGTATTCATGATGTTCTAAAGTCGTAAATATTTTTAGTTTTTACATATAAGACGTTTTAAACTTTCTAGAAAAAAAATTGATTACAAAAATAAAATGCTTGCCGTTTAAAAGAAAATTGATAATGAAATGAATTTTATTATTTATATTTTCTTTTTTTTGTTTTTCTGACATTTCCTAGTAACGTTTGTTGCCTAGTTTTCAAGTTTTGTAAACAACAGAAAAAAAAAAGAAAAAACGATTCCCTCTACATATACACCAATGTGTATATCATTATGCCTATGAGCCAATTTCCGTGAGAATTCTAGTAGTTTGCAATTATTACGAATTTCGTGCATTGACTGGACACATGTGTTCAACGAGATCGCCGACTTGCGTGGTATTCCATCCTTTTTGAACTGGGCAGGGAAGACAAGGGGTGTTTTTCTTTAATGTGGCCAATCACTTAAGATGTGTCGCGTGCATGTGGCAGAAAGAAAGAAAGAAACGAGGGGGAAAGAGATAGAAAATGGCCGCTGCTTGGAAGGTAGGCGCCCGGTCGGTAAGTATGCCATTATCGATCAAGTAATTCGTATAGCTATGAGAAAAAGTAAGTTTGATTTTTACAAATTCTGCGAGAGAAGAAATGAGAAGAAATCATATGTATTCTGAGTGGTTTTTCTTCATTTTTGCAGTCTCTAAATTTGATTTTTACAAATTTGAGAAAAAGTGCCCGCCTTTTTTAGAAATTTGAAAAAAAGTGCCCGCATTTTTTAGAAGTTCTGCGAGAGAATGTTTATATGGGAAATAGTATGAAGGCAATCTACAATAGGAGGAAAGATATTTTGCAAAAATGTTATTCGGAAGACCTACAGCAATGATCATCAATGGTACGAAACATTCAGAGAATTCTGCGAAATAACCTGTTAATGCCTAATTTTATATTTTTTTAAAGGGGCGGTCGTCGTTGAGTTTCGAAGGAGAGAGCACAGGACATTAAGATATTTTCTGCATGATTTCTCGTTATTTTTAGATCTTTGTATCTACTGAAGATTCTATTTAGTTTCAAAGTAACGACCAAATCAAATATTGTTTTCATTGCAGAAAATTTAAAGGAAGGACTAAAATTGATCCTTTAAGGTATCTATCAAATGTGTTTTGATAGCTTTTCCTATTTTGAAAGAGGCTGCGTTCCAATTGTGACAGAATGAATATTTGCTTTAAAAGATGAACACATCAAAGAGTGAAGATTGATTAAACTATGTTGGATTTATTCTCTACTCTCCTGACTTGCCTCCCAAGAAAGCTTTCATCCAAAATCTCTACCTTAGGCGAATAATAATTGCGTTCGATTGCAATATATTGACATTTTTGATATAAAACCAATCGTTAAGATTTCTCAAATGTGTCTGAGGTATGCGTATACTTTTGTTTTTAACTGTATGTTACGCAAAAATATATATTTATACGCATGTTTATATTTATTATTTATTAAGTTATGACGTCATCAAAAAAACGAGTAGAGCGTTGATTCGCAAAATTTCTCTCACAAAGTATGCTTTTATCATAAAACTATTTTAACGAAGAAGGCAGGAGAAAAAACCTTCAGAATTGTACAAGAAACCCATTTCTCAGCGTAGAAATTAATAATAAATATTTTTACGAAATAATACAATTAAATTTACTTACCAATCTTGACATTGTTTTTATTTGAATGTCTGAAGGCACAAACTTTTATGATTTTATTTTAAAAAACTGCTTTCACTCATCGCATTCGTAACGTCATAAATATGTAAACCTGTTTATAATGTTTACAACTTTCCACTAATTTATTGAGAAAAAAAACAACAATTCTCATTGCAGGTTGTCTGTGTCTCTCGCTCTCTGCAAATGTTTACGTTCCATATCAGTTTGATATAATCAAGGGTTGCCGAACTGTTGGTAAACGTAACGAATTATTGGCAAAATGTTACGTTTTGTTAAACTTCGGGTTCAGATTACACATCTCTTTTATTTAACATCATCTTACATGAATCAGCTGTTGCTGATTTGCTGAATCGCAGAGGAAGAGAAAGTTCCGTTAAAAACATATGACAAAATGAAACCATACGGTTTCCTCTTTCCACGTACTAGAAAGTGATTTCTCGTTGAGTTCTTGATTATTGTTATTATTATTTACTTAGACTAAAGAAAGAAATTCTAGGACTAAAAATAGGATCAGCATTAGCAAGCAAGACTATCGGCTCTTTGCTTTTCTAAGCAAGATTAGATAGTTAGTTCAGCAGGTTTAATAAAGTCAAAGTCATTTTATTGATATTAGGTACTCCATTAGGCATTTTCAAGATGTCCTTAGCAAGTCCATCCAAGATCCATCTTCATAAAACGTACAAACAAACACATCTTTCTTGTTTCGATTGCCATAATTGCTTTTATCGCTAAAGCACAAACTTGGCATCACCTACATAAGTACCTAAAATTACTCGATGGAAGCAGTTTTCAAGCAAGTAATCAAAACTATCCCTTTTTCACTTCTTCTCAGCAGCCAATGTACAGAAGTCAATGGGTGGTGTACGAATTTGAGAGAAGAATGCATAGAATGCAACGGCTGGTGTACGAATTCGAACGAAAAACACTATAAACGAAAAATAATAATAAGAAAATAATAATAGGAAAGCATACATGCTTATTTATTGGGATAGGTGCCTGAGAATAATCTTCATACTTTTTTCGACATTTATCGTAACACCATTCTGTGAAATATGACATACAGTTCCATACAATTCCCAATAGTAAGTTCATATAAAAACAGGGTGTAATTTTGTTTGGTCTATGACAAAAAAAGGAATTGTGTTAGACAACGTGATGTAGAATGTTTAATAGTTGGCCTGGCCTGACTGGGCTTCAAAAAATTGCCTCAGTTATCGTACCTATTTAGACGCCGAAACACTCTTACTACTATTACTTAGTCACTTTTGTCGAGAAATTTTGTGATTTGCAGTTTTTTCCATATAACAACTTTTCAAAATGGGGACTTATATGGGGAATGGTCGTAAAAGTGGACCGATCCAAACGTTCTCCATCAAAGGGAAAACGTGATTTTTTGAACTAATGTAGCTATGTACGAAATAGATGGCTGAACCTTCTAAAGTGAAAATTTCTGTAACGCAATGTGTTTTTAACGCGATCTTTCCATATAATCCTTATATGATACAGTTGCACTATGATGCAACTTCTTACCACGCGTTTTTCATTCCACCAACTCAAATCGCCTACTTGTCTCAAATCGTGCCACTAGTTTCCATATAAGACGGTGTAATTCAACTTCCTTTGTGTTAATTCGATAATGTTTTTAATGTAGTTTCTGCACAATGCTTTTCCTGACTTGAGCTAATTATGAACCTTCCATAACAAGGTCTCCATTTAACGTGTTACGAATTAATCACGTTGTAAGAGACAACGGGCCAGTTTTTACTTTTATGTCACGATAGGGTCTACAACAAGGTCCAACTATTAATAAAAAGGCGGCATACTTCAGCAAGTTTCCTTCACTCATTTTATAGCCTAACACTTGAACATATTTCACACTTGATACATGTACACCTGAGCAGCGCGTAGTGAACGCGGAAATTGGAATTTTTTTCCAAACGATTAATGCTTTAAATACTTCCTTGTACTTGTACTACTACCTTGTACTACTTGCACATAACGTTTTTTTTATGTCCAACTATTCTATGCACTTGCCATGTTACCCAATATCTTCAAAATATTACTGCTTTACGGAAATATGCTAAAGAACGATTTATTCGGGTGTCTGAAATTTCATCCTATATAACAATGCTTTCTTTTTTTTTTTATATCCACTACTGAAGCATGGGGGTATACCCGTTTTGTTTTTTTTTTTTTACAGAAAAGGAAGCTTCAGAGACCCTATAAAGTATATGTATTCTTGATCAGCATCAAATTTCGAATTGATTAAGTCATGTCTGTCCGTCTGTATATCTGTGTGGTGTTTATTGTTGACACTCCCCTTGTCGCAAAAAATGAAGTTCGCGACTTTAAACTTAGTAGAAGCGTTGCAGAAGTTTTTGCACCCAAGTTGGTATTGAAAATGCTTCCAGTGGAGCATAAACTAAACGCAACTCCATTTTCTCAACAAAGATTAGAAGGTTAGAAGGCTGCAATTTTCTACATTTACTTTACAACACTTTCTACAGGTTATAAGTGATTAAATTTTCCTTTTTGCACTTTTGATCGTAAAGCAAACAAGACAGAACGTTTAAAACCCTTTTGGACATTCCCCAAATGAAGATGTATTACCTGCTTAAAAATGGATTAATTCTAAAATGAATATGATAGACACAGCGACCTGGTGGTTTAGTGGATTAATAATACCAGCGATATGGGTATCAAACGATAGAACTTGGAGAGTAGACGGCGCCAAAGTGCGTTAATTTTAAATGAATTTTTGGTAGACGTCAGGCCATGGTGGATAAATGTTTTCTTAAAAATACCTTCGATGTAGGCATCAAATGAAACGAGTTGGAGAGTAGAGCGTGATAAAGAGTGTTAGTTATAGTATTGGGGCGTTTAGAAAAAACTCGATTAAATGGTCATAAACATCAAACGTTGATCTGGTGGATAGGCGAGACTCGGCCCCCGCCGTCTGACTTCTTTTGGTTCTTTCGTTCGCTCTAGTCAAAGTAAACTGAAAAATGGGTATAATCGGTTGTGATGAGATCGCCTACAGTTGAGCAAGAATTAGTGAACTCTTACTTTACATTTCCGGTATTGAATGGCATTTTTCCTTCAAGATATGATCTTCATTTTTTCTTATGCATATTGAAAGCGTAGGTCGATAAGAAAGGCCTTTAATGAGAGCATCCAACTACGGCAAATAATAGTACCTCTGGCCTATGAAACGATTTTCTGTTTAACTTTTTGAAACAAATATATTTCGTCACACTCTTTGGTCATCACCATTTTTCCAGCTTTACACCACGTAGTCACACTACCTACGTAGAATATGTACAGGAGACATGCACTTCTTTAAATAACTATTTGCAACATCAATAATTTAGTTATTCATTTTTTGTGTCCTGAACGAAAGAAAAGTCACGTTAGTTTCGTCTTTTTGCTTTCAATTTTCCTGAAATGCTTATGAGGAAATCTCTGTAGAATACGTATATATACGAACTCTTATCAGTGTCCGTCCAGTTTTTTGCATCGAAAAAACTGAGGTAGAAATATTCTAAAATTATTTTTAGCTTAGGGTTGCAATAGAAGTCAAGCTTTATGCGCTAGCGCCAAGTAGAAAAAAAAGGAAAGGAAAAAGGAAAGGTTGTGTTTGAAAATCGCTAACGCCTTAACGCGAATCTTTAATAAAAAAATATTTTTTCCAGTGTGGCGATCTTAGCATTAGCAGATCCATTGGCATCTTTCTGACACTGGTTGTATTTAGCAAATCCTTTCTTCAGGTTGAAGTCGAATAAGTCTGCAAACAAATATAAATAACAGCTTGTTCTGTTTTGCGGACGTACTTGTAGGCGGCCAAAGTTGTGGACGGTCCTTTTGAAAGTTTATATCGGCGCTTGTAAGTTGAGAATTGTGGTGCTTTGCTTAGACTGAGTAGCCATAGGTGCCAGGTTTAAAAGCATTTAATATGATCCTTTGAAGTCAATATGTGTTTCTGGTTTCCGGATCTTAGATATGAGGGTAACGAGTTACGTAAGCACATTCAATGTATTGGCAATGAAATGTTCCAAAGCTATTGCTTCAAATACTTATTTTCCTAATCATCCGGAAGCCCAGCTTGGCACCGAATCTGCAATCAAGTAAAAACTTTTCCATTCTTCAAGTTGGTGAGTATCCAAGATACTTCTTAAGCCACTACCTATACGGGTATCATTATTATTACTTGTTACGTACTTCATAGGAAGACGAATGAAGGATATTTGCAAGCATTTTGTGTATCCATGCAAATATGGCCATGTTGGCCAACTTGCTTTTGTGTAAGTTTTAAATTTTAAGTACAAAATAACAATGAAATCAAAAACCCGGTATCGGGTGTATATATATATATATATATATATATATATATATGTAATGTAAGTATAATGCATTTGTGTTTTTAACAAACAAACAAAGTGTGCTTGTTGGCTCTATCAGGATTAACTAACTATGTCAGGATGCACACACACATACATTTACATAAAGCATTGCTTGCACATGTGTTTTTTGCATATTTATTGTACAAGTATTGAGTTTTATTGGCCTAAGTCTGTATGCATATATGCGTGTCTGTATTTCTTGTGTAGTCTTTTGACCGCACTTATGTACCTAAAACAATATGCACACGAGTTTAGTTAATTTTATAACGCGAACGTGAACAGTTGTAAAATCGCTTTGAAGGATTATTGAAAAGGAAAAACGCAAAAAAACGAAGAAAATCGAACGAAAATTAATATAAAATAAATTACTAAATATTTATTTATTCCGTTTTCATCTATGTTAGGAAAACCGAAGTTGAATTTAAAGAAAAATTTTGCCAAAGGTAAGAATAAAGTTTTTTTTTTTTGCTATTGGAATTTCCCAATAAAAGGCAATTGTTGTCGTCGGCCTTTAGCGTCGTCTAATGGGAAGTTTTAGTAAGGGGTGACTTTCTTATTAGAATATTCCATACCTTTTCTTTCTTTTTTTTTGCCACCAAATTCCAGCAATACTTTGACCCAATTTCTATTTTTCTTTATCAAATTCAAAATTGTGCCTTTTACCCTTTTTTACCCCTACACTAATAAGCGTGCAACAAAATAAAAATTTTGCATAGATACATAGGTACATAAATCTATTGGAGATAATCAAAATTTCATATTCGAGTTTTGAAACGCACGCATTATGAACTCCTTTAAAACTTAATCTTCTTCTTCAATGCTAGATTATACGATGATTTAGCCTCAAGTATCTGACTACTGTTCGAATTTTTAAAGCCGCACAAAGGTCAATCTGGATTAGTGAATGTTGAAAGTATCTTTCGTACGAGGCGTCTTGTGCCACCACCAACAAGACGAGGATACTTTCATACGAAAGTACGCGTTTGGCTTTTGCTGATATAGGATCACAATGAAGTCTATAACCATTCCAGTTTATTAGTAACTATCGTCTACCGAGCCAGTATTTTGACATATCTTAGGTGTCTTAGGTTTTTCATTCTAGTGCCTTATTGGCGGAAAGTACAAAGTATTTAAACTGATTTTATTTTTCTCATCACAATTTCAGATACTCCTTGACAGCGGCGTTTGTAGTAAGCGGAGAACAGGGTGTAAAAGGCCAATGCCTTTATTAGCACTAATTTTGGCGTAAAAATGCCGTATTTTCCAACATTTCATTGGCAGAGGAATATTACGAAGTGTTTATACCTTTTCGATTTTTAAAATTCGATTCGATTTTTATAGCATCCTTTTACAATTTTTTTGTGAAGTAATGATATCTGTTCCCTTCATTCCATTAACACACTACTTTTACGCCAGTTCTATTTTTGTCCAACAAACTTCGATAATTCGCTTATGCGAATGGACATAATAATCTGAGAATGTAGCACAAATAAAACAACCACGTGAATAACTGAGTAAGTAAAAAGCGCGATTGCCAAGTCCGTGCTCGCGAGTTGACATCTCAATTCACTAGAGTCTATTTACGTCCACTTGTGGTATAAAGTTTATTGTTATTATTATTATTATTATATAAATATAGCCAAAGAATAAATTCTAAGGCTAAAGTCTTAAAGCACTAGCATCTAAGGCTTTCGACTTTGTTTTTATTAATATCATTAATATTATTATTAAAAACTCTACCGCACTTGAGATTTGAATCCACGACCATTGAATTGCTAGTCGAGACTCTTGCCTACTCGGCCACTCAGGCGGATATAAAGTTTATTAAGCAATGTATGCAATACCTAGAAGGGCTTAAGATAGGTTCGAATTTTATTGCTATGTATATATTTTATTATATATTTATATCTGTTCATGTATTTTTGTGCTCAAACCGCTGGTCGCAATTTTTGAGATATTTTGATGAAACTTCCCGCCACTCCCATATAACATCCTGTTTTGAAAAGTTATTACATGCAAAAAATTACAATTTTCTAAGTTTCTCGATAAAAGTGGTTAAGTAACAGTATTAAGGCGTTCTAAGTTGGTATGAAAACTTTGGACCGGTTGGGACAACTTTTTGAAATTATATTGATCACTTCTTGGATATATCAAGACAACTTGAGCATTAAATTGATGTTTCTACGTCGTCATATGGCAATTGAGTCAGCCGCTATTCGAGAAGTGATTGTTGGCTCTTTGAGTAGATTAAAATCTCCCATTAGGTCATTCTACTCGACGCCATGCTTACTTAAAATTGCTGTGAGAACTTATTACCTACTTTAACGCGGAACTGGTTAACGCGAATTTTAGCGGGGTCATTCATTTTTAAATACTAGGTGTTTGCAAAAATGATATATTGATTGATTATATTTTCACTTGGAAAAGGTATTTATTGTGCAAAATTGAAACAGTTTTCATTAATCAAAATAGTTTCCATCCCTTTATACGACATTTTACAATATTTTTGGCAACATAGCGACATCATGTAGGAAGAACTTACATTGGCTTGGCAGTGATCCATTTACCAACCCATTTTCGCACTTCTTCAACTTTGTGGACCCACGTGCCAGCCAAGCCATGCTACATCGATCTGGACAAGTGGTAATCAGGAAGCGCCCTGTCTAGTGAGTATCCAGGGTGTCTTCGCATTCGATCTGCAGCAGAATATCCTTGAAAACAATTGCAACAAGTGGCTAATATGGCGTTTTCAGTCAAATCGTATGGTGGCCATTTTAACCTCTATTAGTGCCCGTTCTGCAAAAATATATCGTTCGACTTGATCAACTGACACCGATAGACATCTGCAGTAACAGTTTCCTTCGATTTTAGCAGCTCATAATGCGCTACACTTCACTGATCCCATCATAGAAAAACTTTATGGCCACTCTACAGTTCGGTGTAGCGGTGGATGGCTCTCCTGGACTAACACATGATTTTCTGCGCTTGATATTGTCGTAGAAGATCCACAATAGTCACAATGCGTCACATACAATTCGTCTTTTTTTTGCCCGGGAAACAATAAAAACGCAACGTTTAGATTGTTCGAAGTTTTTTGGTCCTCCAGGCCCTTCTTTCTCATTGACTTGAAAATCATCGCCTTTAAATCGTTGAAATCAAAACCGACAATTGTTATATGACGTAGCAACATCTCTATAAGCTTCTGAACGTGTTTAGTGGGCTTCGCCAGTAGATACCTTCAAATCAAACAGCAACGAAAATGAACCTCGAAAATGCAATTTTGAAGGTTCCATGATTAGTCTCCGCGCACGCTAAATAAATCAGTAATGTTAGATGGAAAACTGTTGTTTTATGTGGAGGAAGATCGAAATCATCGAATTCAACTGTTGTGTACTCTGGTATTTTCCATTTCCCATTTCTTTATCATTTTTACCTGTGGAACTCGCTGAGCCGAATTTTTGCAAGCACCTAATATATAATAATACCTGGGTCAATAACTCCAGATCTAAGTAAGAAAGAAACATTTTTTATACAAAATACACCATAGTCAAGAATGACGCCTTCAAGAATGATGCAAAAACAACCACGTCTGTCGTTCAACAAATTACTGACTAAACTCATTGGCTTCACTATGAAAACATTCAGCGCCACCTGACATAGGAATAGGAAACATAGGGATTCTCTAGAAAGTAACAGATTTTTCACGTTCCTTAATTCGTATTCTTAGTTTATTTAATTTAGTTATGATTGTCTGCACATTTTTTTTTTTATCTTTATTTAATATTCTCTATCTTCATGGCTACGAATTTTTGAACACATAGTCGTTTAATGTCTGTCATTAAAAAATGCGCAAATATTTATATTTGTATGTGTTGTTCGGATAATGGAGTGAAATGAGTCACGCATCATATAAAGTTTTCAAAAAGCTTGACCTTGTTTTGTTGGTTTTAGTCAGAAGTTAATTATAACCATTACAGAAGATGAGAGGTTAGATTAGTAAAATGTTTGCAAGGCAGGCTTCGCAGGCTTCTATTTCTTTTCCAAAATTGTGATTATAGCCCTCTCTCGCATTTTGGATACTTCACTTGGAATAAAGGATTTGAAACTCCTTCCCACTCATCGGAATGTAATTTCATAATCAGATCTATGCTTTGCTCTCTTAAGCATAGTAAAATACACCTAATTCTCTTTTTACACGATAGATACGTTCCCAAAAAATACGTGTAAAAAAAAATTCGTGTAAAAAAAATTCGTGTAAAAAGAGAATTAGATGTAAACAATATTTAAAAGTTGTTGTTAGAGTTCACTTAATTTATTTCGTGCTTACACATTTTAACGCTTCGTACATTATAAAAAATATCTCGCTCTTTGCTCTGTGAGATTCAAGAAAAATTCCTGGAATATTAAAAATCGTGTTAAAACAAAATAATTTGTGTAAAAAAAGAAATGTTTTTCTTTTGAACTCGTGTTAAATCAAATTCGTGTAAAAAAACTCGTGTAAAAAGAGAATTGGGTGTATCTGAGGCACTATGAATAGAAACCATTTTATGTAATCTACTCTTCGCTTAAGACGATTATAGAGAAAAGTCGACGGCAACTCGCAAATTTTCCATGAAAATCACATTTCCACGCTTCTTCACTAAGCAAAACCATGGGCATCCGAAGATGCGGTCTTTTAAGACGTGTAGGGTTTTCTTTATGCTTTCTTTAAAAACGTCTTCAATTTCATACTCTAGCGAAACCGCAAAGCACCAACCAACTTTTGGTAAATGTTTTTTGTTATTGTTGTCTTAGATTAATTTAATCTACATAATTGTAAAGGTATGTAGAGGATTTTCAACACGTAAAATAATTTTAATGTTTACACAACACGACAAATTACCCTTTCATCAGCGATTAAACGATTAACTTATAATAGACTGGTATTCGGTTTAAGTTTATATGAAGTTTTTAATAATTTTTAAATTTAAGTGCAAATTTTAAAGTTTTTTTTTTTAAATTTAATTTACTTTAAAATTTTCTAATTACATCGAGCAGATATTACACATTAGCTAAATTAAAACTCGGTTATTGCCTTATTATTCGTAATTTGTTTGAATGCAAAACATAAAAAATCCATAATTGTTTCGTTCATTTGTCTCTTCTTGGAGTACATCGAAGTCATGCAAGCTACCAAGTTACCGTCGTAATAACATAATAAAACGCTTTTCATGAAATCAAATCCATCCTATCATATTTTATCATGCGACATAATTTATTGGATGTGCTTGAGAACTCTGCCGCTTACTTTCGATTCTATATGTGAAAGCGATTTGTTATGAGAGAAAGAAATTTATTTTTCTAAATACTTTTTGAGCTTAATGTTCAATGTGCATCAATCAAAGAATGGTCCTTGCGAGGTCCTTATTTAAAGTTTATGTAGCAATTTTTAAAAAACCCGGGCTTTTGGCGCAACTTGTTTGCGGTCATCCTGGTGAAATCTTCTCTTACAAATTAACATTTTCTGAAATGCATCCTTTGCTCTAAGAAGATCGCTGCACCTACGATTCACAGTTTACATCGTAAAGCTCGATATTTTTTAGAACATACTTATTGAAAACATTTTTCCTTTGATTGGATTGCACTCAAAAACGTTATCAGCTACAAAACTACAAACAAACAGTTTCGTTCGCTTCAGTGTCATCGTACCGTCATTTCAGCAGAGAGTGGACTGACAATGCAATTCTAACAAAGCTTTGTATATTTTGCAGGATTTCAGAAACCTATTTTAGAATGATTTAGACACCAGTCCTGCTAGGTATAAAAAGCACAAGGATCGTTTAGCTGGTATTTCTAGATTACAAGATCGGTCCCCATCAAAAGTCAAAGTGCAAACTTTATTTATTGTATTGTTATATATGGGCAGGCCTTACAACGATCTAAAAGATCTATTCTACCCGCTCAAACTACTACGACTCTAACTTAAACCTTCTTATAAGGCGATATGAAATTTTTGCCAAACACCTGCTACCTGATCTTGCAGACGCCTGCCCGTAGAGAATCTGCGCTCATCGATATCGATATCTGAGACAACCATATTATTCATGAAATATCTGAAGGAATTACATATGGAAAGCGAGTGATCGAGCGTAGATCACTCTGACGTCGCTCCAATACTTTATCTGTTATACTCTCACATTTTAGGAATCTTTTTCTTTACATACTGCGCTTCAGATGTCTAGCTTATTTTTTCTGTACCCATTTCGATTATCAGCTCCAGTTTCACCGTTTTCAACTTTTAAAACGTCCGTGCGTCATTTTTTATTATTATTCCCGGTTCTAAAGCTCGGTCAAATTCGACTTAAGTCCGCTTATGCTCGGTCGGCTGACCATCCAGTCCTTTGCCACGACCGCTAAGAACACATAACTTAATTTTGTTACGTGTTAAAATGTCATGCATGTCATTGAACAATTTTCACAAACTCAACAAACTTCATTTCAAATTCTAAAAGCTATTCAGTTCACTTCACATTGCTCGATTTTTTTGTTCGTAGGGACAGTTGAATATATTTAATACATTTAGACAAATGCAGTTAGATGCGTTCCTTACATACACACATATCCTTTAAATAATTATACACTTTTCTATATAAATATTATTCAATAATGCCCAGGGGGATGAAATTGCACCGCAATATGAGTGTGTGTCAACTTTCTACTACACACATAGCTTGTAATTTAAAACAATTTCTTTGGGCAGTTAATTGATATAATTGAGCTATCCATCTAACTGCCTAATCATTAAGCCTTTAACACTTACATATGTATGCATATTTAAGTTTTGTTGAAAATTTTCAATAATAAAACAACAAAAGAAAACCACAACAAGCACCAGTTAAGGCATTAAAGAAAAACTTGAGCAATTACGATAACATATTCACCTTAAGTCGAAACCTCTATGCTACACCCACCAAACAATCTCTAATACAAACTAAAGATATATATGCTAACGATTCTAAAAAAGTTTTGATTTCCCTTACGGATCACGTATTAAGCTTTAAAGAGTTCGAATTTGATATGTTAATGTCATTGATTCAATTCATCCCGATATACTTTGATATTTAGTTCTAACTGTTTATATATAGTTAAGCTTATAGTAGACGTTGGACAAGATTTTTCATTAAACTTCCATGTACATCCTTAGATCCTCTTTCTAACACCTTTACCACAGGCCCGTCTGCTGTTTTCGGCAAGCAAAGATGCTGTTTGTATAAACAAAAAGTAGTAAGCCTTTGATCAGGGTAAGTTTTTATCTCTATTTAATATAGTGTGTGCCCCCGCCATCTGCGGTTGTTTGGCTCCCAAGTGCTAAAATAGTGCGAAGTGAAATGAGCCGCATTTTGTAAAGATCGCAGATTAAGTCTGACAATGGGCTAGCAACTGATTACTCCTCTCCCTACTGTTCCTGCTTGACGGGATTATTGTAACAACAATACATTGGCATTGCCTCATAGATTAAAAAGTAAATTTAACTTATATTGCCATCATTGCTTCCCTGTTAGTTGACAGATTTCGAGAAATTAAAATTTCGGAAGAAAATGACATAACTTCGAAAGAGCATAACATCTACGAAAAAACCCTGAGCTTTGTCCTAAATTTATTGAAAATTTTTATCACCATTATGGTGAAGGTACAATCGGATGTTACGCCCCCGTGCGCTTCTGTAAATCACAACTCAAATGAAACACATGAGAAAATTATATTCGACTGTGAGCGAATCTTCTGTCGAGCCAACGTCTTTACATAGAAAAAAGCGATGTTGATGCCATATAATGCGTGGGAGGGAGCTTGGGCGCTTTTTTCATTTTTGTACAGGTGCACTGTGCAACGCCCATACTATTTATAAATTTTTATTGTATAATTTATAAATAATCAGCAAAAAGCCATTTTTTTGCTTTTGAAAACAGATGTGTTCCCAGTTCACGTTATACTGTGGACGCATCTTTTTTTCACCTGACTTATCGGACTTATTTTCAATACTAAGCGATAATGCAAAAGTTTCCAATGTTTTTACGAGATTTGAAACCGATATCTTAGTTTTTGTCGTCGAAAATATGTTTACGTGTAGACAAAACGGGAGGGACAGACAAACATGCCCAGATCGATGCAACATTTGATACTGATCAGTAACATACATACATATATGTTATGATGGTTCTGAAGCTGCTTTCTGAATGTTACAAACGTTTTGCCTACATGAACTTATCCACTTACGTCGATGGTGGGTGTGAAAATTTCTCTCGAGAATGTGAATATAATAGCATTAGCCAAAGCAAATAAAGGTGAGTGAGAGGCAACATAAATAGAATAGAATTAATGGAATAAAATCCTTGAAATTTATTACACACCTCCTCCTTCAAGCCATTGATTGTTGAGTCGTTGTCTCCAATCGTCATAAAATTAATGTTTAGTCGGTTAAAATACATGTAAAATGTTTGTGAATGATGCAAATAACGTCAAGTCCGTTAGTAATGACCTTGAAATTTTTAATTTGAGAACAACGCAATAACCATAAAATTCAACCACTAAATCGTTTCATTTGGTTCGTTTTACTTTCACATACAATTTTAGCAGTCTGCCCTGTCACTTAAGCAATCGTTGTAAATTTGGATATAGTCCAAGGTCTCGCATTTGTATTAAATAGATAATGGCTAACAGTGGCAATTGGTCTAGCGGTAGTGGTTCATCATCGTCAACAACACAAAGTAGGGGTTTATCGACTGCCCCAGCGCCGTCACTCGGTAGCGGTGGTGGGACGCAAGAGGAACGATTAGCGGTAAGGCATGGAATTAGCTTTTATTTACTTTTGTTTTCAAATAATTAATTCATCACTTTTTTCACTATTTGTTATTCTTTTCTTTTTCTTGTTTGTTTAGGTAGTTGTACGCGTACGACCTTCATTTGAGAATACCGAACGTTGTGTTGACGTAATTTCGGCAAATTCTCTGCTGTTCGATGATGGTGGTAGAGGACGAGCAAGAAAATATTCCTATGATCATGTATTTAAAGAAAGTGATAGCCAGGTATTTATTCTTTTTGTTATTGAAAATATTTATAGGAATTTCAAGATATTATGGTCTTCTATATATTATTGTTGTTATTATTATTAATTAATTCAGGCAGAGAAATAAATTTAAAAACTAAAGTCGTACAGCACTAGCATATCTAAGGCTATCGGCTTTATTGACCGCTCCTCCAACGCACTTGAGATCTAAACCCACGAGTATTGAATTGTTACTCGAGGTCTTCAGCCTACTCAGCCACTTAGGCGGATAGCCCTTCAGCGCTTCAAACAATGCAGGTTGGCCTGCCTTATTTAAAAATAGATAAGAAAGTTTTTCATTTTAGCGAAAATCCCTAATAGGCTCCTTTCAAGACAAATTTTCAAAGTCAATCTTATTTTACCGCTCAAAAGCAAGTTGATTAGCATGAAGAATGTAATGAAAAGTACAACATATTTCCTACTTATGCTTATGCCAGGCCACTTTCGTTCAATTCTAGAAGTCCCGCGTGGGTTAATTTGACCTTTACGAATACATAGAACTCTAAAGCTATTCCATGACTTTTGCTTGTACGAAAAGACCTTCAAATACCTGTAATTCTATATTCTATAATCGGCTTTCCCTTATGTGGTCTAATTTTCGATTTATCAGTGCCATATACCTATTTCCATCAAAGTGGGTCGACTTGATCCAAACCTTTTGTGAAATCGTCAAACAAATTGAAATTTGTTATAAACATTGCCTGACGGACTAAATACCAAGCGTCCACGTGAGAGAAACTAACATTAAAACCATTATCTAGTAAATCATAAAGCTCTTGCCAAGAACTAGCGCCCCATACTTGCACGGCAAAATGAATGGAGACAATTCGTGTTGGTTAAATCGCTAGACCATACCGCGACAATTTTCGAATCGATATTATTGTTGGCGATTTTAAGGTTAAAATCAGAAATCGAGGCATTACTGAAAGTAATTGCATAAGCAAAAGGGGAAATTTATACCGGGCCATGGTATTTAACATAAAATCGCACCATAAGCCTCTTAGATCGGTGTCGTTAAAGTATTGAGACCAATATTCCAAATTAACTTCGTCACCGCCTAAATGGAAATAATCGGTGGCCCCGGTAGCATTAAGTGATTCTTCATAGAGCTTCTGTAGTATCAGATAAGTGTTACTGCTCTTAGGGTTTAATTGCCCGCATGGCGATTCACCGCAATAAAAACTTCAAGGTTGTTGATTGATACAGAGACTTAGTTATCTGACTTAACTAAATCACTTCATCCTCGGCAATCAATAGGCGAACGTATGACCATGCAATGATTTATAAAATAAGTTGTGAAAACAATGTCATCATAAAAGAGCCGCTTCCCTACCTCTTTCTGTTTACTCATATTTTACCCGGCGTCACCATATTACATGAATAAGAGACATCCCTTGAATGATTTGAATAAAAAAAAGAAAAATTCGTGCAAAACACTGCTGTGACTGCACTCGGAAGGAACTTGACTTTGTTGACCATTTAAAATTTTATGCAAATTGGCTTCCGGCATAGAAACTATATAAGAAAATTTCTTATAAATAATGAAACCAAGCTATTTGGAATGCTATCAAACAGATGTCAATCGAATTGAAAATAAAAAAAACCTAATAAACACTAAAACATTAAAATATGTATATACAGGAATTGGTTTATAGAACAACTACAGCTCCTTTGGTCAAGGATGTCCTCAAAGGTTATAATGCTGCAGTTTTTGCCTACGGAGCCACTGGATCTGGCAAAACGCACACCATGTTAGGACCTTATCGTAAGAGGGACAGCTTCATTGCGAAAAGTAACGCAGACAGAGCTGAAGGTAATGTCTACGAAACAGATGCTAATGGAAATGAAAATGGATTAATGGTAAGAGCTATTGAAGAGATATTCCAGCATATCGAAATGGCTGAAGAGCCAAACATGTGTAAGGTTAGTTTAACGAATTTAATTACCTACGAATTAAATAAATAATTCATGAACATTTTTTTTTTAGGTCTCAATATCTTATTTGGAAATATATAATGAATTAATTAGAGACCTTTTAAATCCTGGCGGACCTTTAGAATTGAGAGAAGATAATCGAGGTCAGCGAATTACAGTCGCCGGTTTATCGGAAATACCCGCAGCAAGTCGTCAAGATGTCGTATCGCTGCTAATAAAAGGTAATAAGGCTCGCACTATGGAACCGACCGCAGCCAATCAGACTTCGTCTAGAAGTCATGCATTGCTCGGTATTACTGTTCAAACTAAGTCACCGTTAGGCATTAAGCAGGGTAAACTATTTCTAACGGACTTGGCCGGTTCAGAAAGAGCGAAAAAGACTAAAAATCGTGGAAAACGCTTGCAAGAAGGCGCCCACATCAATCGTTCTCTCTTGGCTTTGGGTAATTGCATCAACGCCTTGTCGGGTGGTGCACGTTACGTGAACTATCGCGATTCGAAACTGACGCGGCTCTTAAAGGAGGCGCTTAGCGGTAAATGTAAAACCGTAATGATCGCGCATGTTGCACCGGAAAGCAAGCATCGCGATGAAACTAAAAACACTTTAGTCTACGCTGATCGGGCGAATAGTATTACGACACGGCTTCAGAATTCCGTTTATATCGATGAAGTAGAAAGTTTCCCCACTAAGCATTATCAACACTTAGTGTCAGAGTTAAGAGAAGAAGTAACGCGATTACGGAATAAAATGTTAGCAGATCGTCCTCGTAGCGGAGCAGAAACTAAGGCCGTTGTAGCCAGTAGCAACGCGCATAAAGAAGATGAGAAACGCGCATCTGAGTTAAGATATCTGCGAGAACAAATAGTATTGACTTTTAAGCAGCAGATGAAATTAAGACGGAAATTATTGGAAGCAGAAAGTCATTTATTAGGTTTGGAATTGGACGGAGAAAGGCAACATATGATAATATCTCATTGGCAAGGTCGCTTGGGTAAACTTTACGATTCTCCTACTGACGAAGGTAAGTTTTTCGTAAGTAATGAAATCAATTGAAGGTTTTTTTTTTTATTAACAATTCGTGCATTCGTACGCTTAGATATCGAATCTGAAGGTGCTAGTGCTTTAAAAAATGCCTGGGGTGAACTTGCCGCCATTGAAAAGGAAACGCGAAGATATAAAGAGGTGCGTGAGCGTACAGAGGACGAGTTAGAAATGTGTCGACAAAAAGGAGTTCAGTTGGAGGATGTAAGTGGATCTACTTTGAATCAATTGCATTACGGTTTTACAACCTCTTCTTGTTCAATAATAACGGCAGGAATTGCCTGAACGCATAAGTAGTGATGAGGAACGTGAACTTTTGGCTTTATTATGTCGGGTACATGAACTAGAAGCCGATAAAGTATCATTACAAGCTGAACGTTTGGCTAGACAAGCTGAACTACGAAGAAGAGATCTGCAACTCTTACGAGCTGAACGTCAACGACGACTTTGTGAAGGTTTGAATATCTTGTCAATGACTTATCCATACAACACAGTAGTAAACAATTTCTTTAACAGATATTATCAGTTCCCAAAGGCGCTTAATCGAAGAGGGCAATGTCGACTTGCCAGATGAATTACGCGAGTTGTATGGTTTATATCAACAAGAAATACATGCCAGCACTGTAACAGCGACAGTATCTTACGAAAGAAAACTACCACCTATTTATACGGCCGGGTAAGTAGGAAACGTTCGTCTCTTCTTCTGTTCAAATTTCTTCAAATTGCTTCAAATTGAAAATGTTCGGGTTGCTTTCTCTTGTAGCTCCGATTCTCCTTGTTCTAGTTCAGGTTCAGATTGGTCACCATCGTCACCATTGCCACCCATAGATGGACAAATGGCTAATCACGGAAAATTTATCGACAATCCAGATCGTCATATGGGACCAGCAATTGTATACTCACGCTTACCAAAAATTCCTCCCTCAACCGCAATTGTCTCATCAAGAAGACCCATGCGTATGCCAGAACATAGCTATACTTAAATATATCGTTGCTCAAGCTCTCCTTCTTTAGATAGAAATTCAAATATTTATATATTGCACATTAGCTCAGGGATTTAAGAATGATTGTTTTTGGCACATGTTCATGATGATATCATGAAGCATATCTGCATAACGAAAATAAAAAAGAAAATGCTCAAGAATATCTTTTTCAGTTTTTAATTGGCTATCCAGGTACTATTGGGAAAAGCCTTGAAAAATTCAGACAGAAATATTATCTTACAAGAGACTCGACAGAACAGAAGTAACTATCAAATGATGTGAATAGTAGACTTTTAATATATAAGCGTATTTCAGCTTCAATCTCGACTTATCTTAACATAGCTACTACTATGGAGACAGCAGCATATAACCACTTAATATAAGTAAAGTAAAAAGATGAAATAAGAAATTTCTATGCTACATAAAAATTCTAAAATATCTTGATAATTATAGGCGTGTCAATTCGTTAAGTTTTAAGAATATTAGTGAAAAGAGTACAGGTTCGTATCTTTTGCTTATTACAAATATGTTTCAATCGGGCCTTTTTGCCTGGTTACGTGTAATTTTTAGATGAATATTTGCAATGGATTGCAAACATTTGTCTATTGTAGACAAATCAGATCGGATTAAGTTTCAAACTCTGTAATCATCGGTGAAGAGAATATATTTACGAAAGCGAACAATTGTGGCAAACTCGATTCAGTATTTTACATTGTTAAAAATTTCTGAGGCGTCCTTCTAAGCAATAAAAATCAACCAATACAACTAACATTGAGTGACGGATTTAAAAATTCGATTCGATGGATACAGATTGAATAAGTGTGTATGCAACACACGTTGCTAAAAAGCGGCGCGAATTGACTGAAATGTAATTTTTTGGATGGCGAATGGGAAGTTCTGCCACACCAAGCGTACTCACCCGACATGGTGCTTCCTGATTATCATTTGTCCAGATCGATGTAGCATGGCTTGGCTGGCACGCGAGTCCACAAAGTTGAAGAAGTGCGAAAATGGGTTGGTAAATGGATCACTGCCAAGCCAATGTAAGTTCTTCCTACATGATGTCGCTATGTTGCCAAAAATATTGTAAAATGTCGTATAAAGGGATGGAAACTACTTTGATTAATGAAAACTGTTTCAATTTTGCACAATAAATACCTTTTCCAAGTGAAAATATAATCAATCAATATATCATTTTTGCAAACACCTAGTATTTAAAAATGAATGACTCCGCTAAAATTCGCGCTAACCAGTTCCACGTTAAAGTAGGTAATAACTTCACACAACGATTTTAGGTAGGCATGGCGTCGAGTAGCATGACTTAATGGGATATTTTAATCTACTCAAAGAGCCAACAATCACTTCTCGAATAGCGGCTTACTCAATTGCCATATGACGACGTAGAAACATCAATTTAATGCTCAAGTTGTCTTGATATATCCAACCTGCTTTTTACTGGCTTGAACATATCGAGGATACAAGTGATGAATATAATTTCAAACAAGGAAAGTATTTATTAAAATGTGAGAAAATAAAATCTTTTGACCTCTGTAACCACAGCGATTTCTCATTCAACCTATGTGAATAGAAGAAGTTTTCTGTTCACGTTGAAAGCAAAAAGCAAACTTAAATCCTGCTTAAGTGGTTACAAAACATAAACCCTTACCTATAACAAAACTCATGCCTCAAATCTAAAAATGAACCACGTAAGGAAAACTTGTATAATTTAAATTGAAATGATAATTAGGAATCTTTAATAACTAAAAATGTATATCTATGTGTACCGTAAATACATAAATAAATAAAGTGTAAATATAAGTAAAACAAAATGTATGTTTGCGTTAATAAAAATCGCATGGTGTAATATATCTTGTGATAAGAAAAAAAAATCTCATTTAAAGATAGGTGATCTAATTTATTCACAATCTTACGAAGACTAAAATTATTGGATTCTCAAGGATGAAATTTGCAAATAGATAGAGAATAAATTGACCAGTTAACTGTATATGGCGAATATATATGGCATGATATGTCCATTCGTCCTTGTCGAATTTTCCCATAACATTTTATCGTTATGAATGCGTATGTGCCATAGTCATAGTCAAGTAGTTTCACTTCAACCTAATTCAATATATTAAATATGTGTTCGACGAGCATACAAGCCCGTATATTTAACTGGCTAAATGCATTTAGCGACCCAATCTGGTATGTTATCGGCTGCCGCTCTTGAAGTCTATGTCTGAACGTTACAACGAAAAAATACAAAAATTGATTTTTCATCTTATAATTCTTACATACACATAATCTTTTCATTGCATACGTATTATATGTTAATAAGAAACACAACTTCACAATTTTTTATAATTCATTGTATTTTGTATTATTGATGCATCGTAATAAACGTATATAATTATTTTTTATTAACTATTTCATATTATTTTTAACGTATAATAAAAGAAAAGATTTGTTTATAAAAAAATTGTATAAAAGATGTAATGCATATACATTTACTTATATAAGTATATAACTGTATAAAGTGGCAAAAATTAAAGATAAATATATTTAAACTAAGTAATAATAAGAAAATATTTGAAAGCCATTCTTACATAAAATATAAAATTCGTGAAGCGTGAAAGACAAAAAGAATTTGCGATAACCTAATCGCTGAGTAACCGTTTGAAAAAATACCATTCATTATTCTAACCTATAATTTCTAAAACAAATGTTCATCTTTTCCAAATGTAGTGGTTAATAATGCATCCATTCCTTACTAAATGCTATAAAACAAAAAAATGTTTAAAGCAACCGTTTTGTGAAAACTTTTTCACTTAAATGTCTTTTGAAACTCCCTTCGATCTACTTTGACTGTTATGAAAAAGAAAAGTTTTCGAAAAAGTTTTAAGTTCAAAAAATTATAACTTGAATCAAGTTAACAGTCGAACTACACTACAAGACTAGGTCAATACAAAAGCTCTATAAAAGAATAAAAGGATTCTAATAACAGAAAAGTAATTTCGTTAAGCAGCCATAACATCACTTCACTTCAACTCGAAAACTTCTCCCCGTGAAAGATATATGAATCTCTTACTTGCCAAATCGATGAAACCGAAAGTAGATATAGTTTATATTTTCTTTTTTTACCTATGCCTTAGTAGTGATAAATAATGTTTTTCATATGCAATAATTTCCATCACAAGAAACTAGAAATTACTTCTTTTCCATATAAGGTCTTACATTTGATGATAACTGCTGTATACATTGGGGTCTGAAAAATAGCCCTATACAAAATCCCAATCTTTAATTTTTTTGCTAAATTGCTACCACGGACCAATTTTCACCATAAGATATTACCAACCAATTTTCACCATAAAATATTGAAAATTATACCTTTTTATCATATAAGGATTCAGTACACATAGGAAAGGTTTTATGAGAAAGTCTTATCGACTTGAGTTGAAGGAACTTTTTTTGAAACCTTTTTTTCAAACTTGATCTGCTGTGGAATGGAAGAAACGTTCAGCTGAGGAAGGATACGATTTTATTTTCTTTTTAAAATTAATCTGTCCACTCTCTTCAAAGGAAAACACAAACCGTAACACTGTCAAGGTATTCCCCGGAAAAGTGCACCTCTTTTTTTAAAGGCCAACCACTCGTGCGGTATCCCCTATAATACGTGAAAGACGATGATGGTTTTTCGTTTTTTTTTTTTTTTTTTTTGTTAAGAAACGATTTGTTAATAAAAGCGTCTTCTCTTCATTTTAATTTTGAAAAAAATAAGAGATTTTTTCGCAGCTGGAACTAAGCGTGACTCAAGACGCATGGCAATAATATTATTATGAAAATAGTGAACTTAGGCAAAGATTTTATGTAAAAAATTGCTTTTGCCTTTACTTGAAGTTAAGATAACTTAAGCTTTCTCTCACGAGAGCTTTTAAAATATTAATAAAAAGTCATTGTTTTTTTTTCTAAATTATTCAATTGAGCAAAATTATTTTAATTTTTATAAACAAAAATAAAAATTTATATTTTATTTGTATTATGTCATTATTGGATACTCACACTTTCAATTCATGATTCATGTTATTACGTATTTCATTTAATGATTTCATTAGCTATGGGAGTTAATGGTATATAGGACTTTTTAGATGTTATTATAGTGTATTTTCATTGTCGTAGCTATTCGTTTTGTTTTTTTTTTTGTCTTAGATATATATGTGGCCGTAGAAAAGTTCTTATAAAAAATTGTTGTTTTTTTTGCATATTTTTCTAATAATTATTTTAAAAGAAAAACAACATGTAAGCATTTCATATACAATCTGATCAAATATTTTTTAGTATAGTTTATAATAATTACTTATTGTTTGTATTGTGAATGTTTGTTTTATTACTATTATATTTTTCGTGTCAAAACTTTGCATAAAACTTTCAATTTCCTTTTTTCATTTTGTTTTTTTAATTAAATTTATTGTAAAAGAAAGGCGCATATTTCTGTTGTTTTCGCTAGTAAATATAATATAACATTACCAGTCCTTTTAATTGGAAACGCAGGGTTCCACATAATTTCCAGGAAATAAACCGGTAACGCCATCCATAACACCCTCCCACCAGCCGTCATCGTTCTTCTTTAGCACATATAATACTGAGCTTTCCTGAAAACTGAGCTCATCATCTTTATCAGCATAGTAATCATAAATAGCCACAACTAAGATAGCGAGAACAACAAAAGAAAAACCGCATTTAATTTACATATTAACTCCGCACACCGCACTTTGCAGGCAAAGTAATTTTTGCATATTCACGTTTTAGAAAGAAGAAAAAAATAACGTGAGGCAATCGCCCTAATTTACCTGATAAGAGTCATGAAATAATTTCCTAACTAACTTTCAAGACGTCACAATCTGCCCCAGTTACCATTCTAAAGTTTAGAGCATAGATATTTACCAAATTCAAGTACACTTGTAGTTAACAAAAAGCCATGCAAGATTTTCTATGCTTTCGTAACGAAATTATTTATTATATACTAAATTAACTTTCCCTTTTCAGACCCTACGAAGAATATCTCATCAAAAATAGATTCGTTGTTTTAGTCACAACCGCTAGTTCGTTCTTCTTTTATAGTTCTTTAAAAATTGATGCCCTTACAAAATTTGAAATGCAAATTTGATATCTTGAGACGTAGAGGCGCGGTGTGGCCCAAAAGACCACAATTGATATTGTTCCCAAACTCTTTTTAAATAATTAACAAAACCACTTAAGGCTTCAGCGCGAAAATAGGCTTAACATGGAATAAAAGCTGTGAAGCCCATAACATGTATTGTTTTGAAATTTCATCCCCAAGGCAAGGTCTATGGAGGACATCACGAATATATAAAATTACACTATTTGAATTTATCATGATTGAATTTCCTTGTTCAACGATCTCATTGAATTTCTCTTCCGATATTGTTGAAAATTATTTCAGAGATTATCCCTATATCGTTGTCATCCTCGATCTTTTAAAAATAGCTGCAAAACACAATACCAATGAGGTTTAGAACTTTACTAAAATGGCGAGAGTAACCAACTGTTTGAATTTTTTCCACCAAAAATAGCTCTTAAGCCGATCAAAATTATTTTCTTTAGTTCAAGAATTTATTTACTTGGCGTAAATAAATCACAATAATGACAATAAACATAAGCCTAAACATAATAAACATAATTGAAAAAGCTGTTTCACCGGCAAATAAGTCGAGACTTTTGTAAAACTATTTTAACAGATTTTTCTCACGGTTTCCATTTGATTTTTAAGGAACGTAACCATGTGAAAACAGAATTAGGTTTACTTGTCGTACGAGTTGGATGGTTTTACTTGTTTAGAAAATTGGTTTTTTACTTACCTTTTTCGATGTAATTTTTAGGTACCCAACCGGGTAAATTTTGATCATCTGGCACAATAGGAGCTAATTGCCCTTGGCCAGTTGAAGTACGTGGTCGGCCAAAGTCTTGATGTTCTTCCTCTGGTGGCGGTGGTGGTGGCAAGGGTGGTGATTGTGATCCAGGTCTGGCAAAATTCAAACTGAAGTGATTCCTATAAAAAATTGAAAATTGAAAAAAATCGAAAATTTATTACAAATAATTATTTAATTTAAGTTCATTTTATATTAAAATATAAAAAATTAACTAAATATTCCATTCATCTAACATATTTACCTGTTACCATTTCTTCTTAAGAGGAAGACATAAAACGCAAATGAAGATCGTTTAAAATAACACATTGTTTAATGGAAAACGTTCAATTCAATTTACCTATTAATGTTGCGTCCCAATGTATGCATTCCAATGTGACTCTGCTCAGTGAGTTCGTGCTGTGAAACCGTCAAAGGAGATGGTGGTGCTGTAATGTTGTATGCGGAATATATCGACCTTGATTAAATAAAAACAGTTTTCAATTGAAAAATTTTCTACTAACGTGGCATGCTATTGCGATCATCATAAGTGGTTGGTGGCGGTGGTGGCAATGATTGCATCATACCGGCTGAGGGCAAATTAACATGGGTAGCAATTTGTTGGCTAGGTGGCATAGGCAGTGCACTATACCCAGCTCGTTCATTATTATTCATTAAGCTGCTAGTGGCAGCAGACATTATGCCAGTGCTGCTAACACCAGTTGCTGTAGTACTGGAAGATGCCGAAGACATACGTTTTGGATGTCCGATAGGATAGTTGGGCGCATAATGAGATGGTACCTGCGGTGGATTGACAACTGGAGGTGTACGATATTCCCGTGAACTTTTACCCAACGTGCCCGTATTGCTGACCGCTTTGCCTAAAGTGCCCGTATTACCACGCGACATCTGTGGTGGTGTAGGTGGCTTTGTAGTGGGCGGAGGGCCCACTACAGATGATTGAGCCAATGACTGCACCGAACCGTGACTCGAGCCGCGATGCTTTTGACGACCACTCTGCACTGTTGAATTAACACCATGGCCAATATCATCCAATATAGAATAATCAATAGGTTTACGCACGTATTTAATTGGCTTTTCAGGATTAATGGGAGCCACTATTTTGAATTGTCGTGTGCTTACTTTATTAGCTGTTAGCACACCAATTTCCCTAAAACCGAAGTAGCACTGAGGATATTTTTTAAACAACATTATAATAATAAACTCCTTACCGGCGGGCAACTTTTTCTTTATGTATTTGTACAGTCTGAGCTATATGATTCATTTGCGATTCCATTTCACTTAGTTGTTGTGCTTGCAGTTCTAACAATTGCATATAACTATAAGCCAGTGTATTGATTTGATAAGCTACACTGGCCAGCGATTGTGTCGTGTAATTCTTTGTAGCTTCCAGGGCGGCCTTCTTTTTCTCCTTGTCAGTGCGATAATACGTATCCTCACAATAATCGGCAACCCTTTCCAGATTCGTATAACTATCACGTAGACTTTGACGTCCATCGGGTATTTCGGTGCGTATCAATGTTGCTAATTCGTCCATTATGTTCTCACCCATGACCATGTGTCTAGATGGTTTTTAGAAATTACAAGGCTGACCTAAAACATACAAAAACATTTCTAATGAAACGAAATAAACAAAAATAAACAATTTCCTTTAAAGCGTAAGTAACGCTGATTTGTACGTTCTCTGGGGCGGTGACTAATATCAGAGCAGCAATTGCATATTTTTGCTTAAGCAATGCTTCATTAAATGCAATAAACATATATAGAACAACAACAAATGTAGGCTAAGTATGCAGCTAGCAGCTGCTCTTCTGCTGGCGTAGGGCAGCTCCCTTTTATGGTGTGACGAAAATATATGATTTTTTACGTTTTCAAGTTTTACAGTATTTTTCAAAAAATTTTTACGTCACTTTTTAAACACTTCAACTTGCCTTAATAATATTATACACTTTTTTACAAGATTTATCTAATATATATTGAAATTTGTGCAAAAACCTCAGGAATCTTAATTTTTCACATTTTCAACGTAGCCTCGCAGATGACATTTACATTTTAAGAGCAGAACTAGAGTTCCCAAAGCTGATGAACTTTTTAGTTATTTAATTTAGTAAGTTGCGGGGATTAATCAATGTGAGAAAAATTTGGAAAATGATTCGGAGTTCATAAGAAGATTAGACACATTGACGATCTGAACTGATTAAGGGTTTTCATTATAATCGGCAAAAAACATCTATGGTTAAATATGTAATACCTCACCTAAAAAGCTGTTTTCTTTTTTTCTCTGCAATAAGTTATTCCACACAAAACAACCCCAGATTCCACAAAATACGATACCAGTTTACATAAAGCTTCCAGTTTCCATAAGTAATACGCGATTCCTAGGAATTTTTTCTATTATGTTCGAATTCCTATGAATTGCCAAAACCCGCAAACACTGTTAAAGTAAAAAGAAGAAGAAAATTAAGAATGTAAAAAAGCCAGTGTCGAACGCTATTTAAAAATATATTTGATAAATAAGTTTAGCTATCACTGCGTACAAAAAGAGAATACGTGTTGTTTAAAATAACGTTGCCATAAATTTATTTAGCGTTAAAGCTTAGCTATTTAGGATTCTCTTATTTCGAATTAAAGCTCAGTATGCTTGAAAATTGATTTTTCAATTGATTCCTGTATCTTTTCCACTTTACGTGTCTGCTTCTTAATATTATCTTCCATATCCTCAAAACGCTGGCTTTTATCTTGATGTTTTTCATTCTAAAAGGAACATTTTTCAAAATTTTTAATCAGCAAGAGAATATAATTTTGTCCTTATACCACACCTTATATTTTTCCTTTTGTAGAGCATGCTCGGCATGTAAATGACGTAATTTCAATAATCTAGCTTCGAAATGATGCAATTCGACTTTAATGGACGACAATTCATTGTCAGTGAAATTATTTGCTTGTGCAATCCTCCAAAGACCTTGTACTTTCGGCTCAATAAAGTCTTGATTATGGGGCCCTGTGGCTATCAAGCGTTCTAGACGATCGTAATGATCCGCGATACCGCGATGGTGGTCGCGAACTTGGTTAATTTGGTTTTCATATTTTTTTAGGCTCATCTGTGGGGTTTCAATTTCGTTTTCATTGGGATCGTTCGAAATCATATTAAAAGCGTCAAATTCATCTTCGTTTATAGCGTCTGTGAAGGGAAAATATTAATAAAGTCAATAATATACCATAGGCTGCAGAGGCTTCGGGTAAAATCCAAGCGACATGTGTTCTTCAAATGAGTATTTTCTTCGCCTAATAGCCGCATATTAAACTTACTTTCATGTTTGTTATCGACTGTCGATCCTAAAGTTTCTAGAAGACTATAAAAGATGTTTATTTTATCTTGATGATGTTGGAATTCTTGTTTCAATGACTCTAATTCTTCCGGAGTAAACCCAGATATTTCGGCTTTCTCCCATAAGCGATTCAGTTTCTTATCTTTGAATAAACTTTTATTCATATAACGATCTTCTGGATCATGAAATTTCTGAAATTTGCGAGTGTTACAGTTATTTAAAGAGGAGGAAACCAATTTTCTTAACAGACCCGATATGGTTTAAGCTTCTCTTTATCCTCAGTATCTTCAAAATGCTCTAATAAATCATAGGTGCTCATGATCCCGATCAATTTACGTCGTAATTCATTTTCTTTGATGCCGTCTTTATCCCTATGCTGGGACGCTAATTGTTTCCACGCAATCTCTTCTTTGTCGTGAATTTTTAATTCCATATATAAAGATTTTAATTTAGGTTCGGTTAACCGCTGGAAAGGAAAACATTCGACTTTGTTATCGTATAATAAAGCTCATCATAAGGAGAAAGCCTTACATACTCATAAGCTATCTACCGATTATTTATTAATTATATAAAAGTAAGAAACTTATGTATAGGAATCGCTGACAACTGTTTGTGTTCATACTATCACATTACACCAATTTCCAAATTCATAATTTCACATTGCACCAATTTCCAAGGCCGTATACATTCAATCTCACATGGCTCCAAATTTGAGAGACTCTACGTTTAATTTTCACAAATTCTGCGAGGGAATGCTTATATGAGAAGAAATCATATGTATTTTTTCTCATACACATTCTGAGTGGTTTTTCTTCATTTTTACAGTCTCTAAAATTGATTTTTAAAAATTTGAGAAAAAGTACGTTCAATTTTTGGCACTTGTTGCATCCCCAAATTCACTGTGAGCTTTAACCTACATAAGCTATTAAATAATTTTGATTAACCTTACATTTTGCGCTTTAGTCCATACTAAGTTTAATTTGGCCATGCGAAAAGGCCTTTGTAAAGCTCTGAAGTCTGGATTGTAAGATTCGGCGAGGACTTTAGCAAACTGTGGATCGTTGACTTCGCGTGAATATTTCTTACTTTTTTTATCACTATCCGCATAATGAAGGAAGAACAATGCACCCAGCAAGATCACAAACATATTTTGGTTAAGCATCATGCCCGTACGAAGCGCAAAACAAATAAAATTACGCGATCAGTTAAATCAGTTAAATTTTTAGCTAAATTCTTCAAGCAAAAAAAAAATTAGGAATTGTACCGGTACAGTATTGCCAGAGAGAAATGTTTGCTTTAAACAAAACAACGACAAACTGCAAAACGGCAAAAACTTGCAAATTTTTGGAAATGGATTTGTATTTGTTTTTTTTTATTGTCATTTGGGCAACACTTGACATAGCGCATAAATTTCCAAACAAGTTATCGCTTTTTATCACCCACCCACTTAGTATTTATCGAAAAGCCGTCGTTCTGTAAATTTTTTAGCCGGCTTTGCATTCTGATTTGTTAAGTTTAACTAATTTGAAAAATTTAAACATTTATTGAAAAAATAATAATACAGTTTCTTAAGTGATATACAGTGCATGTAAATAGAGAACTTATACAATGGCTACGCTACCGCCACGCAAAAATCCAACACCAACTCGTATTTCCAAACAGCATTTAACACCGCTACAAACTTTATTACAAATGGGCTTCCAAAAACATAGGGCGTAAGTTATATCTTAACGATAATACCAAGTGAATTGAAAAAAGAAAATTGAGAATGGTTGGAAGGAAATGCCAAGTTTCTTTGTTATTGATTTTTACGTATTCGTGGAGTCTTATTTGTCATTCATTAAAAATTGATAACAACAGTAGCAAAACAGAATTGACAATTTTTCTTTTATTCTTCTGAGCGTTTGTTTTCATTTAATTTCTAAATGGAAAACTGGCCATTAAATTTCTGAAATATATTCTTTTTAATCTGTTATTATTATTATTGTTATTATTATTATATAAATCTAGCCAGAGAATAAATTCTTAGACTAAAGTCTTAAAGCACTAGCATCTAAGGCTTTCGGCTTTATAATTATTATTATTACTATTATTAAAAGCTCTACCGCACTTGAGATTTGAACCTCCGACCATTGAATTGCTAGTCGAGACTCTTGCCTACTCGGCCACTAAGGCGGATCTCTTTTTAATCTACGTTTGGCACACCTTAGCAAACAATATGTTTACATCCTATGTACGACATATTTGTGTATTAGAATAGATATTAAAGCTTTTGATCCAATTTTATACCACGACAAAAAGCAAAGGCACTTAATAAACACTCGATCCAAACTCCCTTAAACACTGTAATAACGAGCATATATTGAACCAACCAAGCTGATTATGCAATTTGCGCTTGTCTACTTTTTTCTTTAATAAAGCATTACAGCAAACTTTGAGCCAAGTTTTTTTAATAAATCCGAATTGCGCTGTGTTAATAAGACAGGCCTCCGTAGTATATTTATCCAGCTTACAGTAACAGCAATACAGCAATGTAGTAACAAATGGCTTTAAGTCGGGACGGTTAAACATTCAAATGAAAGCAATTATTGTTAAGTCCTGTATCTAAAAAGTATTTTAAAAGCAAACTAATCAGTCCATGGATTTCTGTATATAAATGCAACCCACCTGACCTGTCTCAAGGTCACCAACCCACAACGTCATACCTTGGTAAAGTTCCTTATTTGCATTTTGCAATCATATGTCGCGAATTTTCTGTTAAACCATCACATTGTCTGTAGAAAAACTTCCAAAAGTTTATAAAAATAAAGAAATTTACAAAAAGAAGAAGAATAATAAACAAGAAAAGAAAGCATCGACATAAATTTGAAACCGATATATTTCTTTATAAAAATCAATTTTGATAGAAATTTTTGAGAAAAATTAGCTCAAGTTGTATAAAGTTATTGTGATTCACTATTTGAATTTAATTTAAGCAGAAGAACAAAATTATTCATCTGTTAGAAATTTTCTGTTAAAACTTCCGGATTTTCTTTAAAATTGGTATTTTTTGTAAAAAATCAGGGTTTTCTGTTAAAACTAGAACCAAATTTGCCTATCTTTCCTTACCGTAAATTTCTTGCGCAAAGATGTTGGTTAAAGACTTTTACAAAGATCTATTTGATATGAGATCATCTGAAAACTTTTATAAGAAATAATAATAAAAACTTAAAATATAACTGATTTTGTAATGTAAAATTAATGAAATCCAAATGAGTGACCGAGTAGGCAAGAGTCTCGACTAGTAATTCAATGGTCGTGAGTTCAAGCGCGGTAGAGTTTTCTATAATAATCATAATAATAATAATAATATTAATAAAAGTAAAGCTGAAAGCTTTAGAAGCTAGTGCTTTAAGACTTTAATTTTAGAATTTATTCTCTGGCTAAATTTATATAATAATAATAATATTAATAAAATTAATGAAAATGCGTGTGTGAAAATTTTTTGCACGGAAATAAGTGCGTTGTTAAGTAAATAAATTGAAGTACGTTGACATTGTAAAATATGCTCTTCGCTCTTTCTTTACTTCTTTTCTGACATCATGTCCGTACCGTATACATGTAGCAGTTAGAATGTAAGCTAAACTCATTTACAATTCTTTTTTAATTTGCAAATGTGCTATATCCTTATACCTGGTATATAAAACCTGCAAATACATATGTTTTTGGATAGAAGTATGCAAAAGTAGGGATTGGCAGGAATTGAGGTATTATACGTATGTGGCAGCGTTTCGGGTCATATAGCTTTTGGGGGTTCAGTTTGTGCAGTGTAGTATGATGTCAAACGTGGATGCTGACGTTGACATTGGTCAGTGTATTGATTGCCATAGTACGTTCCATGAACTTTTGAAACGACACGTCGCCAACCTACCGGCAAACCCTCCGGTTCCAAGGGATGTGAGCAATGAGTGGTATGATCATAATGCTTGCGACCGTCTAGGGTGTAATGTGGGCAATTCATATTCTAGTGATTGTGGAGAACGCACTTTACGCAACTGACCATTTAATGTTACGGCGTTATTAGGGTTTACGTTGCCGTTGTTATTGCTGGCATAGTGATTACACACTACTGAAGCACACTTGATAATATTGTGACTATTCTATGTCAAAAAAGTATTACAATTACTTTTTTAATATTTAGAATTATTTAGAATTAAAACAATACACATATGCAACTACATACAATTAAGAAAATTGTTACTTTTTGTTGTAGAGAAAAAGCCTTAGCCTCTACGGGAAATCGTGGTGTACAAATAGCCTCCGATTGGCTATTAGCTCATGTCAATGATAATACTCTCGATGAATGTACACCACGAGAATATATATTGTACGCTTGTCCAACCGGACCGTTCTTACAACAGCTTGAAGAATTTTGGATAAAATCTCGTATGATGTGCGGTTGGAATGGCGCTCATAATTACGTACCACATATCACTTTAGTATCATTTTTTAAGGTAGCTTGTCACTTTATTTATTTATTTTTTGGAATTTCGAAAATGTTTAATAAATATCTTTTATTTTTATTATAAGGCACCCGATGAGTGTTCCCTACAATTATCTAAAGCTTTAAAACAAGTTGTCGATATGACTGGCGCTCTATTGGATCGTCCGATCAAATTGGAATTATACGTTAGCCAGAATTTTATGGGTTTCTTTGTCGCCGAAGATGATGCTAACTATTTGAAACGCTTAGCCTTGCAATACGTAAAAGAAGTGTCCAACTCAAGTACGTCTTTATTTCTATTGTGGTTATATGTTTCATTTGATTGTGCAGATATTTTCTAATGGACATATTATTACAACGAAAGACGATAATGGGTGCGTTTTGTTTTACTCTTCTTCTCTATTTCTTTTCGAATTTTTCTTCTCTCTTATATTGATATACATATACATGTGTTTTTCTTTTTTTTGGTTTGGTTTTTATATGCATGACTACTAATGTTTTGTAAAAAAAAAAGTAATTAGCGATACTTATGAACAACTTGATGCCATAGTTGCTTGCTTCCCATGGTGTGGAGCTGTTTCATCGGGTAATCGTTGTATACCGCGTAGCAGCCGCTGTAAGCTAAACCTATTATTAAACTCTTAATGAATCTTCTATTATTTATGCTTTAGATCATCGCAAATAGTTGAGTTTTTTATTTGCTTGAAAGCTGTTTGCTTAATACTTTTGGTAAAATTTGTGCTAAACTTAAATGGTTTCTAATATTTTAGTATATCTCATAGAGAATAGAATAGAATAGAAAACATGTAAAAAGAAGAATCCAGAGATTGCTTCTCAGATTGCTATTAGATATTGCTTAAAGAAATTTTGAAGTGCTGTCGATCAAAACCTAGATCGGGCATGACATAAATTGGTGTAGGACATAAAAAAAAGCATGTAAAACCACTACAGTGGTACGCAGCCCAATTACAAAGTGTTCTACACCACTTTCGCTTATTGCATTTATTCATGTAAAAATCTTCAAAATAAGGCTTTACATTCAATATGGTTGTAGAAGATATATTCGTTCTCGCCGGTTTAATAAATCATAAAAATATCTCACAAATTACGAGCTATAGCTTGAACACAAAAAAATAAGAACGGAAGACAGACGGACAGACAGGTTTAGATCGATTCAGAAAGTGATTCTAAATCGATCGGTATGATAAAAGGTGGATTTTTGTTAAGTCTTTCTAGGGGCAGCATATATCCGCGCAAGCTTAACATACCTTTGTTGCCCCAAGGACGAACGCTATTGAAATTGGTTCGGATCAGTCCCCTTTTTCGACCACTCGTTATATAACTCTCTATTCTAAAAAGTCCTTATATGCAAAAAATACACAATTTTCAAAATTTCTCGCCAAAAGTGACTAAGTAGTAGTATTTCGACATTCTAAATTGGTATGAAAACTTTGGACCAGCTGGAGACATTGTTGAACCCTCTCTTATGAATTTCATACGACAAAAAGTCGCATCATATTAGTAATTCAACATAAAAAAATTAACTGTAGCAAATTTTGATCATCTCATCCTATTTTTTTCGATGCTAGCCTGATAAGGATTTTCACGAAAATTGATCCTTTTAGCGCAGAAAAGTCTAAGTTTTAATATATGGTGATGGAAATTGACCCATAACATTATAGTAACTTCATACAAAAATGAACTCTACAAAAGTTGGACCATCTATGTGGGCTATTTTTGGATGCTGCGCCACGTAGGAACTAAACTTGCACTATATAAGGTTGCGTTTTGGGCCCTCTCCATAAATACGCACATGACAAATATGCCTTTTTACAGAAACATAGAATGGATATAATTTTTATGTTCTATTATAAAAATAAGAATTGTATTAGACAACGTGGGGTAGGGTAGATACCCTTTAGATAAATGACCTTGCCAGACTATAATGTTCTTAGTTGTTGTTTCCTATATATAGTAACGCACGCATCTATTCCGGCTTCGCTTCGCCAAACGTGGAGCCCACACTCTAACGGTTTCTATTAACATCAGCGTAGATTCTTCTATACATGTCAAGTGTGGGTTTCCTTCTTAATTCTTTTTCTCTCTATTTTTCCTTATTTTCTCGTAGTCTCAAGTTGGTTTCACGAATTTAACTGGGAGCCTCCGCTATATATTTGTAGGCCCTATAGGGTTTTGATAAAATTAGTGTACTCTCTGCGACGGGCGTAATAATAATTTGTATTTTTATTTGTTCACTAGCAAAATTTGACCTTCTCGCTAAGTGTTACTTGACGATGAAAATTATCATCACCCTTACAAACTAATCCCGATAAGCTCTTTAGGTAATTTTCTGTACCTCCGATTAAAAGTATAAAGCATCAATGAGATACTTAAGGATATTCGAATATTCAGAAAAGGCAAATGCTGCGTTGATGGGTGTGCATCCCTTCGTAAAAAATTCAATACGTCTTTATACGAAGAACGTCTTTCAGTTTAGGCAGTTGTTAAGTGGTTTTTATGATGATATTTATGAGAATTTCATGAAAACAAAACTTTGGTCTCGAATAAAACGATTGCCTTGTTTCACCCCATTAGAAGCACTTTGAATCGCTCGCAAATTAGTTTTTTTTTTTGCTTTCTCAAGAACCACTCTAACTGTGTAAAGTACAACCACTGATATCTAATGTAATATAATTTTGGGTTGCAACTCATTTCTGTGTCAACTTTTAGTACGTATGCGTACTTGTGTGTGTATATGTGTGTTTATGTGGTATGTGTGTGTGTGTTTGACATTTAATTTTTTTTTCTCGTTATATCGGTCATACGCATGCAGAAGCTCTATATATTGTATATACACATACATAGTATTGCTAATATAGGCTTTTATTTTTTCTTAACAAAACGATTTGCGTGCAAGTGTGTTATACTTTGAAATTTGTATTCATTTCTGAACTTTCCTCTTATTTTTTGCTTTTTTTTCAACAAAAATTTACTAAAAATAATTGAATATAAATAATATAAAAAAAATATATTAAAAATCGTAAACAAACAAACAACAAAACAAAAATAAATAAATAAATAAAAAACTTTAGCAATTTCATTGGAACCTCACGTGAAGTCACTGCACCTGACTTTAGCGTATCAATTTCCGCAGAATCAGTTTAATGCACTGAAATCGCTGGTGGAATCATTAGACGCTTCATGTGCCTCGAATTGGGAATTGCGTTTATATTCACGTGACCCCAGATTGGCTACAAAACAAGTACATATCGTTTCTTTTTACGAAAATCAAAAAAAAAAGTATATTTTGCATAAAAAAAAAAAAATTGAAAAGTTTTCGATACTTTTTTGCTCTTATGTGTGTGCGTGTTGTTTTTTGTTCATTTAGGTGCACAAGGTCGTCTATCCTCATAGTCCACATGAAATTGATGAACTTGAACTACGTATCGGTGACTACATATATTTGAACAGTGACGCCGTTGATAATTCATCAGACGGTTGGGCTGAAGGTATATCTTGGTTAACTGGCAGTCACGGTCATTTGCCAGTTAATTATACTGAGCGTACAGCTGAATCAGATGCTTGGACCTTGCATCGCGTAGTACAATTATCCAAATCAATAACGCCGTCACTATCATCAGCCGAGGAAATAGATATTGTAGATGGTCACAGCATTTCAACAGAAGCGGAAGATCAACCTCATCGCGATTTTACGCATAGTAAGTTAATCAGTGATATATATTTTATAGATTTTATATTAAACACTATTTTTGGTACTCGCCATTATAGGATGGGAAACGAAGTATGTGTGTACATTTTGTCAAAACGCTTGCAACACCGATAAGACAGATGTTCTGTGAAGTACATATGTATATTCTTACATGTCCGTCTGTTGTGCGATGACTCTTTTTAAATCTGGTAAAAACAAGGCAAGTTCTTGCAACCAAGTAAAAGAATAGCCAAAGGTAGTAGATACGCTTACAGCACATACACAAGCTGAGAAAACTTCTGTTTTCAAAGGCAAAAAAAATGTAGGGTTTTGCTCTTAAATCCATGAAAATTTCCAAGTCGATAATGAATCACGTCCTTCCGATATTATAAGTTATCGAAATTTCATGTTTTCTTTAAGTTGCTTTTTTTAAGGTAACGGTGGTGGTGGGTATATAAATAAATAAAATATTCGACCAGGAATAAATATAATTTTTTTATTACTTTTAATTCTGGTTTTTTCAAAAATTTCCTTCTTAGTTGGTTTACATACTGAATTAATTGAAGGTACGTCCTTTAATGAGGATTCGGAACAAAGTGTTGAGAAATATTTGCGGAAAACATTGAGACCGTGTTTGGATTTGTCATCAATTAATCAACACAATCAAAGCAATTTGCAACAACAATCCACACCTTTAATAGAGATAACACCCAATAGTATGTCTACGCCGAATGCAAACGATATCAAAGTGGAACCAATGGCTGCCACTGCTCCAAAATCTGACGACACTTTAAGTCAGCATTCAGCCGATAATTCCGTTTCTATATCATCGAATCGTAATCGTCGTATTTATATTATGCGTCACGGTGAACGGGTAGATTTTACATTTGGCACCTGGATCCCATATTGCTTTGATGAATTCAATAATTACGTACGCAAAGATTTAAATATGCCGAAAACATTGCCGAAAAGGTAAACAAACAATAAATGTGTAGAATTTCACACTTATTATTACAGACGAATCTGGGATATATTTTTTTTAAGCTGTAGAATGCTATTTATGGCACCATTGTTGTTTTCCATAAAAGAATGGGCACCTAATCCTTCTGTCCACGGTAACTGAACAATCGTGTAATCCATTGTTAGCACAAATAATTATATTTTTTATTCTACGTTTTCATTTAATAGTGGTTCAGAGATCCACAATTTAACACAGCAAGAGACCAAAAATGTTCATACTCGCTACTAAGTTGAGTACTATATTTGTTTACAGGATGGAGTATATACCAACTCAATCAATTTGTTGATAATATATATATATATTCAGTCATATTTTATGCAATTTCATATATATATGTATATATATATATATACATATTGCATGTATTTATGCTTTAGATATGCTTTATAACGTCTGCGGTGCGTTGCAAATTTTCAGCAAAAGATACACTGATCCCTAAAGTGTCCCAGATTCACCCTAAAATAATTTTTTTAAAGATTTTAATTTTTGATAACAATTCTTAGACAATATATTCCGGAAGGTTGGCAAAATGATTCACCTCTTACAAATATTGGTTTGTATCAAGCCCGTTTAATAGGTGATGCTTTAGCAGAAGCTCGTGTACAAATTGATCACGTTTATTGTTCGCCAGCTTATCGTTGTATTCAAACATGTACAAGTGCTTTGGAAGGTAAGAGAAAACATTCATGTAATAATTTGTATATTTTGCAAAATTTTGTTTGCTTTTGAACTAATTAATGATGGTATCATTAAAGGCCTTAAACTTATTGGTAAAACACATATAAAATTAGAGCCTGGTTTATTTGAATGGATGGCTTGGTATCCGGAAGGTGTACCCGATTGGTTAACCAAAGATGAATTAACTGAGGCTAACTTTACTATAGATCATGACTATCAGCCATTTATGACGATCAGCACATTAAACGAAGCGATCAAAGAAACGACTGAAGATTTTTACACCCGTAATTATCAAGTTTTAAGGAAAATTATTGAAAACACAAGTAAAGATATATAATGAACATCTTGAAAAAAAATTTAAAAACTAAAACAAGTTTATAAACATTTCTGCAGTTGGGAATATTTTCATTGTGGCTCATGCAACGACTTTAGATACTTGCACACGTCAGCTAATTGGAGAAGCGCCACGCAATACGAATGAATTAAGGCAGGTAATTCATAAAATTCCCTACTGTAGTCTGGCAAACGTGGAAGAGATTGATGGTCAATGGAAACTCGTAGAACCGGATTGCTTACCGGTAACGCATTCAAAAAATCCACGCTTCGAATGGAATGCTTTAACAGCCACATAGTGCAAGTGTTTCGAAGGTTTTCTAATCAACTTACCCTGTTAAAATAATTCAAGAATATGAATTAAATTTTAAAGATTAAAATGTATGTTAGAGCCCCGCCTACCACACACCGCCCTTCTCCTCTCCACTCCTCTCCTGCTTTCCCTGCAAATTCCTTGAAAATTATACAGACGCATATTCAAAAATGTAGTATTCCTGAAATCGTTTTTGAAACGTAAATAGTTCTACTTATTATTTCTAAATATTATTAAAAGAATTAAAAAAATTTTTTATTTCACATAGCTCTCAAAAGTTAATCACTAATTAAGTTATCTTGCATTTGCAATACATAATCAATCTCTCTTTATAACTGCCAATTAAACTAAACTCAAAATAGTCCTTTTTTCCAGCGTCAGTAAAATAAGTTTTGCGTTGCCAAAAGAAGAAATTTTCAGAATTTTTCTTCTCTCCAAACGCATTGTCGAATGCGCGCAAAACAAAGGGTGACAGAGGGGGGAAAAAAATTACGAAAATTACTTTGTCAGCCTCTTTTTAACTTTATAATAAACTTTATTTCACATGTAAAAGAAGATAATATTTTGACAAACTGTATAAAAAGCGATTTGTATGTTAATTGATTTGATTAACAACACTTTTGTTTCTTTTTATTGTTAAAATGTAAC
The DNA here is from genome assembly GCA_000688715.1 of Glossina pallidipes. Lineage (NCBI taxonomy): Eukaryota > Metazoa > Arthropoda > Insecta > Diptera > Glossinidae > Glossina > Glossina pallidipes. Next base: position 322,434 of record KK499969.1, read on the forward strand.
AAAGTTATCATTTTATTTTGTACATCACGAATTTTCGAAGATTTTTGTTTATCGAAAAAGCTTTTCAAAAGTAAATAGATATACATACATATATATATGTTTGTATCTGATCGCTTCATTCTGACAAATTTCAAAAGTTGTTGAAATCATTACGTTATAATTATTGTCATTTCTTGCGCTCTTACTCCCCCAAACATATCACGTAAAGCGAAAAGATCCAGAAGAGGTTCGAAATATTTTTCATTAGTAATTTTCTAACAATGTGTACAAATTTCCCTGTCCGCCTCCGTTCTAAACTGAACTAAAGTAACAATGGTCGCCGTTGGAAATTTTGTTTGCATTATGGTTGCCTTGATCAGTTGATTCTTGATCAGTTGACATAACTATGTCCGTTTATCCGTTTGTTACACCGACGGGTTTTTTGGACCCAAGAGCAGAAGTTACAGAGAATGGTTTGGATCGGATCACAATTTCAAGCATTTCCATATAAAGCCTCAATTTGAAAAGTCGCTATGCGAAAAATTTCGTGGACCGTTGAAGTGATGTAGGGCACTTAATGATGGATCCCGGTTCACTGTAATGGTTTTCAAATATTTTTTGCTCGACCAGTCACGCTCTTATATACGTAGGCAGATGGTCAGGAAGAATTATAAAGGTGGAAGTGGAAGGAGAACGGGAGTAGTTTTTATGTATATTCGACTTGAAAGTGGAAATGTCAGCAAGAAAAGGAAAGAAAGTGGTTACAAATGAACCAAAAGTCAACAAGAAACTCATATGAAGGCATAGAGTATTTAAGATTTGTGTCAAGATAAAAGCATCTTTTTTATTGTCATTATTCGTCTCTTTTCTTTTTCTTATTCTAAATCACTTGAATACAGTTTGGACAAATAATTATTAAAAAACAAAAAGAATCAAACAAAATTTTTTGCAGTGTACTTTCTATATATACAATATCTACGAATTTTCAAGTTATTAAAGATAATATGATTTATGCATGATGCCGATTGACATACTCAGACTATTATTATTGATTGCAACATAACATTGAAATGTACGATTATCACGAAAAACGATTATGATGAAAGTTTAAATAAAATCTGAAAATTTAATGAAATAATATTTGAAAAAAGTTTTTGTTTAAATAAGAAAACGAAATAGTGAGTAAAAGATTATCAACTTTGCCATCCGGACGGTGTTCTTCAAATTTTTCGTAGCCCTCTCCCATCATTTCCAAGATCTTAACTTAATAGGTCGTTTCATGGTTCAAATCCCCCGTCTTTTTGGTGTTTTTCAGATCTGTCATCATATATGAATAAAATAATTACAAAAAAAGGCAGTTTTCATTACACATAGGTATGCCTGCGCATTGACTTTTTTTCTCATCTTTGATCTGCTTGTTATGTGGACTTCAACCACGATCAAAAACGTTGCATGTGTTAGCCGTAGAGTTAAAAGTAACTGTAACGATTTAGGGAATCATAGTTGTTGTAATGAGCCTTTTGCAGCTTCACTTTTAACTCATGAAGCAAAAATTTTATCGGTTATTAGAAGCTGGTTAATGTCGTTAAATGGAAGTGGTTTAATATTGGTAAATGGAAACTGTTTGATATTGGTAAGTGGAAGCTGTTATTAGTGTGGTTAATATCTGTAAATCTGTAAAAAATCATTAAAATCTTAGTGCAATCAGCTGCCAAAAATTTCATAATGTGCGCAGTGTTGCATTCATTCGAGCACTAAAGCAAAAGTACTACAAATTTTACTGCATACTCTTACAATCACAAAAATTGATACGCAGAATTCACGACTGCCAGGTTCAACCAGAATTATATTATTTATATATATATGGATTTATTTACAACGAAAAACGTTTCATTCGTTTGCGTTTTTCATTATTCAATAATATTAATGTTTTTCATTAAGATGTATTATTTATTTCATATAAATATGTAACTTATTAAAATCAGTAAATATAGGGACACCGCGCGATGTGTCGAAACTTAAAATATTTTATTGACGCATCGATAATGAACTTGAATGGAAGACTAAATTTATATACGAGTACAATTTTTCGTATTAAATTTGACCATATGAAAAAAGAAATTTAATTACCTCCGGTTCAAGTTAAAAGAAAACAAGTAAGAACATTATAGTCAGGCAAGGCTGACATTTAGATACCCTACACTAAGTTGTCAAACACAATTCTTATTTTTATTATGGAACATAAAAATTATATCTTCTTTCTGTATAAACGCATATTTTTCATGTGAGTATTTACGAGGAAGCGGGCCAAAACGCAAGCTAATGCAGTACAAGTTTAATCCTTATAAAGCGCAGGATCCAAAAAATAGGGTGGGATGGTTCAAATTCGGTACAGTTAATTTTTTTATTTTAAGTTATTATTATTATTAGTAATATTTATTACCTTTTTGTCGTATGACATTTAGTTTTCGTTATATGAGAGGAGGTTCAAAAATGTTCCCAGCTAGTCCAAAGTTTAAGTCAAAAAAGCGGACCGATCAACACACGTCACTGTAACAAATTTCATTAAAATATTTCAAAAATCGCCACCTGTAGCTTGAACACAAGTTTACATGGACAGACATCAAACGGACAGATAAGCTTAGAGATTCAGATTACGATTCTGAATCGGCCGGTACAATAAAAGGCGGGTCTCTCTGAAGCCCTTCTGCGAGACTTTATGTTAAAAGTTATCAAAATAATTGTTTGGTACGAACCTTTTTCAATAGTGTTCGTCCTTAGGTCAAAGCAGGTCGTTGCACAAAATTTCACCAAAATATCTGAAAAATTGTGATTTATAGTTTGACTACAAGAAAACAACAAAGCAGATGGACAGAAAGACAAGCTTAGACCGGATCAGAAAGTCACTTTGATAGAAGATGGGTTTATCTTAATCTCTTCTGGGTGTTACGTACGTTCGCACAAACTTAATACACCCTCGCACTGTAAACCATATATACATAGAGCATAAACATGATTCTAAGATCTAAAAGCCGTTTATATATAATTGATTCATTTTTATATTTCTTCATAAATGGATAGCGAAGTGGAACACTGTTGGCTGTTGACTGTGTGACAAGGCAATCGAAGTTAAAGTTCAATTTATTACGTTCATTGATAATTTGTCATAACTCCGTTCTTCGCCATTAACTATTACCCGAATGTTATTTTCCTTATGATTGGCTGTATTATTAAAAGTGAGATGCGGTATTCTTTTCCAGGACATACAATTTTTACTTTTTTGTTCTCGTTCTACTTCTTCTTGCAGTTTTTTAAAGGTATCAATTAATATTGCAATATCAAGATTCCCCGGAATAGAACTCAATTCGATGCCATCGATGCTTAGTTTAATAGCAATTTCTTCGGGAGTCGCCGCGAACTGTATTTCATCGATTTTTAATACAATTTTGATAATATCTGGAAAATCGTCATCAGTCGTCATTTTTCTGTCACCTATTATATATGATTTGAATGCTAAGAATTTACGGAAGAATTCTTCTCTTCTTCTTCTCGTTTCCTATTAATCAAACATTATATTTGATGTAAGTTTATTTCAATGCAGGGTGAACTTTTTCTTAAAAATTGCATTTCTTCCGTTTATTTTGTGAATTATTCTTTTATCATTGATTATTACTTGGAAATTTTGTAATGTCTGCAAAAACTAATCATAAAATATTTTTATTAATACTTACATATGAAGGTAGTGTAAAAAGAAATATCGTCCAATGGAGATGTAAAAATTGAATGAATTTGTGATAAATTTTATAGTAATATACGAACCGATCGTTATTGACGTAAGATTTGTGTGTTTTAATTTGATTTCCTTTCCAGATTATTTTAGCATTTCAACTATTTCAGAGCATCGTACCGTTGTAAGCAAGCTACTGCCCGATATTAAAAGAAGAAAAAAAAAACCAAAACTGACTATTATTTCTTTCTTGTTCGGAATAAATTCACATAAAACACGAATGTCATATCAAGAATTAAAAACAATTTTGAGTGAGTTTTTATGTCTTTCCATTTAACAGAGTTCTTACGACTGCGTTGCCATTTAACAGAGTTCTTACGACTGCGTTGCCATTTAGCAGAGTTTCTTACGACCGCTTTGCCACTTTTCCCTCTTTAACAGATGATAAAGATTCTTTATTAACCATTTTACTTATTTAATAAAAGCCATAGATTTTATTTTTCATTTTTCTTTCAAAGTTCTCTCAAGTTGCTATTCTGATAAGTTGCATAATGACAGTGTGTCTTGTTTTATTGCAATTGGGGAAAAGCGAAGATGTGCATCAGGGGAAGGGGTCATTGCTTTTTCTCAACACCTGACGGTGCACACATTTTGCAAACACCTGTTGGGTACTATAAAAAGTGAAGGGATAAAGAGAACGGCACAAATTCTATTTACTTATGTAAATAGTTAAAGCTGGCTATTAAAATAAATAAAACCAATTTTCGTGGTTGTTGTTGTTAGTGTTTTTGTTTGCTTACTTATTTATTTTATTTTTTCTGTTTTATATTTCTTCCTTTTCTCTTTACATTACGATTTATTTTATTTATTTTTTTTTAACTATTATTATGTATGTTCTTAGTTGTTTCATTCTTTCATTGTTCGTCTAATTTTTATATTCATGCTATTGCGCTATTGAGGTTTTTATTTTTCTTAAGTGTTTGTTTTATTCGATTTTATTATTATTAGCTTTTATTTAAGACATTATTAGGTCGTTAATAAGGATGTTTTTTTTTTTGTTAGTCAATTTGATTATAGTTGAATTTTTTTTGTTTTTGCTGTTATTATTGCAAAAATAAAGTTTATAATATTTCTTTGGCTAATTTGTCAATAAAAAACAAAAAAGAAAACTCTAAAAGGAAACATTTCTTATAAAGGAAATAATGTGGAAATGTGTTTGGAAGAGATTTTAGGAATGTAATGAAATCGAAACATAAAATATTGTATATGTAAATTGAATATGTTGTGTGAGTTCCATGTTAAACGTATACTTTATGTGCTGTGTGGCCGATTTTAACATAGTTGTCAACATAAATTCATTCAACATATGATTTCATCTTCCTTATGACTTCTTTTATTTGCTTTTAATTGCTGCTCTTAAATGTAAAGAAAAAATTGCTTTTGCTGGATAACTGTATTATTGTTTTACTTGTCGGTTGTTGTGTTTGAAAAAATTTTCCATTTGCTTATTTATGTTCTTTTAATAAATGTGTTTTTACTTTTTTATATCCTTTTTCAATTTATTCTAAAAGTTTATTACGGTAAACAATGGCTGATTGTTGTTGTTCTTGTTATAGTTATTTTAGATGTGTTCTTGTTATCCAATTTTCAGTTTTTCGTATTAGTTTTCAAAGCTATAATTTTTTTGTTTTCTCTTTTTTTCCGAGCTTTTACTCGTTTTTCAATATTTTAATAAACATTTATTTTTGCTTTTTTACTTTTCGAGTAGTAGCTATTGTTGTTTAAATTTGCAAATTTTTCGGTGTCGTTTGTTTTCAGGTTTTCTTTTACATTTTTTTTTAAATATTTGCTTAAAATTTTGCGCTTTGTTGTTGTTGTTTTTGCTAATTTAATACTAACTTGTTTAAAAAATATTAGAAATTTTTAAAGATTTAATTTAAATTTAGTTTTTTATTTTTTCCTTTTCGTCGCCAACATAAATCGTTTTATCTCTGAGTAGATCTATTTTATGTATGCCGGGAAATCATTCTAGTTTTTTGTGGAATACACCAACAAATACCCTAAAAGAACCTAAAGCAGCCAATATTTAGCAAGCCTCCATCTCAATAAGAGATTTATATTTTTGTTTTTTCTTTCAAATCCTAAGTGAAGGCAATTGAAAAGTTTGTTTTTTTCCTTTCAACTAAGGAAAAAGAAAGGGAGGAGATCGACTTATAAACTAGACTTTTGTTATATTTTTTCTTTTTCTCTTATAATTGTTAGTAAAACTTACAAACTAAGCAACTTTTAAGATGTCTGCACTTAGGTAATGTGGAGGTAATAGATGGAGGCTAAGAGAAAAAAAGGCTGCTTTTAGTCTTTAGTACACGGAAATAATGATTAATGGCATACATTGAGCCCCTTATCTATTCAATAGGAAAGAAAACGATTTATGTTCAATTTTGGTTTTCCTGCCAGTGTTCGAATGTTTTTTGTTTTTTATTTTTTATTTTTTCTTCGTTTTATCTGACATTCAGGTATAGTTGTGTCAAGTGTTTTCCGTGTTAGACATTTGAAACATTATATATACCATGAATTTGTGTGTTTTGTAAGTGGAAAAACTGGAACAAGGGAGATAGAGGATGTGTGTATAAAGGTTGTGTTTTTTAAGCGTTTCATGTTTTCAGTATATATTTAATTTGCTTAGCTTTTTTTTTTTTGTCGAACAAAAGCCAGCCATATCATGTTGCGGCAAATTATTGCTTCTCTTCTTCTAAGTCTTCAACAGCAAATAAAATACAGTATTAATGAAAATTGCCAGCTATTGCACTATCCATTATTTCAAACCATTATCTCAGGCTGTAGGAATTTTCAATTTTCATACACACCAACGAGAATTCTCTTAAAGAAGTATGCATTGAATTTTTGTTTCCTTTTAAGTCTATACGCGAAAGTCCTTCTGTCCGTTTACTTAAATCTTTAATAGGGGTTAACCAAAGAGACTAAATCGTAAAATGAATGCTAAAATAATAAATTAATTCCAGAGAAAAGTATGCTAAGCGATTTAGTGTTAAACTATTCATATGTACTGTGTACAGGACAAGTATTAAAGTGTCATTAAAATTCTACTAAATTACTTAAAAGTAAGGTTAAACTGTTTGCGCGGAACTATTTACAGAAAAGGATATTTCATATACAGTATTGCAATGAATGGGAGGAAAAATTTCAAGTATGTAGTGCAAGATTAGGAAATCTATTATCTAAATTATTTAATACAAACGCGAGAAATTTTAAATTTAACAAGGAGTGCAGAGGCAGAGAAAAACAACAGTTTTAGTTAAACGCAATAAAAATAATTATATTAACTATTAACTGGACATATTACTTGATAAGGAACTTGGTTTTGTTAAAAGGCATTGCATTATAATTAAATAAATGCAAACATTTGCTATTGAATGTACTTTGAATCTCACTGTAAACATATATATATAAAAAAAAAAGTTTTGTATCATTTTCCTTTTCATACATTTTTAATGACATATTGAATGAGAAATTTAAGATTCTAATTAAAGCATTTTTTTTGTAATATTTGTATTTTAAAGGAGCCGCAGAGGCAACCATAGGATTAATCTTGTATTCATGTACGGTAAGAGTAAATAGATGGTGGGCATTATAGATATTCGACCAAAGCCGAATATAGATCTTACTTGTAATTGATTTTTCCATGAAAATCTCGTTCGCTTAACGCCTCCTCCATTTAAGGAATAGCTTAAGCTATGCAATAACTTTTAATCTAACAATTTTCATGCATTTACTGTATTCGTGTTTTTGTAAATTACAATTGATTTTGTTTTGTTTTTTTATTATTTTTTTATACGTTTTTTTTAATAACATTTTTGAGTTTTTAGTTTTTATTAGTTTTTTTTTTTTTTTGAATTTTACTCTTTTTGTGTTCTTATTATTGTTCTGTCCGGTTGTTTTTCTTTGCAAATTTTGATATATATATATATATATATATGTATATATATATATATATATATATATATATGGGTATATATTTGTTGCGTGTACTTGCTTTTTTTTTTAAATTATTTTGCAAATAGATATTTTATCACTTTTTTTTTAAATCAAGGTACTTTAGTATAATTCAGTTTAGTTTTTAGCATTACTTTATTTTTCAGTTCGGTTCCTATTTGGATTTGTTTTGAATTTTGCTGAAAAATGCATTTTAGTAGCATTTAAAAGAAGTGAATTTACATGAGAAATTCTTTACTTAAAACATTTTCATAGAACGATATTTTAGCCATGGGAGGAAATTCTCATAAAAGCGATAAAATGAAGGGATTTTTCACTTAATAGTAAGTGCGTTCCTTTAATCCTTAAATATACGAAAACATTAATGTCTTTTTTGTTTTTATTTATACATACTTAGGACTATAGTTTACGTTAAGGATGAACCATTAAAGATTAATTCAATTTTGTCATCGATCGTGTATTTCAAAGTAAAGCGAATTTTATTGACGTTCGCCACAAGTAATAAAAAATCTTCCGTAAGAACGAAGACATATTTACTTTTAAAAAAGGTTTCAATGGTCAAATATTTGAATATAAAATTAGCGGAAATTTAATCTAATCCTTTTTCAGGACAAAGGATTATACCAGCAAATTTCTTCTACAGATTATGTAAACGAGGCAAACTAAAATCTTCCGAAGACCTAAACATCCAAGCACAAAAATTATTAAAATTTTTTATAAAACTTGGTTGATCCCATATAAGAACATATATATGTTAAACTTTAGTCTATGGCGACCACACAATTACAAGTTTGGTAGGCAGATCTGGTTAAATCAAAAAACCTAGCGTTTTGCAAGCCAGAGCAGCCTCATTACGGCTTTATTAACTGACTAGGAACTTAGCCAGAAACTATAGAAATTTTATAACAAAGTAAGTTGGTGGAAAAATGGGGCAAAGGTCGTCGCGATTGATGATCAAACATAAATGGTTGCATAGAACTACTCTTCAAGGCCATTAAATGTTTTTTTAATTTTCAATTTCTTTGGAATTTATTAAACGATTATTCCCGATGCATCATTACATACATTTATAAGATGATGGATAGCGTTCTTCGCACAATATAAAGTGGATGATGGATCCTATAACGTAGAATATATGATGGGCAAGCTCGGTCTATATCAAAAGGCTTACTACAAACTTTCTTTGCTAAAGCATTTATTACTGAAATACCTCTGATCTTCTATATGGAAGGTTGTACAGAAGGTGTTTTCAATAGTTTTGACTTTGTTTGAATCATATTCATCATTCGATCGAATCAATCAATTTCGCGGTTTTAGTGATTTCTGAAAATACTACAGACCATGGATTTTTCGTTTAATGTAATAACATTAAAACTGACAAGGATTTAATGAAATATTTGTACTTAAATTAGTATCCTTTGCACTGCATCTTAAGACTACTATTTCATTAAATTTCGTGATGCGATCTGAATCTTCTCGAATAGAAATGCTCAATTAGTTTGTTCACTAATTTACTAAATCGTAATAACGTTCATGGAGCCATGATAGACAGACATTCTTAAAGTATCTTAAACTGTGAAATTTTTTGTGTATCATATCAAGAGTTTTTTCTTTGAAGTGGTGATTAAATTTCTAATTAAGTATTGCTCCTTGAACGAATTTATATGATGGCTTAACTTTACTTCTGCCTAGAATAGTGCTGAGCTGCATTATATAACATTTCTCACAACAATTGTTTGTATCCCAAATATTATTTTCGGCTTAGAATGCAATAAATCTTGCCTTTTTCTTTTGATTGAAATGAACAAGAAATGAAGATGACCTTGAAAGTAGAGGAAGATAAAGCACGAGATCCGCATGAACTAAATTTCTTATTCAATTTGAAGATGTATTGGGTTCTAAGAAATCTTATCAAAGCCCTCTTAGCTAAAATTGCGGGCAAACGTCTTCAACGTATTTTTATTGGAACACCTTTGTGCTCCTTTTATCGCAACTAAGGAATCTCTATGAATTTCCCACGACATACTTAGTATTGAATTATAGAAGTAATAAAGAATTTTAACAAGAGAAAAAATTTAAATCAAGAATAAGAAGAATTTGTTGAAAATATTAAATTAAAATATTAACACATACGTGTGTGTGTGTGTGTGCAGAGCTATTTGATTGTAACGCACTCGAATTGTATTTTCTAAACATTATATAAATTATAGTACTTGAGAGAGAGAGAGAGAGAGAGAGAGAGATAAGGTAATGATAATTTGTGATAAACCTTTTTTATGTGATTACATGTGAGACGAAAGTTGATGTGCAAAAAACAAAAAAAGAAGAAAATATCAAATGTCTACGTCATCGAAAGCACGTTAAATCAAACGCTCACTATACCATATTCAGAAGTCGATATTGTTTGTGGAGTTTTCGCTTTCGTTATCAGCTTCGACCGTTGACGGCGGCAGGGCCAAGGACATTTGTGGCACCGCTGTGCCGGTCAAAGCCATCGAAGGTTCCGTATTACGCCGTTTCATTTTGCTTTTGTTCTTTTTAAGCATAGTAGCCTTTAAACATTGTTTGTTTATTTATATAAATAGTAATTATTAATATATTATTTATTTATTTATGATTATTTCGATCCGTCCGGTATATATATTTTATGAATTTTTGATTTTTTCGTTTAAATTTCGGGAAATATATATATAAATGTTTTGTAATGTTAATGTGAGATTTATTGTTTTGTTTAATGGATAGCAGTGTGATATTTTGATGTTGTTGTTGTTATTGATGATGAAGTTTTTGGGTCCATGTTGATTATTTTACAAAACGAGTTTGTTTGTTTGTTTGCGAACAAAGAGAAAAAGGAAAGAATCGAAATTAAGAATAATTTATTAATTTTTTCTTTTTTTCTTTTCTATATGTATACATATATATATATTAAACAGAAAACTTAATTTTTTACGATATATTTATAAAAGAATTTAAAGTGCAAAATATTATTATAACGAAAGGTAATTTTTTTTTTTTTTTTTTTTTTATAGAAGAAATAATTTACAATATATTATTCAATAATTTTAAAATAAATTAAGAAAAATAAGAATTTCTAAGCTCTGTATATTTAAAAAATTTTTAAGGCAAATTAATTCAAATAAATGTGATTTGCATTTCCGCATAATAATTGGAACTAGAGAGAAAAATTATATTCGATTCAGATTGAATTTTTCCATAGCTTAAAACAATTAATATAATGATAAAAAAAAAAAAAATTTCATCAAGGAGAAGGGCATACATAGGACGGTTGGTCGTTTGATAGGATATATATATATATATATATATACAATCAAGATCTCCTTTAAGTATTTATCTTGAAATTTAAATCAACATTTGCTACGGCTTCTAAGTTTTATTAACTTAGTTATAAATAAGTTAAGATTTGGAATTTAACACAAATTTACAAAAGACTTTAAAGTTAAAGTAAACTTAAAGTTTTTTGTTTTTCAGAAGACTGTCCCCCCTCATTGTTGATGGGTGGAAATCCCAAACGCTTTAAACAGACAGACAAAGATTGATTTTTTATTGTTAAACGGGCCCAGAATTTCGCTTTGTGTCTGGTTTGCTACAAATCAAGCGACAAACATAGTTGATCTCAGCTGTTGTGCTCGTTTAGCTCTTTCAATAACACAAAAAAGGATATTGAATAGTTGGCCCTTCACTAAGAACGCTTGCACCAAGTTTCAATGTCGTTTGCAAAGCTCGCAGGGCTCGCAGCCCTATAGCACTATTCAAGTTTTTACTCTTAAGTAAGAACACGTATGTTAAATTTTAGGTTCGAAGAGAAAATTTCTTTTCATAAAGACAACGTCAGCCCGTAGTAAAAGCAAAAAAAAAAAAAAAACAACTCAGCTATTTCTTGATTTCTTAAGAGAGAATAAAGAAAATATCTATTCGTGAAATGCATCATCAGCCAGTTGCAGTAGTCCAGTTATTCGACAGTGGAAAACTCTCTGCGCAAAGAACGCTTCGTAGAATATGTTGCCGGAGTAGTAGAGTGCAAAGAGGAAAGCATTAAGGACATAATGGTAGACCTTGTTGACGGATAGATGAAAGCGAACACCTATGGTTTTCGTTGTGGTTTCGCTGGTTCTATTTCATAGCGCATTTCCACTCTCTCTCTCTCTCTCTCTCTTGTTTTAGATAACTTCTGATATTTTTGGCGGCGAGAAATCTAGTATTAAGCTTTATTTGTCAAGTTTTCGGATATTATTTTAGCGCTGAAAGTTGTGGTTTCAGAAACACTGTCCAAACCGGCAAATAGCCGGACTTGTTCAAGGACATTTGATTCAATGTGCGATGCTACCGGAATTTCAAATCTCGTTAATAATTATCATTATCGTATCGGAGATGAGTTCGAAATTCTTCGAAATAAACCTTAGATGATCCTCCGTCTTCTAAAACCCAACAAAAATAAATCTATTGAAAGTGATACCATAGTCTCCTAAGCGCGTGTCACTTGGTCAAAATTCGTTTTGATTAGTGTTTATATCAAGCTTTTAAAATTTTAATATATAAAATTTTATTTATTTTTATTATATAAAATTTTTGGAAAATATATTTTTCTTTGTTTCTTGGCTTAAACTTTACTACTAGGGCTTTGAAAGCAAATTTTATTTATAAAGCAAATTTTTGCCTTGGCCGGACTATTCAATGGGTGGACAGGGAGCGAACTCAAATACTGCTATGTAATTTGAAGTCATGCAAACATTTCCTTCAATCTCAGGTTAAGAAATTTTTTCCTCTTTTATTTTTTTAATTATTATGCATGTCCGTCTGTCCGTATCTGTGCTAAACATTCTCCGATACGCAAAAATAAAGGAATCACCTACAAATTTGCAAAACAATTTGAAAATGACTCAAACCGATCAAAGGAATTGCTTTCAACCCCCGCCTGCCTCTACAATAGAAAGCTGTAAACACCTTGTCTTTCTGTGCTTTTTCGCTTGTTAACCATAGAGTACAAAACGTGCGTCATAGAAATTTCCACTTTAGAAAAAAGCCGAGCCCACCCAATATTATACATAGTAGAATAAAAAATCACTACGAAATGTTTTGGGGAAATTTGAGAATCGGTTTTTGTTGCCCATGTCGAAATTTTGAAATTCAAGCTGTTTCTCCTACTAATTACGGCATCGACAAGAAGATACCCTTTTTTCTGTAAATGGAATTGTGGAACTTGTAAGAATTCAATCTCCGGTAGTGAATATGAAAACGATCCTTAAAGCTTTCGAAAATTGTGAGATAAAAATTCGGATTCAATTGGCAATATTCCTAATACGATTTTGATCTTTCCAAAATCTTGGAAAATATTCATTCCATAATTACTGTACTTTACAGATTGTAGATAGTGTGCTTATGGGGTTAACTAGATTAAACGTTTAAGGTCTACGGGCGGCTTATGACCTTTGACACCGAAATTTATATTCGCCTAAAATGGCTTTGTTGTGAACTATAAGTATCGAAACTCCTAAGGGTAATTTTTCGAAATGAAGGTTCGAGAAGCAATAACAATCCGTATAATTTTTGATTACATACATCTGCAATGAGATATTGGAAGTAAAAGGGGCCACGACTCAACCATCCTTTACATCTTAAAGTCTAAAGATTTGACTTTTTTTGTTTCTTTTAGGTTTTCTCTCTTCGTAAAAGTTCCAAATATTTTAGCATGGGTGTGAGGATAACGAATAATGAATGTGAGTATAGTGTCGCTATTTATTTTCTTAATGGATGGACTCATGTCATGCTGTATGCAGTTTGAAAAGTAATAATATACAAAAGATATAAAAAACTGAAATGAATTTTAACTTAAAAATATTTATAAAAAATTTATACAAAGTTCTGTCTTAAAAATTATCTAAAAGGAAAAAAAAAAAAACTTTTTTAATTAAAATGAAAAGAACTGTATAGAAAAATACAACTGTCCCCGATTGTCGGCGCACGTATGTATGCGTGCATGAATATTAAAATCAACATTTTAGTTATTCGCTTTATACATTTTTTTTTTTTTTTTAGATATTATTTGTTGTGCTAAGTATTTACTCTTTTTATTGGATTGCCTTGTGAATTCATTTGTGTGTCTATTTGTTTTTTTCGTTTTTTTTTTCTTTCTTTTATTTCGCTCTTTTACAGAAAACATGAAAACAGAAGACTTGGACCGGACGGACGTGGTCTCTATGTGCTGGTTGCCGTGGAATCTTTATCCCGTTCACTGTTCTCCGAATGCATTGCGGCTGCCGTTTGTAATGCAGTTGAGGATGATGTCGCGCTCGCCATATTACTTGTTAGACCCAAAATGCCAGGCGTTATATGCGGTTCAGTTAAACGTCTCTTGCATTTCGTTTTTTTGAGCATTGTAGCCTGCATAGTTAAGTAGGGAGATTGATTTGTCATCATTTTTTTTTTGGTAATGCTGGTGCCTTTAAGTTTTTTTTTTAATTTAATTTTTATCTCTTAATAAAACGCTTGTGAGGCTTAAAAGTAAATAACGCTTCTTCGCTAAGGAAAACTTGCTAGTGCTTGCATATAAATTCGTTTGTTACGCTATTTTAAACACACAAATTGCATACATATACATCACATCTCATCGCATTATATCATCTTCATATCATTATACATCAGCAAAATACTCAAAAATGCTCAAAAACATCTGACAAATATTTATTTATTAGTGTTTGCTCTGTGTGTGCTAATAATATATAATAGAATCTTTGAAGTAGACGCATTTTGAACCGAGTCTAAAAAGTATTTAGCTCGATAGACATTTTTTTAAACATGATAGAATTTTTATCTCAGAGGCCATTGCAGCTTGAACTATACCTCAGAACACTAGAGTTGCTTGCCACTAGATTGCTACCTACAGTGCCCTTAAGACGAGTTATAATCAGGCATCCTTTTACTGGTCATGCTAGTGATGGCCACATGAAGTGATGATACTTTGGGTCAGGTGACTAGATCTTGCCTTTTTTTTTTGTTAGGGTACAAATTGAATATAAACATAAACTTTGCTAACTCAGAGTGAAATTTGTAGCAGCAACGAAGACTAAGTACGCTTTCCCCGTCAGTTGAGTGCTTTTTCTTGTTCGAAATGCTTTTCCTTTACGAAGCGTATGCAAAAGAGCATAAAGCATAAAGAGAGGGAAACAACTTCAGGAAGGGAGTACGAGTCCTGAAAAAGCACTATTTTTCATCAGCTTAACATAGGACTTTTTTTATGGTCTTAACATTTTCATTTGCTTATTTTGCGGTTGTATCTTGACAGAGATTAGTGTGTATGTAAAATATATAAGCTACTATATGTTATGAAATGGGCAAGGTAAGACGGCCGGTCAGCATACTTTGATCAGACTCCTTTTTTTTTGAGGTTATGTCTTGCTAAGATCTAAACTACCTGGAATCTTAATGGGGACGGCATATACTTTAACACATTTCCGAGGTCTCTTTCTGACAAATGTCTGCTGAAAAGTAGATTCATCATAAAGATTGCAGGCAATTCCAGGACGGATGGATAGGAACTCTGAGAAAGCCCTATGATGCTGTTAAAAGACTTAATTGGTGGGAAAATCTCTTTCGCCTCTGTAGAACACTTGCTGTGGACGTACGTATTATACATAAGCAATACGAAGCCCACATGACACAATTGCTCGAGGGTACCGAGAGTTTTGGACATGCTTTCATCGTCCATGTGCATCTGGGCGAGCGTCTCTAAGTAAAATTTGGGAGCCCTCATCCACACGTGCGAGTTGTACTCTAATTTTGACCGGGTATAGGTTCCCGGTATAGGTGGTGTATTTATACGTAAGTGGTTAATCTTTCGACACTACGCATATAAGTTCTGTTCATTTTGTATTCTCATGCCCCGATAATTTTACATTTTTTTTTAATGCCACTGCCTTTTCCGACTTTCTTGAAATTATTAGTAAATCAATAGAGAAATAAATTATTCAAAATCCTGTGGTGAGATAATAACAATAAAACGCCCACCAGAGAAGTGTTACATATTAGACGTGATTCAACTTTGCTAACAAGGATTCGAATGGAATTCGAGAGATTGTTGACTATACTTCTCGTCTCGACAAGAAAACATTCGTTTGAAGTCGTTCGGAAAAATGTGAAAAAAGTCTTTGTAATGTTCCTTTGCTAACTAGGCACACAATCAAAGAGAATACGATCGCCACATGCGATAATTATTGTCAGTGTGGGTTACGATTCCAATTTTTCTAAAAAAATTCGCTATATCTGATCACACATTCACAGATGTGAACTTGCGTGCCTAGTGAACTTGGATAGTGCAGAAGCTCTAAAAGGAAATGATGCTTCATCGCAAGGTTATCCTTAGCGACGATATTGACAG
Organism: Glossina pallidipes; assembly: GCA_000688715.1. Lineage (NCBI taxonomy): Eukaryota > Metazoa > Arthropoda > Insecta > Diptera > Glossinidae > Glossina > Glossina pallidipes. The sequence continues at coordinate 338,546 of KK499969.1, forward strand.
TTTGGTCGATGATATCGTTCGCGATATTGGTGGCGGTGGTATTATGTAAAAAAAAACCTTGTTTTAAAGACCGATATCATGACGTAACAATAAGTAGCAAACGTGTCTTCATAACATTATTCAGCAATTCTTTCAAGAAATTGCAAAAATTAAAAGCTAATAGCAGCGCAAGGTGCCTGCCCTCATACCAAATGGAAGAAACGACTTATTGAAAACAAAGTGTGGTACAAAGTGCCATTAATGGAAAAATCTGAGAGACGTCTGCCCGAAGACGAAATTTTAGATCGTATAAGTAAAATGCGTCCATTCATTGTTTTTTATTATTATTATTACTTAGCAAAAGCTGTTAATAATTGCTTGTTTACTCTGTTTTTTTTTTTTTTTTTTTTTGGGATATTATTTAGGATTTTATACAAAACATTAAAGTACACATATTTGCAATAAAAACATTACAACAATGTTTGTTTTGTGTTGGATTCTGGCAATATATAATCGGTTAATTGAACTTATGGTTTGTTCTGTTAACAGAAACTAAAGGAAATAAATGATAAAAAAAACAAAAAAAGGAAATCAGGTTACAATTAAATAATAATATTATTAATGACATTAACAAGTGTTCTTGATGAACTTGCGAAAGTGTTTCTTTTTAAATGACCGTTTTTCGGGTTTTTTTTTTTTTTTTTTTTAAATAAATGAAATGAAATGAAATGAAAAATAAATTCAACAAAAAGCCAACATTTAATATTAAAGGAAATAGAGAAGCTTCGCATGCGCACATAGATGAAACAGTTTTGGCGAAGATTGCAGAAGCATGCAGTTTTTATTAATTAATTAACAGAAAAAAAAAAACAATTGTTGTTAAATTGTTATCAAAATTATAGAAAACGTATTAGGAATTTAAGAAACTATTTGGTGAGGCGGAAAAGTACTAACCTTAAGGGCTGATTTCAAGACAACGACGTCACTGGGGCTTTGTACCCAAGGTTCTCCATCAACTTGGACAGGCATATCAGAGTATAAGTGTATTTTGATGTGACCGCCCTTGAAGATCAAAAAAAAAACAAAGAAGGAAAGAAAATGTCTAATAAAAATTTTGTATTTTTTTCGTTTATCATTGGTAACTTACTTGAGCAATACGTGTGGCGGTACGTATACCCGACTGTATTTGACCTAAATGCACTACACCTGAAACGCCGACAATTTCTAAAACACCATCATAATGATTCGGTGTAGTGAAGTTGTCATCCTTATCAGGACCCCAAGGATTGGCACCGCTACCCCAACTATTTTATAAGAATTTTTAAGTTTTTTTTTTTTTTTTTTGCTTTATTTTAACTTTTTTCATTACCTTAAAATATTCAATATAATTATACCCTCGACGGGTGGCAGTTCGATAACTTTGCCATCAACTTCTAAGCGCAATTCCTTATGCAATTCCTTAACAGTTTTACGTCCGACAATTTTTCGTAAGCCCATCTTTACATAATAGCCTTTGTTGTGTAAACGAGAATTGAATTTATTTGGATTTTCTTCCCTCGCATTATGAAAATCTAAGCAGAGATCGGCATCGACACCAATACCGAAATAGTTGTTCATAACAAATATTTGAGAATTATCTTCGTTTTGAGCACCACCGCCTCCTAAAAACAAAGTGAATGAAAAAGACATTTTGTCATAATTTTTTCTTTTAAGCTAGCGAGTTGGTAGGTAAGAAAGAAACTTCGCTGTTTTCTCTTTATATGTATCAATTATGTGCAACGGTAAGGGAGAGAGAAGTACACCGAAATTTCTTGAAATATATGTATATATATATATATGTTTTTTTTTTTTTGTGTTTATATACATATGTGTGGATATGTACTGCATTTTTATTAAAGAGATAGTCAAAATCGGTTGAATTAAATTTAAACATGCGATTACCCTGGTTAGAGAATATTTGTATTCAAGCGTTCGATATTATTGTTCTTTATTGAGAAATTACACACTTTCGTTGGCAGAAATACAAGCAAAGCGTGGACAGTATGACCGATATGATATGATATGATTGTGGACAGGTTTTTCCAATGGTACCATCCATTGTGTGATATTAGAGAGCAAGCAGGAGCAACGGTTTAGTCAATCGAGCGAGAGCAGGATTGTCTTGCTTCCATACAAAAAAGCTATCCGAAGTTTCTCTTTTACCTTTCACATAATTTTTATTATTTATTTAACAAGTAAGAACCGTGAGCGAGTCTTTTACACCCGCGGTGACACCGATCAATGTATGTGATATGGTTTATAAAGGACGACCATAAAACTACAGTCTTTTCACTTTTGAAAACAGAGGTAGTTCTAGGTTGTACTGTTGTAGAGTCCTTTGATCGATTTGCCTTAACTTCAATAACAGCCTGCGTGCAAGAATTTCGGATCTTTGTTTGAAACAGATTCCGGCATTTGTGCGACTAGGTGAATGCCTACCTACCAGACATTACGCAGATGGACAGCAGGATGTGTTCATCCTTCGGTGGTGAGTATAAAAGTAATATAAAATAAAAATTGCCATTTCTGTTAATGGTTTTTGCTAGAATGAAGTGGGAAGACAGTGATACGAGAGTGGGACGTAATATAGCAGGTGTGCGAAAATAAAAACGGAATATTTGGATGTCTTTCTTTTCCAGGGACAAAAAACCATTGTTTTCGAAATGTCGGTAGGCACAAAATATACTTTTCTGTTTGTATCCCTTGAAATCTTCATCAGGGACCCCGTGAGGGGGTAAGGGTCCCGGCTATGGGTGTATGAATCCTCATTCTCAATGCACCATACGGTAAATGGAAGCTTTAGCAGATATGGGCCTGAAAGAAAGGGGAAAGAGGGGCAGCGGAATTTACAAGAACCGCTAAAGGATCTCGTGATATATGTGTTTTTAAATGTACGTCCAGTTTTCCTAAACAATTTGCAGCATTAAAGCTTTTTTTGTTCATTTATGTCTACATTCACGTGCGATCTGGCCCAAGTTTAAGCTCTCTATTTTAATTTACGAGAGATTTTAAAACATAAAAAACGAAGGGGCAGTAATTGTTTACATATAATGTTTCTATGGTATCTTATTGAATGCTATCCTACTACTGGCCTACTTTCGTTTATGAATATCGACGGAAAATAATCTAATTTGTTTTAAGCAACAAAAAAAAAAAAAAATATTTTACATTATATATCGATCATGATAAAGTTTCTCGTAACGATTGGAAATGAATTATGTAATCTTGCCTCTTAACGTGTCGGCATCAAGATCCGGTAATTTTGCGTTAACTGTAATATGCAACTAAAGATTGCTTTGTATTTAAAGATATAGTGACCTAAAATTCTTGGAATTTTGAAATATTATTTTAGATTAGATTTAGATTAAATTATTTCGAAATAAGCATTTTGGAAAATGACTAGTCATGTTTCCTTTAGTTAATAGACGTGACTTCTAAACACTTCATAGATATAGAAACTGTCGCATTTTCAATTACGCTAAAGCATTGAATTTACATTAACTCTACTAAAACTGTTACCGATACCGATCTACTTTAAGACAAAACAAACTGAGAAGTGGTTGACGTTTCGATAATAATAATGACTCATATGTATGCAATCAGTTCAAATCAGTTTAGATTAGTTTCTGAAAAGCAATTATGCAATCAGTTGATAGAGAAAAGTAATTAAATACCAAGATTTTCTGTCCTGACTGTTTATATTACAGTTTTCTTAGGCGAGCTTGGTTGAGATGAAGCATGCGTTTGAATAGTTGTTCATATGTATGTGTTTATATAATAAATACATATGTATTTATGTACATTATTTTGATTTGTATTCACATCGAAACTAAACAGCATATTCAATTACATACATACATGCATTTACATGTAGTGACCATTATGATAGTATTTGTCTGTCTTTCTTTCTGTTTAATAAGTTAGAAATTATTGGAATAATTTTGTTTTTTTTTTTTTTGTTTCTTTTGCTTAAAAATATTAAAGTGAAGCGTAGTAAACAGTAGGAGTACATTCGCGTATAAATTCATTCCATTTGTTAAAAAGATTTTAATTGTAAATGTATTAAACAAATACAAAGATTGGGAAAAGAAAGCAGGACGGGAGGGAGCAGGGGAGAAGCAGAGAAACGTACAATCACACAAACACTTCTGCGTACTTGGAGTGGAATACAAAAAATACTTTTTTTTTTGATAAACTTTGAACGCTTTTCAAAAGACCTGATATATCGCTCGATATGGCCGGTAATTGATGATGCTGATTTGTTTGTTGCGATAAGTGTGCTTGGTGAGCCTTCTTCTTCTTACCGGTGGTATTTGAGGGCGCTTTAATTGCCGGTTCCTCGGGTCTTTCTTCCGGATGAAATACAACCGTCCAACGATCCAGGCGAATTTCTTCGGCATCAATCACGTCGCGTAAAAGATTTAAAGGATCTTCCCCGCCAGTGTAGCCAGAGCCCCAGCAAAGAACACGTGCTAAGTCATTGCCTAATATATAAAAGAAGAAAAAAAATCATGCTATATAGCACAGAAACAGAAGCATATAAGCACAAGCAACGAGATGCTTACCAGTACCCAAAGGCACTATGGCACAAGGTGGACTAGAGCACTCCGAATCTTGTCCGACGTTATCAAGACATTGCAGTACCCAACCAATAGTACCATCACCGCCACATACTAATATTTTATAATTAGCGATTTGACGAAATACATATAAACTGTAAGCAAATTAAAGGACAGTCACCTCGCGTAAAAATTTGTCAAATATGCTGGCACTTACCCTGGCAATGGTCCACCATTGTCCAGATCGAATACTTGAAATGGATTTAATAGCTTTCTAAAGCTTGATATTAATTCCAAACCTTGACAGCCCCCTGATTTCACATTGACGAACACTAATAACGGCCTAACATCTGATGGCACCATACTTGGCTCAATATTGGGTAATAGTAAAACTAATAATTTCTTATCCTCAATTATGGTTTCCCGTAAATTATAAAAAGCACGCACCTAATTGCATACCAAAAGGAGCAAAGGCCCTTTTACTATTTTCAATTCGTCAAATTTATTATTACAAGTCTTACCGCTTTTTGTGAGTCCTCGAAGGTCAGTACTACCGAACCGTATTCATAATAGATGGGACCAATGGTAGTGAATTTATTTTCATCGGTTACATAGCGATTTAAGATTTGCTCATAATTACGCTGTGATAGGCCGGGTGGTAAATTTCCAACGAATAAAGCTACGTTTGGACCGTGAGGATCTTGTTTATACTGCATATAGAAACGCATCAATTCCATTTGACGTATTGAGTCTTTACCCAAATGTTTCATAATATCCCATGGACGTTCATTCCAACATAATATGCGTTCAGTAACACCACGATCTAGTAATACTTCGGAACATCTATTACGAAACAAAGGAAAATGCTATCATTAATCATTAAAGCAAGCGCAATATGCGATGGGAAAAATCTTGCCTATAGTCTTCAATTTGATTATCTTGTAAACCAAATTTATCTAAAGCGTCACGTATTAAATCTTTAATGGTGGTTGTGTTATCTACAGGAACACTGACGTAAGGATCATCCAAAGCACATTGCAATTTGCCGGGATACACACGAACATGTCCTTTGTCTTTATCGTGAAACCTGAGATATATCGCTGGCCGTTTTCCCTCTAAGTGTATTAAAGATTGTACAGGATTTGGATCCTGTAATGGCGCGTCTTCCATACCAGCTGGAGCATATAAATCAGTTAAATAAAATGCCTAGGAAACGTACAACATTTTTTTCTTTTACGTATTTTTTTTTTTTTTTCGGTAGGTATTAATAACTCACACTTGGATCTCGCGTTATGTGAAATGCTCTCAAAGCAGTGGTCAATAATTGTTCGAGTGTATACGTGCGCGGCACTATAACTACTCGATATAGTTGACGTTTAAACGAATTGTTGCCATCGAAAACTTTAATAGTTTCTGAAAACGGTACGAAACATTTTGTAACTATTTGCTAAATTTGAATCAAAAATTTGAGGCGTTACCGATATCCTTCTCTTCACGTTCTTTTTCCTTTTTCTCTTTCTCCTTATCCGATTTATGGCCACTAGATGATTCTGGTCGATGATGCGTTGATGAGCCAGCAGTACTGCAGCCCGCTGCGCTACTGACACCAGCGCCACCAACGCTAATGGAACCCGCACTAACACCAGCAACGCCTCCACCAAAGTAAAGTGCTTCCATTTTACCAACAGACGATTCTTCATCTTTAACACATGGTGTATCGCCGCTGCTAAATTCCTCAGATATACTTCGTGCTGTTTATGAAGAAGCCACGTGCCAGAAATGAAAAGGAAATTGAGAGAGAGAGAGAGAGACAGAAAGACAAAGAAAGAAAGAAAGAAAGAAAGAAAGAAAGAAAGAGAGAGAGAGACAGAAAGAGAAAGAAAGAAAGAAAGAAAGAAAGAGAGAGAGAGAGAGAGACAGAGAGAGACAGAAAGAGAAAGAAAGAAAGAAAGAGAGAGAGAGAGAGAAAGAGAGAAAGAAAGAAAGAAAGAGAGAAAGAAAGAAAGAAAAAGAGAGAGAGAGAGAGAGAGAGAGAGAGAGAGGAAGAGAGAAAGAAAGAAAGAAAGAAAGAAAGAAAGAGAGAGAGAGAGAGAGAGAGAGAATATTTACAAGATGGATGGATTTATCAAAAGAAAAAAAAGAGAGTAAGATAAGTAGAATGTTTTTTTAGTATTTGTTACAAGGTTTTAATGAGTTTTATTTCTTTATTTCTTTATTTTATTCTAATCAGCTAAAAAATCATTCAATTATTTTAAAACTAGGACAAAAGTATTGTTCATTGCAACACACACATTGACTAACAATATTACAATAAAAACACATTGAAACAATTCCAAGAACACTTTCTTTTTATACGGGAAAAAATTTTGTACTGTGTTCTAATAACCGTCACCAGGCTTAGCTTATAGTGCGTGTTCGCCGAGAAGGCTTACTGGCTGGCTGCATTTGGCTGCAATTTGGATGCTTCATTTTTGGCAGAGATATAGATTTAACTTGGTCAACTAACTTGGTCAAAAAGTTTTAATTGTCAATATGCTTCGTCAAAGTCCAACCGATCAATTAGTACAAAATTTTGGATAGGCATTATTTGAGTACATTCCTTTAGTTTGTTTTTTTGTTTGAAGGTTTACTTTGTCTCTCCAATAAATCACTTAGTTATGGATCAGTACATGCCTTGATAATGTTCCCGAGTTAACGAAGTTGCTATCAAAAACACTTTCAGTCACGGGAGCCGTATTGGAGATGTGAGCTATGATCCTAACGAATGAATTAATTTTAAAGAATGCTGCCGTTCTACTCGAGAGAGAGGAAGAGAGAGAAAGAGAGAGAGAGAGAGAGGAAGAGAGAGAGTAAATTAGTAAATGGTTTCTCCAAGGCAGTGCTATTATTGTACTCGAAGTGTTGATGATATAAGCAGCCACATGAAACTTTCAGAGACTGTTGCAGTTGCACGCGAGGCGTTGACAGCGATGCGATGAATGGATTATTCTGGGAGACCTTCGAAAATGTGTCGGATTTATTAGCGAAAGATTGAAAGAGTGAATAAGTTCCAGAGAATGTTGCTATTTTTGATGGAACGAGTGGATCCATTGCTTTCACGGGATTCTACGGTTCTTCTCGACATGTTATCAATAACAGTTATGCGTAGTAGTACATGTAGACATGTTATCAATAACAGTAGGTAGTAACGACTACCCAGAGAAAACTATGCTTGTACCTAAGATGCCGATAGTGGCACGAATGAATGGATTACTCGGGGAGTGTATTGCGGTTGTACCCAAGATATCGGCGATGACACGAATAAATGGATTATGCCGAGCGACTACGGCGCTTGTAACTGAGCTACTAACGGTGGCGTAAACAATTGAGTGGGTTATTTGGAGAGTCTACTGCGTTGGGCAATGACGTGGGTAAATGATTTGCTTTTAGAGGCAATTGCGGTTTCATTCAATAACACAAATTATGAATGTAGAGGGAATGTAGAGGGAATACGACGGTCGTTCGCGCCCTGCTGATGACGACATAAAGGAATGAGAAATAACTGCACCCGATATGTCGACAATGGCTTACCATAATTTGCTCAAACATTTATTTCAGGGAATGTTGTCAATACAATAGCGCGTTGGCGAAAGGATCAAGTTATCAAAATACTCGAAAACCCGAAGGAAACTATTAAAAATAAAAAATATTTGCTAAACTTCACTTTGGCTTTAATTTCAAAGAGTTTGGATTGTAAGATATTTGTATATATCCTTCCCATGCCAATGAAACGTTGTAGCCTATTTATGCAGAGCAGTAAACCTTCCTTGCGAACAGCCCATATTTCATAAATTTCATGCATATAAAGGTTTTTTTTGATCTTCATGCATCAATAAAGGGCTTATTTTTCAAGTAGTGCTGTGATGATTATGAAGAAAGCGCGGAATACAAAGTGTAAGTGTAAGAGAATTGTTGTGTTTAGAGACACACACATAGATTATGTTAATTGCGTAAATGATAATTATTAACATTATCGTCTTTTTACATTTTAGTTGCAGAGGATTTATGTTTGTATGAATGATTAATTGCTCTTATAACAAATCAATATTAATTTTTAGAAAAAAAAAAAATTAAACTAATAAGTGAAGTAAATGTTTAAAGGAATTAAAATTAAATAAACAAATACATATTCTTATAAACAAATGAGAAAAGTATATTCGTTCGTGACCGAATCTTTTATATCCATCACCGTTATTCTAAAGAAAGACAAAAAAAGTAAAAGAAATAAATTTTCGTGCTCTATAATAGGGAGTGGACGCGGCTGATTTTTTCTATTTTCAATATAAAAGTTTTTGTCGCATAGGCATCACGTGGGTGTTGCAGGCGTATCTTTTGAAAAGTTTAGGTAAATTTCAAATTTTGTTGGCTACATAGGCGGACAGATGGACAGATGAACAGCTGGGCATGTTTAAGTGCGTGCCATTTTTGAAACTGAAAAACAATTTCTATACTTTATAGGGTTTTGATGCTTGTTTCTTATAACGGTTTTGAAAAAAAATATAATTTTTGGTACACTATATAATATTGGATGGTCGTGGTCAATTTTTTCCAATTTTGTACATATATGACCTATAGAATATGTATTCCAATTTTTGTACATTTATCTGCTATAGTCAGTCTATGAGTAAGAAGCAAAAATGCAACTTTTTATTACTTTTGAAAAACATTTTATTCCTCAATATCAGTGGTGCTGTGCGATTGTCCTTCGACCGATTTGACCCATTTTTAATACCAACCTGTGTGCAAGAAGTTTCAATATTTCTGCCAAATTTGAAGTTGTTAGCTTCATTTTTGCGGTCAGGAGAATTTTTACAAAAGACATTACGCAGACGGACAGACACATAGATGGACGCGTTTAATCGATTTAGATTTTGATGCTGACCGAAAATATATATAAACATTGTGGGGTTTCTGATGCTTCCTCCTGGGCGTTGCAAATGTTTTGACACAATGAGTATTCTCTCTCATGCTTTGGTGATGGGCATAAAAATAAAAAAAAAAATTCTTATTAGTAGAAGGAAATAAAAAGTGCAAAAAATGCGAAAAAATCAAAAACTGAGAAAGAATAAAAACAAAAAAGAAATTATATATGGCCTGGACCGAATTCCCTAATACCCACCACCAAACTTCACTCATTCTTTGGTTATTAAATTATACGAAAAATACACACCTAATGTAAGCACTTACTTTACCATTCAAAATAACTTTGCATTTTCCTTTGTTTCTTTTGCAATTACGTCGTCATAGTAGTAAATCTATTTGGAATCTTTATGGAATCGTTTACGCTCGTTTCCACTGGCCTTTCATGCGATAGGCCTCGTTTATGATGGCTATAGCTATCCAAAAAGGAGTTCAATGTCAATCGTCATCCCTCGTCCTTTTTCTTCAAAATGTATTTGATCGCATTTAGTTGGTCAAAAAAATAGGGGAAGAGCGCACAGGTAACAGATGATTGTTTGTGGTATAAAATAGAAAAATGACTTATGGCTAAGTTGTCGGGTCGGTAGGATTAAGCGTGGTCCGCGTGCAGCGACTTTCATTAAATTATCCTGTACAGAGGGGTGAAAATAAAAGGCATTTAAAGAAATCAAGTAAACATAAGCCTTCGAAATAAGCATTAAAATTGCTGGCTCTAGAGAATGAACCAACATTTAAGGTTGTGTGTGCTGAACATTGTTTTTGTGCTTCAATAAAAAACACGTCAATCTAGAAGCACTAGAGCAAACTGATAGTGACTAAAAACCTCTATCCCACCATTTTACTAACCCGGATCTGCATAGAAAAAAACAAATTCAATTATTTTTCCATTACGTGCTCTTTAGTTCGAAATTTGGTATGGAACCATCTATTAGTATAGTAAGCTCATGTGTCCATCAATTTGCCCGACGTGTGGCCATGCTTCTCGCAATTTTCGGGTGCATTGAGAAAATTTGGCTTAAGGACAAACCTATTAAAAATGGATTGGCTCAGACCATTTTATTAAACCTATCGTAGCCGTTTGAAGAAATCATTGCGAAGAAATATAGGACAACAGGCTTTTCACCTTGTTTTACTTCTCCTAATTTGATATCTTTGTTAACAGGCAGGCGGAGGAATAAATGGACAATAGATCAAGGATGTAACTAAATTATTCCGAAATCTCTCGCTTATTAGGAAAATACATTTTTCGCGGGAATTTCCAATGTACAATCCAGAGGTAAAAGCGATGCCCCAGTGGTGGGTATAAAAAAAAAAAAAAAAAATTAGTTTTCTTATGTAATGCAACTGAAAAATAACCTAAAAATTATATACAAATAAATCACCTCTGCGTTTATGATAATGCGGTCTCCGCCAACCGATCGAAAAACGACGCATGCGTTTCAAAAAACGGCCAAAAACATGTTTACTATCACTGGGCGGCTGTGACTGGTTTCGATTATAGCCGCAATAACCTACGTCATCACTCTGACGGACACTGTGATAGGATAAGGGTTTTAAGCGATTATCCAAATATCTTCGTAAAATATTTTCACTATCTTCGTCATCGTCTTCATCATTCTCTTCATCAACCTCGCAGTCATCGCTTGCCTCCGGATTACATCTTCTTCGACCTTCACAGCTTAAACTATCATAACTATCCTCGTAAGGATGATAATTTCCATGTTCGTCTTGTATGATGATTTTAATATTTTGGGAGATCGCGTTTAAATTACAATTCGATTTGTTCGCGTTGACGGCTTTTAGACTACTTTTCGAACGTTTTGAACGTCGTCGCTTAAAAAAGCGGGCATATTTTTTAGAACGTGCTTCCAAACTTGATAAATGCAATCTCTGGCGGGGCTCACGAAACAATTTACTTTGATTAACCGATGGGGGTTGCTGTTGACATGATCTCGTCGTCGTATCAGGCGAAGTTAACGAATAGTCGCTGGAATTTGGTGAGCTAGAAACTTTTGAATATGATTTCGCAGGCGTAAGCATAGTTTTTAATTTTGCAGTCGCACCGATCTTTCGCGAGGAAGGATGTGTTGCATCCAAGGCAGTGGCGATTGTTGAAGATAGCACGGATTTAAGGGACGAATCGTACGATTTCTTTCCCATTATCGTCGCTGACAAAGGCAGATTGTGCTCTTTTTTATTTTTACCTACTGAAGTGTTCTTTTTATTATTATTATTATTATAGTGTAGGGTGGTGGTTGCATTTAAATTTTGTAAATTAATATCAACGACTTCGGTGTTAATTATTTCACCGCTAGTGTCTGAGATTTCATAGAAACCTCGTTGGAAAAACGATTCGTCATCCATATCACTGCCTCCGTCCTGGCTGCTGCAAGCCCCCTCCATACTGAAATCACTAGCTATGCCACTGGTAGCTGCCGCTTCTCTTTGTTTAAGCCGGACATTCGATTTTTGATGGAACTCGATATCACAAAACTCATTCTCATCACTGAAATCAATACCGCTTAGGATGCCAACATCTTCATCTTCACTATTGCTTACTGTTTGTTTCCGCGGTAGTGAACTCATTGAGGACTGGGATAAATTTCTTCGTCGTTTTTCGTTACCATTATTATTATACTTATAAGTTGGTATTGTTGGATAAATTAGCGAGGTTGTCGATGATGGTGCCGTAGAAGAGGAGTTAAAAAAATTTTGTTTTGATTGTTCACGTCGTTGTCTCTCGAGCGATAAAAGTTCTCTTAAACTTAATTGAGATGCTGCGCTTTCTGCAGCAACGCTAACATTTGTTGAGCAAATTGATGTTGTTTTTTTTGTCGTGGGAACGGGTTTCTGCTTTTCGTAGTCATTGTATATAGCTAAATATTTTTGCAATTTTTTTTTATTGGGGTTTTTTCAATTTTTATCCAAAAAAATTATATTAAGATTTTTTTTATTTTTAATTAATAAAAAATAAATAAAAATAAGTAAAATTTGTAAACTTAAATATGAAAGTTTTCTTCTTTTGTTTTTTTCTAAATAACATCAGATCATTACCAATAATAAATAATTGAATTTCGTTTGGAAAATCAAAAAGAAAACACACAAAAGAAAAAATATAGAGAAATTTCAAAATAAAATGATTGCAAACATGTAGGAAAAACATAATGAATTTCTCTATAGATCATGGTAGACTTTTTTAAGATAAGATCTGCGAGATCAAATTTGTCATAATTACCGTAAGGTGAAAGACTGAGAGAATAACTTATGTATGTGTGTGTACGATCAAAAATTAACGATTATTTTCAAATTTATCGTACCCGTCCCTTCTACACCCACTCGATTGCTATATTAATAAAGTAAGCGCAAATTTACAATTAGCTTTGATCCCTAAGCTTAGCATTTTGCAAGTAAGTGAGCAAAAGGAGTTCTTCATGCGAATATCAGAGGATTTATTTAAAACGTTGAGTAACAGAAAAAAAAAAAAACAAGCAAGAACACCATAATCGGGCAGGGCCGACTATTAGACACCCTACATCGGTTCACTTTATACACGCATTCGTTCATTTTTGTCGTAATATATTGAACAAGGCCCTCATATTGGAGGATACTCAAAACGTCACCTAACGTGGTCCAAATTTAGGAATAGTTCTGATAATTTTCACTTGTTTCCATCATAAAAAACTATAAGTTAGATTTTGTCGTCATAGAAGTGGTCTACTTTTATGAGAGTCCTTTTATTTGGTTGGTAAAGGACCTATTTGTTCCAAATTTTATACCAAATTGCTTTTAAAAATCAACTTTTCATCATAAAATATAAAAAATTGGGGCTTATTTATCATTAAGACCTTTTGATGAGGTGGAATTTAAAAAATAGATCTACGTTGTCCAATTTGGGTAAAATTATGGTTTTCAAATTATTATTACGCACAATCAAGGTTCAGCAAGAAATATTGAATATTAGTTTTCTCTACCATATAAAAATTAAGTTTCCGGAACAACGGTTATTTAGCAGAGAATTCGATCCGATTCTAATTTTTCACACCTGTTTAACCATGAACAGCCATTAGGTGAACAGACAAGCTTGAAAAACTAACTCTGAATCAATCAGTATGATAGAAGATGGGTTTATTTCAAGTACTTCTGGGTGATACACATGTCCGCACAAACTTAATATACCCCGTACCACAAATGATGTAAACTTTTACAGAAAGGTCGGAATTCTGTCTGTCCGTCAGATATGAAAACGTGAAAGAATTTACAGAAGTATGTTTGAGAATTGTTGCTAAAATTCATAAGGACAATGTAATGTATTTTTTATTAATATTTTAAATGTAAAAGTATTGGAAGGAATTTTGGTTTTTCAGTTGTGGTAAATTTTTAACACTTAATTGCAAAATACTTTTCGACACAATCTATTAAAAAGAAAAATCACGTATATTATACAAAATAATAATATGGATTTGTATTTGTCTACAACTAGATTATGGTTCGGGTTTTATGTTATGGGATATGCAGTTAGCCTGTGCTTTCATGAATATTATGATTATGAATATGTCGGAAGACGTACATACATGTATATTATTATCGCTAAACAAAACAACAATCAATTAATAAAAGTGTTTTTTTTTTTTTTTTAAACATGGAATCATTCTTAATGGTGGCAAAGTGTAAATGTACTCAAAGAAATGAATCTGGGTAATAGACTTTGTATGTTAAAAAGTTTATAGTGGATTCGTTCTATATATATATATATGAAATCTTAAATATTATGTATTTGTATGTAAAATATCTATATATAGAGCGAATTGAATACGAAATTGATTAAAACACTTCTTTAGCTTAACCATACTGACAAACGTTACATAGAAAAAGAGTGTCTTAATGTGTCTAATTATCACTAAAAGCGAAAAGGAGAGGAAAACTTTTTATTACTTACGGCACGAATAGTCACGAACAAGACTTGATTTTGATTTCACTTGTACGCCAATAATGGCCTCGATTGGCACCTCAGTACGTGGTATTGAAACTGAATGTGGAGGTAAGTAAATAGGTTGTAAAACACCAAAATTACATTCGGTTGGCAGGTACACGCGACATCCACCGTGTGTAGTAATACCACACCATTCGCAACGATAACCTATGATATAGCAAAATAAGCAAAGTAAAATAATCGAAGTAAAGAAAGCGCAAACAAAATAATTTGCAATTTTTTGTACGATTTATTAAAATACTTTCTTATTTACCTGTTAGGCATTCTGAAGACCAACAGTTTTTCTTGCAGTAAGCACATTTGGACGTTGATGGTAGATTGCCTTCTCGCCAATGATGCTTCAATTGGTTGGTTTTAATAGAAATTCATTTTTATAAACAAATAACACAAGATTTGATACAAGCACTTACTTGATGCTTAACATTTAACAACTCCTTGCCAGGCACATATGTAGCATTTTCAGTACAATCTGGCACCGCAAAGTCTTGACACTCAATATGGGCAAAATAATCACAAACTGTAAAATGAAATAAATGAAGCAATAAATGATTTCAAAAACCATTCACTGAAATTGTTCGCTAAAAATGATCAAATCTCCGTTTGAAAAGCAAGTGAAAAGCAATTTCAGAAAGCGATTCAATTTTGTTAACGTATTCGGTTTATAAAAGCACTTAAAGCCGAAAGCTTTGAAACTCCACACCATAAATCAAGGTTTATAGCGTCCAGTCGTCGACTTAAAATATATTTAAGACTGAAATTTTATATCAATTTATATCACCTACTATTAGTTATTATTGCCACGAATTCGACCATCTTATATCGCTTAGCCACTAGCTTCAATCACTACGAAAAATAAATACGAAAGAAGGCCGATCTGAAGATCGAAGGTCGAGAAATCCGATTTTGAAAACTTGACCCATCCAAGGTGCTAACATAACATGTTGAAAGAAGACACTAACGCATACAAAGGTTTGAATAATGAGTTAAATATATAATAGCAGCGGGTATACCTTTGCGAGGTGTCTTCCTTACGGAAGAATGTGTTCATAAGAGACAGATTTATGGACAAGTAAGACAAGTAAGAAGAATAGTGGGCCGCGGCCCATCATAAAATGGCTGATACCGCCCTAGAGTTATTACCTGTTATTACTAGGCAAAGATACGTTATGAACGACTTCAACTTTATTTTCACCTCAATCGCTATGATAGCATGAAGCATTGTATAAGTCCATTAAAGTGTTTTCTTTTCCTTTGCTCAGCATAAGTGGTTCATATAATGAATTTTCAATTTAACGAGTTCTTAAAAGAACTTTTCAATATTTACTTACCCAAACAATGTACGGCCGGCGTTTCGTCTAAACGTTTGCGACATACTGTGCAAAACTTTTTTCGATGATGCGTAGGTTCAGACCAACAATGTGCAACAGGATTCTGAAATAGTTTTTATTTAAATTTGATTTTGAGTAAGAAAATGACAAAAGCACTTACCTTTATAATACATGGCGCTATACCAGAGCACGGAGTTACAACGTTTGAAACGCATCTTTCGTGTATTATAAAGTTACAAACTGCCATAAATAAATAAATAAATAAATAAATAAAATAGAGATTCAGTTCAAGTGATTAACTAAATGATAACTTTTTAAAACATTGCAACAATTCCCTGGCACGACATTAAAGTAAACTATTGAATATATTTATTGTTTTTACTTATTCAGTAATATTTGACAGCTCGACAAAGCGTCAACCAAATGATTTATGTTTAGTTTATGATTATAACGTAGGCTCCATGACGCCTTTTAATAGTGTATGGCTGCCACGAACTTGTCATTTAAAAATTCAAACTCTTTGGCAATTATTTGATCCGTTGCTTTATTTATTTCCAATTTCTATCAACATACCTCGGCATTGCCATTGACTGCAAGCTGCCGTTCATAAAAAAAAAAAA
>KK499969.1:355772-486304 GCA_000688715.1 Glossina pallidipes
TCGAAAAGTTCAAGTATCAAGAAAACAAGCTAAAACGTAATACCAAAGGCAATGCCTTAGAAGGGAAATTAAAATTATTCCGTCTTATCACATAATACCCCGCACATGCACGAAGTTCGTGAGGATGTATGCAACAACACTCAGAAGAGCTTGAGATACATCGATCGATTTAAATCTATTTTGATGCAATTTGTTATACTGACGTGTTTTGGCTCAAGGGTGAACGCCATAGAAAATTGTTCAGATCAGACCACTTTTTCGCCCACTTCCCATATAACGTCTTAATTTAAAAAGTCATTATATGAACAACATGTTTAGGATGATGTAGGATATTTAATAGTAGGCCGTGACCACCCATTATAATGTTTTTACTTATTTTCAGTATAACTGAATGTGTTATCAGAACCGTCTGTCATTATAAATGAATTAAACTTTCGTAGAATTGTCTAAAAAAAAAAGAGCTCATTACGCTAGCACATGTGAAGTAAATATTTTATAAAATCATAAAAAAAGGAGAGAATTGCGTAGCAACTTTTCTGACAGTTCCGCAAGTTAATCTGAGGTGATATTAAAAGATTTATTGATTTTTATCTAAACTATTGGAAACTTTAACGCTTTTAACGAAATATCATATCCGGTCATGAAGTTCACCTATAATTTGAATGAACTTTCTTTTTTTTTTTTTTTTGGCAACCGTTTAAAAAAACCCCAACTCAAACAAAAAAAAAAAAAAGGAAAACAAGAAAAAATAAAAATTCAATTGTTTTTTTTTGTGTGTGGTTGCAAAATGTCAAAAGGATCTAAAAATAAATCTATTACCGTCAAATAATAAACCGCATTACATACATAAATGCGCATAAAGTGATATAAGTTAACAGTCATCCATATACTATTTTTGTAAATATTATACACATGCGTGCATGTATTTATAATGACTGCAGTATTCTATTGAGTTAACAACAATGTTTATAACACAAAAATACAAACGTTACATTATCAGTTATGCACAAGTGTTATGAATATATATATAAATTATATTCGCCCTCCAATCTTCACTTGCAAACAAAAAAAGGAAACAGCATTCGTTTATGTATGTAAACGAAAGTTTAGGAACATTAGTTGCGCTTGCGTTCGCAGCAGAAGGGCGCCGAAGTAATTCATTGACATTTTCCAAGATCGCCATTAAAAATAGTTAGCTGTCAATGAATTGATTATGAAAGCATATAGAGAAACCGAGAATATTGTAACAATAGCAGCAGAAGCTTTATTCATGTATACGACTAAAGGGATGAGACAATGAAAGAATGAAACGGAGAGAGGGAGAGAGAGAGAGAGAGAGAGAGAGAGAGAGAGAGAGAGAAATAGAATTTGGTACAAAAGGCAAAAAAGAAAGGTAAACAGAAAAACCAGTAAAAATGAAAGAGACAAAGGCAAAGACTCGTAGCAGTGGAGCTGCCAGGGAAGCTCATAAATAACGTTTTTCCGTCTTCAGTGGCAGTTTCATCATGAACATCAAGTTCATTATTATCTAACGTCAGTGTTTACAAACATAACATTATTGTTATGCTCTTCATAAGCTTAAATAGAAATACATAGACATACGCATATACATACAAGCAATGGCATGCCATAGTAAGTACGAATTTATTTATTATGCTTTTTTCTAAAATAGTACCCTATCCCCAGCACACTTGATAGCTCTCCCCTTTCATATCAAACCTTAAATGCATTTTATAGAAAGTAAGTGTGCGTCAGTGTTATATCTACACAGTGTACACAATGTATACAAAAGAGTTCAGGGTTTTATTGGCTCTGCATGTGCGTTTATGTTTGCACGTTTTTCCTATACGACGTTGTCGTCATAGTTTCTCCCTTGAGTTTTCTGATAAAGTGTCAACACAATGTCAGTATCAGCACATTAATAAAAGATGCCATCTTTCGCATAATAGAATCAACTAAAATACAAAATATATATATATATAGGTAAATGTGCAAAGAAAAAAAAAATACAAGAAGTAAAATCCCCACTGCCGGTATATAAACCAAATGTAACTTTTTTCATTCATTTTTTCCATTTTCCACTTTTTTTCTTTTTTTTTTTTGCATTTTTCACTTTACAAACTTGGATACTTGTTGGATAGTCGTCGATTGTAATTTATGCTATGTAAAAAACGCTATTCTTTGCTATACCTTCAATATCTTAAGTCCTGAAAGAAATAATTTAAAGAAAAATTGAGTAAAATAACCGCTACATGTGATTGGTTGTTTCCGGATCATGTGCATGGATCCAAGTACCCTGTTCGGTAATGCTGCTATGATAGTCAAAACCATAGTTTCGTAGGTAGTAGAAATGGAAAAATTGACTTCTATTAGTTGACAAAAACGCACGCAACTGCCATGAAATTGTACATTGTTTCAAAGATAGTAGACTATCACCGTCAGAAAGAAATTAAAAACTTTGCGAAAAGTGCGAAAAGTAGTCAAATAAAACTGATTTTGAATAAAAGACAAATTGAACAAATCTCTCAATACTTTTTCTGCAAATTATTGTTTTTATATGTATACGATTACCCCTTAATATCATTTCAC
Organism: Glossina pallidipes; assembly: GCA_000688715.1. Taxonomy (NCBI): domain Eukaryota; kingdom Metazoa; phylum Arthropoda; class Insecta; order Diptera; family Glossinidae; genus Glossina; species Glossina pallidipes. The sequence goes on from KK499969.1 coordinate 358,362, forward strand.
TACTCACATACACTATATAAATATAGATATGACGGTAACACCGTGACCATAATTATACATATGTATATACAATAATGTGTATATCCATATAAATGTATGTCTTTGAAGGAGTTTATTTCATCGGCCCAAAAAAAAGTTATTGATAATGAATAGGATCGGACTATGTTCGCGAAAGGTTCGCTTATAATACCGTATCTTGAAAATATGTTTATATGAAACATAATATGCGATTTTTAGCTTTGCTGGGAAAAATCAACAGGAAGTAATACTTTGGTATATCAAATAAAACTTGAAACGAAAACTTGTTCTTAGTGTCACATAAATGCATTCTCCGCCTACCTGCCCAAGAAGAACCCAATGTGTATTTCACATGCAGACAGCCATCACTACTAGGTATATAACATTGATAAGCTGACTAGCTACAAAGACAGGTAAAGTACAATTCCATTGAATATTATAGCGACAACTTTGAGGCTAAAGTTAACCAGATTATAGATTTCATTATAGTGTCTACACAATCTTGGAATAGAATTATTATTTCTGCAATTTGGTTCGTAATAATTGTTAGTGAATATTCGAAAATGTCTCAGTAATCGTTGTGGAATATTTCAAATAATCTTTGATGATAACACTTCGAAATTTAATAAGTCATTCGGAAGCTTATTAATGAAATATGCATTTGCAAATAATAAGTTTTTTCTAAACAAAAAGATTAAATGTTAATTGGTCTACAAAATTTTTAACTTTCGCTTATTCAATTATTGTAGTCGGTAAGATAGGGTTGGTCTTGGGCGACCATAATATTTTCACTTGCATTCTTTATTGTAAACGAATCATATGTTCCATGATTTAAAAAATCTGCTTCAACTTTTGTGACTTTTAAATTCTCTATCAGCATGTGGACGAACATACTTTCTTCCTCTTGAATGATTCGCCGCGTTCTAAAAAAAAAAAAGGCTCATTGTGAACATGCACTGTTTAATAACTTCGCAATTTTCGATTCTTTAAGAAGGTATCTTCAGTTCTCAAATCTTTGATGAATCTTTCTAAGACATTCAAATGAGTAAATAAAATATCCATAATCTTTCGATTTCAGATGCTTGATAATAATAATACACATAAATAAATTGAAATAAATTCATCTCAAAGTAATTAGTTTAATATAAAATAAGAAAATGCGCGTTTAACTTAAAACAATATTTTAATGAAAGTTTGTTACAGATACCCCGGACGTATACGTGTTTTGTAATTCAAACGTCTTATATGTATTCATGACTATTCTAGCTGCGCTTATAAAGTATGCGTGTCATTTCATCCACTTTATTACTACTCATACGACATGAGTGACAATATTATTTAACATTCTTCTACAGATAAGAAAGCGGTTTCACTTGCGGGTTGTATTAAAATTTGGTGGACATCAGAGATGGAATGATGGGCAGTAGAAGATAATATGACTATTTTTTTGCGCTTTACACAAAATGAAAAAAGCTCGAAATACATAAACAATTGTGCTAAGAATACTGTTAATGCTTCTAGTTATATAAAGTTTTCATGCATTCGTGCAACATATATGTACACAATTATATAATATCTACTATATATATGACTATACACATATATAAATATATATATATATATATATATAGAAAGACATTCTTATTTACTCCTTTCCCCTCCTTGTTTTACTATTTTTCTCTGCTCTGCTTCCCATTTCTCTGTCTTTCTCTCCACTCTCTCGTTCTGGATAAATTACGAATATACACGAATGAAAATATTTTCATTTATTTGTTCGCTGCGCTGAAAGATGCCAAAAAGAGCAGAAAAAAATAAACTAGGCCGCTGACCTGATGTTGTAGCTTTCTGACGTCATGGATGAACTCATTCATAGCGCTTGAGATGTGTAACAGTAACAGCACAAAACACCGTACCAACAGCATGAATACCAAAGCAAACTGCTCTGTATAAATACGTTCCGAAATGTAAATCGAATAAATACGTAGATAACCATGCATTAAGCTTGGCTGGGTGACCGTGGCGTGCGTTTGTTTTTGATATAAATCTTTGACAAACTATCTGCAGTTACGTGCAATCTACTCTTTAAGTTTATACGATACAGGTTTTAGAGGATTTTTTTTTTCTTTTCTTTAATTTTTATTATTGTCTTTGTCTTCTTCGCATTTGCTGTTCCATTGCCGCAGAGGTACGAGCACACAAATACAACTATGTAATTTTGAGGGATTCTTTTTTCTAACAATTGTATAAATTTTGTATGCAAGTGCATCGACGTACAGCAAATCCAAAAGCCGTGATAAACTTTCTTGCGGTTTGTAGGTTTGTTTAGGTTTTAAGAAAGGCAGGAGATATGTTCTAGAGGTACTTTTCACAAGTATGTATATGTGTATATGTGTATATATCATATTTTTTGTCATCTTATGTTTTATGCGCTTCCGCCGATGTGTATGCATGCATGTGCACATGCATGTGCGCTTATGCTCTATTGTTTTTGCTTTATATCGTTGAAGCTATATTTAGCTCATGAAATTATTCTATTTTTATATAGAACTTTTTTTTTTTTTATTTTAGTTTTATTATGCGTTTTTTTTTCTTTGTTATTACATTTTTTTTTTCTTTGTAGAGTTTATTCAATTATTATGCATAATTGTGTTAAATGCAATAACAGCTTATGGTATTTTAAGCAACTTATTGACCATTTTTGGCCAAAACGATAGCATCTTCTCCAACTATCTACAAACCAACACACTAGGTTCGTAAAACCTCGGAAAACCTTTCCAGCCCACCTTTAACCACCTCGGCGTGACTTCGTCTGTCCAAATTTATATACGAAATCACTCTATTTTGTCATTTTTCATCAGAAAATACCAAAAATTAGTAAAGTGGGGATATCCAGCTCGCCAAGGTGGACCACATTTTTTGGGGCTTGGTTTTTTGCTAAAAATTGTTTTGCTTCAGTCTTAAAAAGACAAAAATCAACTCAAGTAAGAAAGTTTTATTCAACGTTGAACGAATCCCGCGTACCGATCACTATGCTTTTCCCATTCCACTCTCCAAGTGCTTTTATTTGATACCCTTATCGTTGGCAGTATAAAGAAAAAATCAATTGCGGTGTCTCCCTTCTTAGACAAATAATTTATCTTCATTCGACGAATGCACAAAATAGTTTCAAACATTTTGGAGGAGTATGAGCCTTTGTCCCTGCTCTTCACGAATAGAGTAGAGTTATTTATAATAACGGAATTCCGTTAATTAAGATTTCTTTTCATAATTCTCCGCTCACATAGCAGCACCATTTAGAGAGAGAATTATGAAAAGAGAACAAAGCGCGAAGTCCGTCCATACAGCATAAGAGTAGTTTTTTTTTTCAAATACAATTGGCATGAGGAGTCGAAGTTGATCATCGCGAGAAGTTGGACGTGGGCAGAAAAGAAAACTTTTTGCGGCAGAACACGAGCCAACAGATGTGTGTGGTGCCGAAAAGAAAAGAACGAAAATAAAAAACAAAAAATGATTTAAGACAATTTAAAATAAATATTAAGAAATCTAAATATGGGCAATCAAATGAAAATTTTGCCATATTAAAACCTCCCCAAGTTGTCTATGGGAACAAAATTTTTAGTTTAGAGAGAGTGAGAGAGAAGTAGAGAATTTTTGTATATAACCAAAATGCAAGTCGGTAGAAACGAAATAATGGTAAACGTTAAAGAAATCTTTTTTTGTGTACGAGATGATCATCGTTGTTGTAATTTTCAATAAGTTTCCTTAATTTAAAAAAAAAAAAAACTTTAAAACTTTAACTATTAAGCACAAATATAAAATAACTTTGTTTAAATATCTTGGTATGAGAGATTCACACAAGAATAAGATCTATTAAAAAATACTTTAATGTCCCTATAAACTAACAAAAACAGCATTATGTAAATCATAGACAATAAAAAGAAGAGAAAAACAATCAGTCAAGTGTTTGCCTATAGTTCCAAAGGTAGACTTGGCTATGCTGCATTTGCTGTCGGTTGAAGATGACGTCATCAGATTGAAGTCCTTGAGGATTTTACCGAAATGGATTGCGGTGATGTTGTGGCTGTACCAGAGTGAAAGGAACACATCAAGTAAGGAGTAAAGCATATCAGTTTCAAAAATTAGTGAAAAGAAAGGCAAATATGATAAACTCGATGAACTAAATGTCGAATAGACTTCGCGATTATGAAGTATAAGTGAATGGATGTGTGTGTGTGTGCGTAGGAATGGGATCATAGACAATGACTTAACGGACCAACAGATACATAGCTGTAGCCTAACGGACAAAAAAACAATACTAACGGACTACGAGAGTGTTAGATAGGACACGCCATTACTTCTTTACCATCTTTATATATATATATCTATATATATATCAATTTTCTCTTATTATTTTTTTTGTGAGTGTAACTTGGTTAGCCCAAGCTCTAGACACCATTGCACCTCGCAAAAAAGTGGAAAAACTAAATTTTAATCACATGTAACTTAGCGTGGGCATGGCCAATTTTTCCCATTTTTGGACGTAAAGAGCAGAATTCAGTCCTTTCAACTTTTATAATTTCTGGGTAACGGGCAAAACCCCCAAATTTTTGTTAAGAACAAGAAAGAAGCGTTCATTATGAAAAACAAAAAAAACAAAATGAATGCAACCCCCATTGGAGAGTACAAAAAAAAAAATTATAATTAAAAAATTTTATAGAAAAAATACTCCTTCTGCTTTACAAACATCTGGCAATAAGGAAAAATTCAAAGTAGAGATGAAAGGAACCTATCTTGTGTCACTAGGTTACCGTCTTTTAGTGACAGGACAAAGTCCCGTGGTATCGGTACGCGTTGCTTTTCTAGATATTTATTAGATCCACTGGCAGTTTTTGCACATACATGTACGTGCAGTACTTGCATAATACGTCGATGGAACCGAGTCACACCCAAATTATAATAATAATAATTTCGTGTTTGCTGTCACTGAGAGTTAAACAATTTTTTGTTTTCCATAATTCTTATGAAAATGTGTTTTCGGTTATTTAGTATTTATTGGGAATAAAATGAAACAAGTGGGTCGCGGTGAAGGTTTTATAAATTCTATTTTATTGCTATTTAAACAGCAAAAAATGTCACACGTTATGGCAAATTCATCTCAATCTGTTTGTGTAAATAATGGGCTCTAATGTTTATAAATAAATTTGTGAAGAAAAAAAACACATTTATAGCGATTTAAAAATAAACCGCGATATAGAGGGAAAAAAAGTAATAAAAGAAGAAGAATATTTTTGTTGTATTTCTTTTATGAAAATTATATCGTCATAGTTCCCTATTCGATTCTAAGAATGAAGAGTTTTTTATAACAATAATAATAATAATAATAATAATAATAATAATAATATTAATAAAAAAAAAAAATAAATAAATAAAGCCCTAGATGCTAGGGCTTTAAGACTTTAGTCTTAGAATTTATTCTCTGGCTAAATTTATATAATAATAATAATAATAATAATAAGAAGAAGAAGAATGATAGATAACTGAGAACAGAAAACAAAGAACAGACAGCATATAATATATAAAAGGTATAGAAAATAGATAAAGATAGATAGAGATAATAGATATTAGATGATATATAAGAGATAACACAAAACAGATAATAGAGAAGTAGAAGAAGAAGAAGAATACATACTAGATTTTAAATTTTAGATAGTATGTCGAAAGTATCAGTTAGTAGATAATGTATAATAGATGAATAGGTGACAATAGACCGTAGCTTATAGATAATAGATATTAAATATTAGATGATAGATACTAGAAAATAGATAAATAATAATAGGTAAGCAATAACAAATATTAGATAATAGATGTTAGATAATGAATAACGGATAGTAGATAATACATAATATGTAATAGATAACAGGCATAGACAAGAGACATAGATAATAGATAGTGGATAATATATAATAGATATTAGATAATAGATAATAGATAACAAATGATACAAACGAGATAATAAATAACTGGTAATAGTTAACAAAAAGTAGATGCTAGTTATTAAATGTTAGATAATAATTAGTAGACAGTAAGTACGTAACACGTAATACATAATAGATAACATACAATAGACATATAGACAATAGACAGTGGACAATATACATTAAATGATAGATAACGGATAACAAATAATACAAAGCGCATAATAAATAATAGGTAACAACAGATATCAGATATATATTAAAGATAACATACAATCGACATATGGACAACAGATAGTCGATAATGTACACTAATACAAAACGTTTAATAAATAATAGATAACAGATAATAGCAGATAATACATGATATATAATAAGTAAATAGGCAATAGCTAATGTGTAACAGATATATAAATATGAGACATTAAGTAGTAGATACTAGACGAAAGGTAATAGATGAATAATAGATAAGAAAAGACAATTAATGGATAATGGATGTTAGATACTAAATAGCAGATAGTAGATAATATACAATATATACAATAATAAGTAACACATGACAGACTGTGAATACTAGGTAATGGCTAATAGATAACAGGTGCCAGACATTAGATATTACATAATAGATAGGCAAAAGGTAGATAATAGATAATAGATAGTAAATAATAAATAGTTAGATATTGGTTAACAGATCGTAAATAACGGATACATGATAATAAATAAGATGCACTGCATATTGGGTAATAGATAATAAATAATAGATAATAAATAGTAGAAAAGAGACAAAGGATACTAGATGTACTATATAGTAGATAATAGCAGATAATAGTAGCAGTAGCCAATAGACAGCAATTATTAGGTAGTAGAGTAGGGAATGTTAGATAGTAGATAATAAACATATCCGATTGATAATAAATACCAGAAAATAGATAATGCGTAATAAATTATAAGCAATAAGTGTGTAACAGAACGGATTTTGAATAATATATCATGGACAACAGATACAATTAGATAAGCGATAATAAATTATAGATACCAGATAACAGAACTTTAGAAATGAGCTTTTTATGCGCGCATACTCGCATTTAATTCAAAATCTTTTCTTTATACTCTAAACCACTTGTCGTACAGGATGTACAAACTATCCGTGGATAGCTCAGAAGGACTTTTTAAATGTCTTCAAGAATTGTCAATTTTAAGGACTGGAATTCATGGGAAAATTATGTCAGAGACATAGGAGTAGCAATCTGTGAGAAACTATTTCGTAAATTACGCTTGAAATGCAATCCAAGTCTGTTGAGTGACCAGAAAATGGATCATCTACAAAGCTTCGGCAATCGGTCAAAAATTACGACGTTACGATTCGCAGTAGATTCCCGATCCTCAATCGCAAGACACTATTATTGCTGAATTATTATCGGAATTCGAAAAAATATTCGGTGATGATGCAGAACCGGCTACGAAAAGAGCAGATAGTAATTCGTCATTAGGCGGCACCAAAAGCAAAGCACCTAAATTACTTGTAGAAGATCTGAATAAAGAAGATTATGTCATACAAATGATGAACAATAGAGCATTGGATTCATGTACTAAGCAACATTTTATGCTGATACTTGAAGAACATTTCAACAAAAAGATGCCTGAAAGTTCAAAAAAAAAAGATCTCCTAGAGTGTGTGCCGATATCTTGAAAAACTAAATATTTTTTATAAATCAGAGATTTTCATTGTATCTGCACCTACATAATTATGAATAAACAAAAAAATATATTTTATAGGCTATTTCTTTTCGGGGGGTTAGATTCGTTACGCTTTCGATAAAATCATTATTGTTTCTTCCTCTTGAATTTACAAATAAATAAAATTTATAACTCTTGAAATGCTTAACTTTGGCGATTAAATGGGGACCAAGCGGGAAAACGCACATACACCAATTTTCTTTTTACACGATAGATACGTTCCCAAAAAATATGTGTAAAAAAAAATTCGTGTAAAAAGATAATTAGGTGTAAATAATGTTAAAAAGTTCTTGTTAGAGTTCACTTAATTTATTTCGTGCTAACACATTTTAATTCATTAAATATTTTATAAAAAATAACTTCTACTTTGGAAAAGAAAATTCCTGGAATATTAAAAATCGTGTTAAAACAAAATAATTCGTGTAAAAAAAGACTTTTTGCTTTTGGACTCGTGTTAAATCAAATTCGTGTAAAAAAAATTCGTGTAGAAAGAGAATTCTGTGTATCTCATTTTTTCCGATTCCTTAAATTTCTATTTCATCATCTTTTTTTTCATCCGTCCTAGTAAAGTGAACGTCTATTAATTAACTAAGCGGCATCTTAAATTTACATTGCGCCATATGCAATGAATTATTTCACCGTCCGACGCGGCATATTTTATTTCATTGTCAAAGAATTTGCAATTTTTATTATATAAACAGGATGTAGGAGAAGGAGTAGCGATGAAAGTTCGAAAGTTTAAGTTAGTTTTCATGCATTCGTCAGTATTTGTATTATCATCGGGGATTCCATCTTCGCTGTTTTGTGTGTCAGTGTTCACTGAAGCAATCTAAATATAAATTAGGAGACGTATTTGAGTTAAAACAGTACATGGAAAGCACCTAACGAGAAATTTAGAAGACGAACAGTTCATGTGACCTACGCATGATTACAGTCTCATGAAATCTTAAGGATCTCACAATAAGGATTAAAATTTTGCAATTAAAAATGAAAAAAATAAATTCGGCAGAAACGTTTAATTAAATTGCATTTATGTAATTTCATTAGCAGTAATTAATGCACGATAATACATGATAAGAATTTCAGGATTAAGATGTGTATCCTGAGTCCATAAGGTCCTGCTTTTCCAACTAAATGAATTTTCTTTTCTTCAAGTCTTGTGAAAATAAAAGCCAATCTGATGACGCGTTTGTTGTTGTAATTATTAAAGATACAATGTTTTTTTTTCGAAATTTAATTAATCGATTAAATAGTTACTAGAAGCTTCATCACCAGATTTCCGCTGAATTCAATTAAATTTTCAAATTCTTTAATGTGTGTGTTACTCAAGATTCTTCGCTTGTTCTATATACGAACTTTTCTTTTGTTTCATTTGGATTCATTTTATTATTTATGCACGGCTGAATGGACATCAAATTAATACGTGTATAAGTGAATAAATCAAGTGTGCGTGTATATATATATATGTATGTATTTATATAATTCCGGTTATTTATTCGTTGAATACTTATTATGTGCGAGCATTGAAAGGCAACGGTGTATTCGGTGTATTTTAGTCAAGGATATAAAATGCGTAAATTAATTGCGTTTGTTTGCGAACATGGAAAGCATGAATAAACAAACGAATAACACATATCTGCATAAGCGTACACACAAAAGTAAACTCATTATCATTAGACATAAAACGTTTATATGCAAAAAAAAAATCCACAAACGGTTATAAACACATTTCTATTGATAGGAAGCTTTTTTTTCTTTCTTCTTCTATACCCATCGCTGGATGGAAGGATGAGGGGTATATTTATTTTGTCAAAACATTTGCAACGTCCAGAAGAAGCTTCGGAGATCCACCAAAAGTATATATATTCTTGATCAGCATCAAATTTTGAATCGATTGAAGCATGTCCGTCCGTTCAATGTCTGTTATTAATGTTCTCCCATCGAAACATTTTCCAAGCCTAGAAGAAGCTTCCGAAATCCCCAAAAGTATATATATTCTTGATCAGCATCAAATTTTGAATCGATTGAAGCATGTCCGTCCGTTTAATGTCTGTTATAAATGTTCCCCTTAGCCGCAAAAATTAAGCTAACAACTTCACATTTGGCACAAACATTGAAACTTCGTCCACGCAGGTTGGTTTTGAAAAAGGTATAAATCTGTCGAAGGACACACCTACAGTGCCACGAAAACTGAGAACACCTCCGTTTTTCCAAAAGGAATAAAACATTTTTGCTCATTACTGTAACAGATAAATATACTAAAATTTTAACGCATATTCTATAGGCTTTGCTGTAGTGCTTGTACACAAATGGAAAAAATTGGCCACGCCTACCCATTCTCCCTTTAGCGAAAGTGATTATATCCTCTACAAATTGCTAAAAGAATCTGAAAATTACCTAATCTTTTCAAAGGATACACCTGCGACGCCCACACACCTATGTGATAAAAACTTTTATTTGGAAAATGGAAAAAATCAGCCACGCCTACTCCCTATTATAGAACATAAAAATTTCTTTCTTTTACTTGTTTGTCTTTTTTTACGACAACGGTGATGGATATAAAAAATTCGGTAAGGAACGAATATATTTTTCTTTTTATTTGTCCTTAGATCACTCACACATAGACATTTACCATTGCGGTTTGTTTATTGACAGTTTTGAGTAAGTTTTGACGATTGTTAGAGATTTCTAACTGTGATTGTGTGAGTTATACGTTATATACGAACGTAACACCCTATGCGGAGCATTTTCTTTATTCATTTAATAGTTTCTTAGTCTACGTCAATTTACGAGTATAATAAGCGAAACTTAACCTTATGATAAATTGCTTTTGTAAGGACGCGGAACCCTCCTCCTTATTATCAAATATAATTGAGCCTTTTGCCCGAATTCGTTTGCAATTTTGATTTGGAAGACTCACTCAATAATTTTTACACACCATCTTCACTTTATCACTTTTTTTTTATATTGTGAGAAAGTTAAGCAATTTCGCGATATTGAATTGAAATACCATCCAAAATTTTCAAATTTGTACTTAGTTCTCAAACGAATCTGTCGAGAACAAACATTTGCAAGTTCTTCAAAAACTTATGACAGTTTGTTATAAAAAAAAAAAACAGAAAAACATGTAAGAAAATTGTATTCGGCCGCAACCGAATTTTTTATACCCTCTACCGTTATTCCGCGAAAGATACAAAGCAAGAAAAAACTAGATTCCCATACTCTAAAATATTATTTTCTATCTTTCTACAGCTTTGCAAACCTCTAGACAAAAGAATGTAATTTCGGTATTCTTTTTATATTCAAGTTTTTGCATTTTTTGTACATGTGATGCAGGATCGCCCAGAAAACGAATATTCAAATTTTTTAGCATTCCATTTGTGGCGGTTTGTAAGTAACGGCCAAAATATCAATTTTTTGTTTTCGAAAAAAGGCGATGTCTAAGTTTACGTTGGACTTTGGCCGTGTCGTTCGGCCCATTTGGGCCTTTTTCAGTACCAACCTGCAAGCAAGAACTTCCTGTGTTTCTGCCAAATTTGAAACCGATGTATTTCATTAAGTATACTAAATTGAATCGCTGAGAGTTCTGCCGGACTGACACGTAAATGACATTGCGAGCAACAAATCTTTAGACAACATTTTCTTATAAATTTATCAAATATTTTAGTTTAGGCGATTGACAGAGACGCGCACAAAAGCTGCTCATCGCTACACTGCGAGCAATAGGGAAAAATGATAAAAAAAAAACTCAAGTTAAATAAATTAAAAGAAGTAAAAACACTATAGCTGGTCACAGGTCACCATCAAGCACCCATCAAAAAATGAATATATATAAAAATTTTGTTGTACTAGCAAAAATTCTGGATATTGAGGTTGAGTTGAGCAACTGTTTCACGCAATAAATACCCTCTAAAACTTCGCCTGCTACGCTTCCGCCCCTTTTTAGACATCGTTATCATATAAAGGCGTATTTTTCAAGAAAGCCTTTGTATGGAGGTCAGAAGGTGAAGCGACATTGTACGTTTTTACGACAATTAATATTTTATGTCACCAGTTTTCATTATTAAATACAAAATATTGCTTTTTATTTCCACTTCCTAGTTTTCATGAGAACCCTCAAGCGGAAAAGGGATCGTGACATAGACTAATTCCTTATAGCAGACTCCTCTTTACCAAACCACTGTTTTAGACTGACCTTTATTGTAAAATACTAAAAATTCGATTTTTCATATAGTGGAAGGGAGGGTTAACACAACGGCCCATCCCATGCAAATTTTTCCAATCCACTGTCATTGCGCTACGTCCATTTAATCAAAATATCGCAAGAATTGAGCGAAAAAGTATACGGACAGACCGGCGGACATTCCACATCTTAAGTAGCGCCACGATTTGTTCACATGAGCACAAAATTATTGCAGCCTTATCACAAGTGCATAGAAGTAGAGCATAGAAAGGCACAAAACAAGGGCCGGTATAACATAAATGCCATCAACATGCGTATGTCATTACTTCGTAAAATCATCAATTATTTACTACCTATCACTTTATCCAAATTTGAGTAGCACATCCCTAAATGCATGTGCTACTATGCTAATGCAAAATATTTCTGCATATGCAGCGTGCGCACGTTGACAAACTTATGCTACTACTACCATAATTATTTTGCGTTTTTCTAATTGTGGTATAAATTTTGATTAAATAATAATGAAATAAAAAGAATTTCATCATACGCTATGTTGAATTTCAAACAAGCTTTTTATTTAATTTGTTTCCAAATTAAATTTAAACTTTATTGCTTTGCGGTGTTGTGTTTGTTGTTGTTATTCTGTATGCATTTTTTACGAAAATATGTTACTGGTACACTGCTAACTGGGATGCACTCGAGTAGGTGTTTCCCCTTACTAGATTCGTCTTTTTATATATAGATTATCACTAAATTAGTTGATCATCTTTGCTTTGAGATCGCACTTAGTCCTTTAGCTTCGGGATACAAAGTAAGACCCGAAAAATATGTCCGTCAAAAGCCAATTCACCTCACTATTTATCGTAATCATCATCTTATAAGAATATTTTGGGGAATAATGCCTCAATTTGTTAACTGAAACAACCGCAGTTAAAAAAGACTCGGAGTTTGACTAATGTTTTCTTAGTAGTTATTAGGCTAATTTCGTCCCTAATATCATTTAAAGGTGAATGCAGCGTTATGCAGCACGAAACCTAACGTAAGTAATTAGTTCATCTTTGCTTTTCTTGGATATTCTTAACTTGAAAGATCATAGTAATTGAAAATAGTAGTAATCTACTTAAAATGGTCACAAAAAGTAAAGTTCCCTCGAACTGATTCCGACAACATACACTTCTTCACATATGAATAATTCGTAATTTGTGCTAAATATCGATTAAAACATTTCGCCGAAGGAGTTAAGCAATTTTCCCCGATAAAACCGTCTCCTATGGGCCAAATCGGATTTCTATAATTCACGTCTTTCTTGGTTCACTTACGTGAAAAATATTCCAAGCTCGCTTTAATACAAATAGTTATTAGGATTAATATAAGTTCAGCCAGAGAATATATTTTAAGACTGAAGTCTTAAAGCATCTAAGCATCTAAGGCTTTCGGCTTTATTTTTGTTATTATTTTTATTGTTATTATTTTTATTATTATTATTAAAAACTCTACCGCACTTGAGATTTGAACTCACGACCATTGAATTGCTAGTCGAGACTCTTGCCTATTCGGCCACTCAGGCGGATATATATATATATATTTTTTTTTTATTTATATATTTTTTATGAATATCGTAAATGCAATACATATATATACATATATATTAAGAGTTCAGCTCCCGGACACCGTCTGCTACTTGGAAAGTTTTGCAAACATTGCAAATAAGTTTCAAAGAACGGAACACAACATACCTTGGATACCTATTGTGAGGATCAAGTATATCCGTGAGCGTTATAAAGCGTTCTATTCACTGCGATGGCGACAAGTGACCTACCGGAATTTATGACTGAAAAGTAGTCCCCTAAAATTATAGAACTGATAAAAAGTGCCCGCAATTTTTATTTTTGATTTGTACAAAGGAAACTTTGACTCATAAAAAGTGCCTGCAATTTTTAGAAGGAATGTGTATAAGCGATTTTTTGATTGATAAAAAGTGCCCGCAATTTTTAGAAATTTGTAATGAACGCACGGTTTTGTAATAGATCTTTTTTCCAAGCCCTATAACTGGAAATGTGATTTGTCCATTTGTCCCCTTACTCCCATAATAACAAAAAAAAAAAAAAAAAAAAGAAAAAAGAAACGAATATGAGAGTGAAACAATGAGATGCAGGGCAGCACACAAACGGATAAAATACGATTAAGTTATGAGATATGATATAAATTAGCCTTTAGGGTCGAACCTTTTTCAATCTATGACTAAATTAGCGCAAAATACTTTGAGTTGTTGAGTTTAATTTCAGTAAATATGTATGAATGTAAAATGCCGATGCCGCTGCCGATGCCGATGTCGATGTCGATGGCGATGTTGATGCTGATGCTGTCGAGGATAACGATGACGACAACGACGAACGATGAATAGGAAATATGAATGGAATGCCAAGCACTCGTAGCATGAGCAGGCCCATATAACCACATTTACATCTATGTACATGCAAGCGAATACGAACGCACACACTTACCCTTTAAACATATATAATAAAGTACATATAATAATATGAATGAAATGCCCTGTTTTACTGGTTCGCACAACTGTCAGCCAATTGACATACATGTAAGTAAGTTGTAATATTATGATTGAAATGATTTCATAACACATTGTTGTTTTTTTTTTCACAATATTTTTTTTTTCTCGTTTATACGTTTATTACGAAAATAACAATAGCAACAAAAATAGTAAGAACAACGATAAAAAAACATGTGCACACACGGGCAGACATTTATTGATGAATGATAAACATTCTTTTGCTTCTCAAGCGAATGAATTGAGTTGTAAATTAAAAATTTCCCAATATGCGTTAAGATAAATATGTACGTGTATGTTCGCGCGCGCGTACCTGTGTGTGTGTGTTTGTATATTTATGTATGTATGTATGCATGTATGTATGTGAATGCATGTACGTGTGTGTGTGTGTGTGTGTGTGTGTGTGTGTGTGTATGCGATTTATGCCTTCCAAGTCGATGACTTTAATGAAGGGTCTTAAATGCGTCATTGTTGACCGTCAAAAAACAAAAACCAAAGCTAAAAAAGCAAAAAAAAGCAAAAAAAAAAAAAAAATAGAAAAACTCTTGTTTAGTTTGTTTACATAACATAAGTATACAACGCTTGTAAACGTATATAATATTACGCTTCATTTTCATTATAGAAATTATACCAATTTATAGATAGATATATATATACATCTCATCTATCTACACATAGATATGCACGTATATACACGTTGCTGTATACAACTCATTACCGCAAAGCGTTACATTAAATTTATAATGATGATGAAAGCAAGCTGTGATGTCAGTGTTTGGCGTTTGCTTCCGGCCACCAGTTTAGCTTTCATGTTTTATGATGCTTTAGATCGTTAAATGCTCTACAAACGATCACGACGCTAAAACATATGGTCTTTACACGTCATTGATTTTCCTTATAGCGAATCGATTAAATGTATGCACAAGTTTTTTGTCGATGTAGAAAAACTTTACATAAATTAATGATTAAAGAAATACGTAGTACAACGTTATCGCTGTTCGGTCGATGTTTTCTTTAACGCTATGAGTTTTCTCCTTGTTCGTCATGTCACATTTGCTTTTACAATTTTATCTCAATACCGATGTACAACTACTGCGTTTCTTCTTCACTGGCTTCACTGGCTTCCAAAAATATTATTTTCTCTGTCCGAAATTGTGATTTACAACTTGTTTTTCCTGTCTGAATATGCAACCAATTTTTACAATTTAATCTAAATATCATTTATAGACATATATATATATATATATATGTATATATATATAATATTAGTTACTTTAACTTAACAACGGTTTTGGATCATGGAAGACGTCAACATGACTTTAAATTTCGTTGATATCGTGATGATTGCGTTCCGAAAAGTAAGTATAACCTATCATAGTAAACATAGGAAAATGGAAAATACCATAGCTTCTCTGAAATAGGACTGACTTTGTGATCGGCGTTAATCATGCATTCCCCCACACGAATCGTTGCGTGTTCTTATACCCACTGAAAATAAAATGTCGTCGTACTAATTTTGTCATTTCGTTTGCAGCAGGTTGTACGTTAACCATTTAACTGTGTCGACCTGTTCAGCGATATACTCGTATACTCGTCAAACACAGGGTATCTGTAATATGAAGCAAGATTGTAATGGAGCGACTTGATAAAAACAAGTTCCAATATGCGTTATTATGGCAAATACATGTTCATAATAATAACATTTTATAAGGAAATCCGACGAGGACAGATAGACATCATCATGAGCATGGCATACATATTCATCGTATACAATCAACTGGCTAATAAAACCTGAATTTGCAAAATCATTTTGGTCTCAATTATTCCTTTGTTCGTCCATCCGTGTGAAAAAAATAACTATAATTTTATGAAGTTCTCAGGTGCTGGTCATCAAAAATTTTACTCAAAACATAGTTGTATTAATGCATATATACTCGCAAATATATTTGTTCATAAGCAGTTGGAAACAATTATGACAACATTTGTATAAATTGAACCGTTACTTCTATAGAAAAAAGTGTCGAAGAAGACTTGAAAATAAATAATAAGAGCTATCCTTCACGCTGCGAACCTTGCCCATAAAAACAAACTCAAAACCGTCATTGTTAGTGACAGTTTGTCTGTATTACAAGCTATTGGGAATCCTTTGACTTCGAGATGGAGCACCACCAACAAATTAACGAATATAATTACATCACCCGGCGGAAAAATTAAAATGTTATGCGTTCCTAGTCGTATCGGTTTATTGGGAAATGAACAGGCTGATCGAGCGGCGAAGTATGCCGCTTCTGCACCTCTAATTATGGATGACATCATGGAAAAGTTGAATCTTCAAAGACACGATATAAAGAGAAAGTCTATTTTCTAGCTTTTTATAATGGAAACTGAGGGATAATCGAATTTTTAGGAAGTCAAGGAGTCAAGGAATTTGCTAAATTTAGATCATGTCGTATGATGTTTTGGACATCCTCCAATATGCGGACTTTCATGAAAAGCATGCCTCTACATGAAAATATTAGTAATTTTTGGTGTTTTATTACCAAAATGGATGAATATGAACTATACACCCACCCATTCTCTTTTTACACGAATTTGATTTAACACGAGTTTAAAAGAAAAAAAATTCTTTTTTTACACGAATTATTTTTTTTTAACACGATTTTATATTTATGAATTTCAGATACAATTCTCTTTTTCCAAAGTAGAAGTTATTTTTTATAAAATATTTAATGAATTAAAATGTGTAAGCACGAAATGAATTAAGTGAACTCTAACAAGAACTTTTTAATATTGTTTACGCCTAATTCTCTTTTTACACGAATTTTTTTTGACACGTATTTTTTTGGGAACATATCTATCGTGTAAAAAGAGAATTAGGTGTACTGCACGAAGTGGTAGAAGGGTGTCCTTGCCCAACAATAATGTTCTCACTTATTTTATATTTATTGCTACAGTAAAATCTATCCTACTTTATCCGACTTTAGTTGAATAAAATTTTCACTTTTAAGGACTTACCTTCACATATGTAGCCTTGTCCAATCACAGCGAACCATAATAAATCTGAGCAATGATGACAATACGTTGGCTTATGAAAATTCTTCTTCACAAATGTATGTCCACCATCCGCCATTTTGTGTCAAAATGGTCCGAATTTTATTAATTTTTTTTTCTCTTTTTTCCTTCTCCCAACTTTCAATTCTAATCCCTTTAGCGTTTTTTTCTTTTTTCACGATTAGGCTCAACATATATAAATTTTTCCAAATTTAAGGCAAAAATTGATTTGTGCTCGCTTTTTTTTTGTGTTTTGGTGTTTGGTCTTTAACGTAACGTAATGCTATATAGAAACTTTTCGCTTTGTACAGACTTCCTTATAATATACACAGGATAATGACAATAAATACTTTTTGCAACATTTGTAATCTTAATTGTTTGCTATGCGTTGTGCATATGCTTACTATGTTGTGGAAAACAACAATAACGGAATTAAGTTAAAATTTATGTAGAGAATCTCATATGATACACAGAAATGTGCAAACAGATATATATCTTTTTTATTTATTTATTTTTTTTTGCTTTTTTGTGTGTTTTTGTAGCTAACGCGAGTTTACAGAAATTAAGGAACAAAAATTTACTAGTTTTCTATTATTGTTGTTGGTTGTTGTTGTTGTTGTTATTGGTAGTTATTATTATTATTACGTTTGTTTGATTTATTTATTTATTACTTAACCGGTTGTTGTTACAATATGTTGTTATTGTGGTTGTGGTTGCTCTAATAAGGTGGGTAATTTAATCGCTGACAATATCGATTGTTATTGTTGTTGTTGTTGTTGTTGCCCGGTTCACCGTACCTGATGTTCTTGTTGCTGCTGTTTTCGGTGTTTGTTATAATATATGCCGCCGCTTGTTAAGCTTGAATTGTTTCACTTTTATTTTTAATTGCTGTTGAAATTCTTCTTCTTCTTCTGATTTATCATCATTTCCTCATTTATTATTTGTTGATAATATTGTTTTTGTTCAACATTTTCTAAATTTTTAGTTTGCAACAAAATTTTCGAATTAATTATTATAGCGTTTGGCATATGAGACGATAACAATGGCGGCATTTTCATTCACTCAATCATTCATTCTTTCATTTTTGTTACAATTTATTTACATTTTTTTTTTTTTTTTGTTTAAGTCTGTTAATGTGAAGAGGTTTTTTTAATTTGCTTTGTTGTTGTTACTGTTTTCTTCTTTTCTTTAAGAATACTGTTTTTTCCTCAATGAACTATTGGAAGATAAAATGGAACATAATTTCTACGCCCATAAAAAAGATTCAGCTAAAACTTGGCACAAATATTTCGTAAAGGAGAAGTTTTTGCAACCTAAGAACTTTGTGGCATTGTGTATGCTACGCGCCCGGTCTGCGGCAAGCGGACATTGAATTTATAGGGATCACCCAGAAGGGCTTCAAGTAAATTCCTTTTGTATTATAACAATATTTTCAAAATCATTTTCTAACTTTCTCGTTTCCCCGTTTCTATCTGTCTGTCTGTCGGTCTTAGGTGGAAAATTTCGAGATATTTTGGTAAAACTTGATACACTAAGATTTGCTATTCGAAAAACAAAAGCTATTGAAAGCGCGATCATGATCGGACCCCATATAAAATCGAATTTGATAAAAGTCATTGTAAGAAAAGATTGTGGTTCGTGTAATACGGTAAAGGTGGGAACGAAGGGGAGAAAGAGAAAAAGACAGAGAAGCGACAGCGGCCTAATGGATGCATAATAGATCGATAAGTGTTATACCTTTGCCAACTGAGTGCTCACTATAGCTATGACCAAGATAAACTCTACCGTATTGAGATCTGAACCCGCGTACACTGGCTTGGTAGATGCGATTCTTACCTCTTCGGCTACTCAGGCGGGCAATGGCGCATTTAATGAATGTGGGAAATTTGCATGGAATAGGAACATTTTTGCAAGCCCTCTCCCATAAATCTTATTAAAAAACTATAAAGAAAAAAAATTTCAATATTTTATTATGAAAATTGATGCCAAAGAATGATCTAAAATATAAATGTACTGTGGCAAGTTTTGACTACTCCAAATATAAGGGCAAGCTCCTGAAAGGTAAGCATTTGGCATACGGCAACAAGATATAATTTTTGGTATTTTATGGAGAGGCTGTATTAGGCAAAGTGATGTCGAGTACTTCGTAGTGGCCTTCGTTCGGTGGTAACATTTTTAAATGTTTATATCTAAAAGTTGCCTTAACAGTCGCTTCAAAACCAACTTAAGTTTTTCAATTGTGTCAACTATGAGCTTGTTTTATCATTTACTTTCGTCAGACTTTCTACTAAGTTCTCCTTTTTTTTCAAAAGTAATGTCTTATATCAAATATACCTTAGTACTTCTTATAACGTTTTAGTGATTTATAAAAATCATTTTTGTGAAGACTCTCAGCTTAATTTTGGACGATATTAAATAAGTTTTCTTTCGAATACGAAATTCGAATTATTGACCATGTGAATGTGAATACATAAACTTCGAGCTATTAGCCAGAACATCGAAGAATATGATTTGCCGCTTCATGCAGAAAGCGATAAACAAGAGTCATACGTAGCTAGATCAGAGGCGACTAAGAATCCTGGGTTTACTACACCCGAGTGCCGTCGTACAAAACACATACGTAAGGCATCTGAAAGATTTTGTCATTTTACTTTTAAGTAAATCGTACACACATAGTCATAAAACAAGCATTGTGAGCTATTAAATCTGACATTGCTTCACAATGAATGAAAAAAGTGCTAATTCAGGTTCTGTGCTCATTTAATTACTCTCAGGTGCTTATAATTTCAGAGTCGCCATTGCAATCAAACAAGTGCAATGGACCGTCGGCTACCCTTGTGTATTAAAGAATAAGTATTCGCTTAGTAATTTCCGAAGTACTAAGTATAAGTTAATCTTAATAAAGTCTCTACAGTTCAACAATTTAACAAACAAGCTGTAGATGTATTAAATTTGTATATGATTATGTGGAAAGTTAAATGTGATTTTACATCGAACATGCTTTTAAAAAAATCGCAACATATTTCTAACGATAACACCAAAGTGAATGAATATTTTTTTGAAAACAACTCTGAACTTCTTTGTAAGTACTTTTCATAGTTTTTTGATAAATATTGGACCGATATATTTATTATAAATACTATGAACAACAAGAAACTACACGTACATAAATATACGCGTACGCCTATCACAAGGGTTGCTAAACGCGAAACAAAAACAAAAAAAAATCCCATTACCTTGATAAAGATTTCAATTTCATATCTTAATTATCCTACAGTTATGCTTTATTTTCTTTAAATACTCTTTCATTTAATCATCCCTCTCAAATATCTAAAAAAAACAAAAAAGAAAGCTCTACTTAGGTAGGCAAGTGAAATGTTATACTGCCGATTATTTATGCTCTTGAAAATATGCTATAATTTTTTTTGCTTATACAGAGCAACACATATAACAGGTATATAAAGTACTTACATAGAAAATAAGAGAGTATACGATAATATGCAATGAAAGAATGCAGAGCGGAAAAGGGCCGATGAGAAAGATAGGGAGAGAGGTAGAGAGAGAGTGTGAGAGAGAGAGAGAAGGAGAAGGAGAGAGACTTAAGCAACAAAACAGTGTTTAAACAAAAACACTTGTATGAATTTAAAGATTTTTTATTTGTCTTTTGAAAGGAGGAGGAAAATTTTTGCACATTTTTTAAACATTAGACTGCTTTCTCTCTTCGTGTACATAAGCAAGAAAAATTGTTTTGATGTTTAATTTTACATTACAATATTATACACATATTGCTCTTGCAACCGGTACATTATTCATGGCATGGCATGGTGCGAAAACAATCAAACCCGTCATTATCATTAATTATGTTTCTTATACTTTCTTCCAATAACATAATCAGCGATTAGAAAGAAAATCTATGAAAAGCTTTTCATCGAAAAAAATATAAAAATTCCTTTACACATCTATGAAATAAAGACACATAGGAGAAATGATGGAAACGATTACATAAATCGTATGCATTCGCCTGTTATTGAAAATGAGATGTTGAATCAAAATCTTATTTCTTCTTAACACAAACTGTTTAACATTGAAATTTTGTTCGAAAAAATTACAAAGATCTCTGGAAAGAAAGAAGCTTAAGTTTTCTAAAAATATTTCTATATATCATTTTTTTACTCATATTCTTTCTTATTCATATGCACATGTGGTGCCTCAGTGATTGTTACCTTTGCTATGAAATATATCGAGAATATTCAGTTCTCTTCTTGTTCCACTTGTCAATAATCGAACATAAAATACATTAAAGTGAATCAACCAAACAAAAAGTCCTACAAATTATAGTAAAAAACTACTATTGTTAACTTAAGGTTGACAAAGTGAAATGAAACGGTCACCCCGAAGAGTGTTTAAAGAAAAAGGTATTGTAAGTAGTAAAAAAAAACCTATTTTAAGTAATAATTTAAATTAATTTTATTTAGGGGGAGAACTTGAAAAAATTGAATTTGTTTAACGCATTAACCATTAAATTTTTCGAATATCATTCTTGAATATTTGACAGATCATGTAAAGCAATAAAAAAAGATATAAATTAAAAAAAAAAAATGAAAAGATAGCATTATTTCTTATAACACTCGCTGTAATCCAAGACTTAAGATTATATTGTATCTATGCAGAGTTAACACTTAGTTCAGAAGATAGGAAGCACGACTCTAAAGTCGGCAGGTATAGCCGGATTCAATTCCCAGAGCGACTGAACTTAGTTTAGTTACAATTTGAAAGTGGACGTAGCTACGGCATATATTTGACCAATTACCACAGAGGCAAACACTTCCCAGACTGCGACAAAATCCTATCCTTCCCTTCCTACTTCTTTCTGATCGTTACGGTGTTTATACATAGTACAGTACATGCCCTGAGTGAGGGGAGATGCTCAAAAAAACAAAAATAAATAAATAAAAAATGTTAAATAAATCAAGTGTGTGCCCAAAAAATTCTTCAATATTGGAAGCGTGTACAATTTGTCAACACGAATGTATTGTAATTAGAAAAACTAAAATTATAAATAAAAAAATAACACCAAATTGTAGGATGCCCATAAGGCAAGACACTTTTCGGATCACCGAATAATTTATCACAAGTGGCTAGAAGCGAAAAAATGATTCCGATCATAGGATTGGGAAGCGTATACTTAACCAAAAATAAATAAAAAACATAGATTAGCGAATAAACAGATTCACGCCCCATCGTCTCACTTTTATTTATTGTTTTCCTCTGCTTATTAAAACGTTCCTTTGGTTTTGCTCTTTTTCTTCCCATACAAATACACTGGGTTTGAAACTCCATTTATGTTATTATTTTTTCTCATACACATTCCGCGTGATTTTTGTTCGTTTTTAGAGACTCTACGTTCGATTTTTACAAATTCTGAGAGAGAATGTTTATATGGGAAGAAATTTAGTTTCAGCTTCTAAAGGTATATGCGTATTAGCCACTAGTACTCAGTATTTAAATTTTTCTTTCTTCTTCTTCCTTTTTTCTTTGTTTTGCTCAAAGAGGAAAATTTGTTGGCATAATCTCTCTAAATTTTGTTTTTCCTCTCTTTCTTCTCTCTCGGGCTCACAACTTTCTTCTTTCTCTCTCTCTCTTCTTCTCTCTGTCACCCACTTTTCTTAATAATTTTTTTCTCGTTATTATGTGTATTTATAACTCATACAAGTGTTAAATTTTTGTGTGCATGAAAAAAAAAAGTTTCTTCCAAAGATTTGAGTAGCAATTGTGGAAATTCGCTAATTTATTAAATAAGTATGCTTTTGCATATGTGTACATATCTACCTGCGTATTCATGTAATTATTTATGATTCAAAATATAGAATTGACTTTCATTTATAAGTGGATGGAGAGTCTCAAAAAATAGTTTTTTTCTTACGATTTTTAGTTTTATGAAAAAGGACATGGAAATAACGACTTTACTTATTATTGACTATCTTTTATCGCTTGTTCATCTCGAAGATGATTTAATTGTTTCGAATGCGAGTAAGCAGGGAATGCTTATTTTACAATATAATCTGGAGAATTCAACAACATGTACATGGACCATGGAAAGGAGCGAGAGAGAGAGAAAGCTGCACGTAAGGACGTATGGACAGAGGGATATGGCTACATTGATTTAGAATCTTATGATGATACAGATCGTGTACATAATAAAGAAGGAAAAATAACACTTAATCTCTTATCTCCTTATCTCTTTGACAACTAATGCAATTAAACTAAAGAACAGCACGAAGCACATTTCTAAATCAATTCAAGAGACCCCGCTAGATCAAAAAACCAGATATACAAGCATATACATAGTTTAGACATTTCTGCCTCATAATACTAATATCCCAACTTATCCCCAAATTTTTCGATCTAAATTATATTCAATAGGTTTCTTGCCCCTTAATTGTTCGATGCCCTTTCAAGTTCTTTATAAAATTTTTGTTTTCTTTCTTTTTCGGTTACGATCGATACAATTAGAAGATTGGTATTCAGAATGTTTAACCTTATGAAAGAAAGTCTTGAAAGTATCTGGGGAACATAATATCAATAAAATATTCAACTAACCATCTAGTCTATGTTTTTTAAAAAATAGAGCCGTAGAGTAGAGAGTTCTACTTGCTAGGGCGCAGCCTACTTTAATCCGAATACTATTCTTTTTTTGGTGTAAATAAATTATTATAACATAATAATAATCTAATATAATGCATTTCTTGATAATCTAAACCTAATTCTCTTTCTACACGGCAGATAAGTTCCCAAAAAATACGTGTAAAAAGAGAATTGGGTGTACTCTTATTATTACTAATCACTAATTTAATCTGAGAAATAAATTCTAAGACTAAAGTCTTAAACTGTTACTGAAAACTCTGATGTTTGAACTCACGACATTAAGTTATTATTCTTACGATCCTTTGCCTAATCGGCCACTCAAGCGTATGGCAATCTAATAAATTGTAAATTTTGTTAAAGAAACAAAAACGCCTTAATCCCTTCTTCACGCTTGCTTAATCGAAGATCTATCTGCTAACAGAAGAAGAGATTTGCTTATCCTATCTACAGCAAATTTAAAATCAATAAATGCGATCGATATATTTTCTTGTACACTATAAGGGTTTACTTCGGTTTGATTCCGAATTGATTTCGTAAAATTCGCTTATTGTTGCGTAATAAGTATTTTTAAATATCGTAACGTATTGAAAATGAAACGCTTTAGAAAACTATGGCTTTCAATTATCAAAATCTTAGGTAATGAAACTGAAATTCCACAACAAGGCAAGTGAGAGCACTATGGTACACCATGGCCCACCATTAACTACCTTGCAGCTATTCACATAATGAGTTTCCAAAAAGAGCTTTATATGGGAAATGTTCGAAAAAGATTTCGAACCATTGCCATAAGCGTTCGTGCTTGCCCACAACATGTCAACGTAAACAATTTCTTCGAAATAAATCAAAAATTGCGGTCTATAGGTTGAACACAAGACAACAGGCCTAGAGATTCTGAATCGATCGGTATAATGAAAGCTTCTCTATCTCTGCGCACACCCGCAAAAGCTTAATGTACCCTTGCAGCACAGGCGTGCACATATTACATACAAACAACAAAAAGAAATACGTTCGCACGAATCTTCACTAACCGTAACTGTAAACCAATGCAAAAGCTCTCCGTAATTATGATCGCATCACTTGACCAAACAACATGGTTTTTTCAATTTCATTCCTTCTTCTGGCAGATTATTGGTACAAAGTTTCAAGATCAATATTTGCAGCTTATACGCTTATTAAAGATATGTTTGAGTGCTTATCGTGCGCCTTTTTGGCGTTGATCTTTTAGATGATTTCAAGCAATATTTACACCAAGCTATAGATAAAAACAAGTTTTCAAATTGCAACCGTTTCCGACGTCGATCCGAGATCAAATTTTGACCACCCTGAGCTTTCCAAGAGTAGTTGATAGACAGACTCATGACAGACATGGTTAAATCTTACCCTAACAAAGGCTTTAATTCTTTTGAAATGCTTTTTCAATCTTCAAAGCCGATTTTCTTGCACATTTCCTTTGTTCAGACATAGCTATCAAAACGTTAGAAGAGGTTCTAAAATAAACTAAAAATTTAGTGTAAATGAAAAGTTAATAAAAACAGTTTTACTCTAAATCGGAATTCGTTGGCTGCACAAGATAAAGTTTGCTGTTTATATGTCAAACATCGGAGAGACCTATATATATATACACAATTTATGGTGCAAAGGTACATTAAGTTTGTGTGAATGTATATAGCATTCAGAAGGACCTGACATAAGCCTAGCTTCAAATAATTAAGCTTGTCCGTCCATTTATCCCTCTTAAATTCCCATGTTCAACCTACAATCCGTAATTTTTGAAACAAGTTGATGAAATTTGGTACATCGTGGACGTGTATTGGTCCAATGCCGAAAGCTACCGAAAGTTCTCATGTAAGAAATTAATTTGAAAACCGTTGTACGAATAACTGTATTAAGCCAAATGGTGTCCCGCTATAATATTCTCACTTGTTTAAACTACTAAACGAACTAAGAACGATGTGATCGATCGATCATTAATTCCTTCAACTAAAGACGTATTTTTTTTTTGTAAAGCATACTCAGTTGTAATCCAAAAGTAGTAAATATTTCACTTTACAGTTTCTAAGTAAAGCAGAAGAAAAGATAATCGAAAGATCTGTGATTTGTAATTGAATAACTAAACAGTGGACATTTTTGAATAGATAGATGGGTAGATAGATAAATAAATGGTTTATTAAGTTAGACATTCCCTTTGCAGCATACGCAACAGCCCGCGACGCCGACTTACTAGAGTATATATAAACTATTTTTCACCTTAAGATCCACCCTCTGCAAAAATCTATCTATTGTGTACAGTTGGAAACTCCCAAAAGTTTAGAACTGAGAGAAAGTGAATTTTTGTTTTTGCCTACATGCTCAAGTAATTTCCACGTTGGTCTAAAAACAAAACTATGTAGTGTAAATAAGCTAAAAGAACGTAAACAGAGCTTTGAAATTGGCACTTCGAAGTGTAGGACCGACACCGACAAGCCCGCATAGAATAGAAAACTTTTTCAAAATGCCCAGAAGTATCTAAAATTGTGCCTTCGAGCGAAAGTAACTTCTTTTGCTTAGTGTTCATTTAAAGTAATATATGTACGTCAAGTAAATATTTTTGAACATTCGCTATGTATATCAAGCGTTTTTCATACGCCTGCTAAGGACCATTTATAAATAATCTGAAAACATTGTATTCTATTTGCGGTTAATCATAAAGTGAAAGGGTAGAAAGACGAATAATGAGGAAAAAAAGAATTTTTTTTTTCTAAGCTGAAGTGTCACTCTCTCCCCCTCTTGCTTTATAAGATAGATAAACCCCATCCTGTTTCGAGATTTATAAAACGCGCTCTTTGCTCATTTCTGTTTTACAATAGATAGAGAATTTTTTTCTTCACTCCGCTGCGTCACTAATACTCTTATGCTATACCTTTCCTAATACACTTTTCTTTTTTTTTTTTTTCTTTGCTTTCGTTTATTAAAATATTGAAGACTTTTTACAAATTATGAGGAGAAGCTAATATAATTATGATTTAAGTATTCCTTTTTTCGTTTATTTACGGTATCAAAAAACATTTTCTTTTTTTTTTTAGTTTAACAAATTAAAATTCAACATAGACTTGCTTGTAATGACACTCAATGCAGAAAAAAAAAAAATATTAAGGAACAATCATCTGCTAATATACACAAAATATCACTTATTTTTATTGCGATGATAATTAATAAATTTTATTGATTTTTTATTTATCTATATATACATATATATATATATATATATATATATATTTTTTTTTTTTGGTTTTTTAATAATTTTTCTTTCGTTAAACTTTGCCTGATGAAGAAACTGAAACGAATTGCAGTAGTAGTAGATGCCCATGAAAACTTTCCTTTTAACTTTCCCTCTTCTTCTTCTTTTTATTTTCCACACACAAGTACACACACTTTTTTTTTATATAAAAAAAAATTTTATGATTTTTTTTGTTGTTTTCACATTAGACAATTTTCGCTCTTGAAAATTTCTACAAATATTATAATTTTTCTTCTTAGTTCATACACACTAAGCATTTATTAGATGACTTTCGTTTTGTTTTGTATTAATCAAAAGCCATTTTTTTTCCTTATACTTTTTTTTCTCGTTTAACGTTAAAATTAATTTTTTGTTCAAAATCTTTTTTTTTTTTTCTTAATATTTTTTTATGTACTTGTAAGCTCTGAGTGTATGTGAACAACTTAGTGTGTGTGTGCCCCGTCAAACGTTACGCAGAGCAAGCACACCTATTACTGTGTGGTGTTGAAGACGTTGGTGCGCTCTGATTCCGTTGTAAAATTCTCGCAACATGCAAACTAGGAATTTTTCTTTATCTAAATCATAAAAAAAAGCATTCGTAAATAGAGAATTGCTGTGCAAAGGCATTGGTAAATAGAGAATTATTTCCCTCATAAAAATTGAGAATTTTTTCTATCTAACTCTCTGCGTTGTAAGCGAAAAATATCCAAACGCAAAATGAAGGAAATTTATGGACAGTGAATGAGTGAGCTTCAACGAGTGAGCGAGTGGGAGTCCCTCGTGCAAACATTTAACTTAAGTTGATTCTCTTTGTAAAATAAAAAAATTTCTACACATAAACAAATAATCTCTTTCTATGCTTCTCTTCTGCATGCTCCCCACTCATTTTTGCAACTTGATATAGCACTTTTTTCTCTCTTTTGTTCCTATAATTTTCTTTAAATTGTTGAAAGGATTTTTTTTAATTCAACACAGGGATAAATGCAATTATCGTAAGGACAAGACATTAAGAATTTCCTTTTTTTTATTTCTTTCTCCAAGTCTGTATCCCTTTTTTGTACTTATTACGTTTTTCCTTTTGATTTCCCTAAGGGAAAAAAGTGTTCATCTTAAGAAAGTGGAATGCGCGACACATTGCTTACGGTTTCGTGCATTTTTCCTTCTTGACGAAAATCTAATAGGTATGATCTATTTCCTCAACCTCATGGCAAAGATGAAACCTATCCAACGGCTCATTATCGATACGGTACGGCAGCACGATAACGAAACCCATAAACCGACATCTGCAGTTCTGTGCTGGTTCGTGGAACATTCAAACGTCGTCGACAGTTAATGGAATGTCCAATTGATCCAATATTCAGAATTTATTATGTGCAAGAGTTGCTTTCGAACTATCTGTTTTCTACTGAAAATTTTTCAAATGAATACAACTCGGCTTTTATTAACTTGATTTTTGTGTTTTGGCATTATTTAAAACAAAAAACATTCAATTGCAGTAAAAACGACGCATCCTCCTTGCAAAAACTATATTTGCACGTTCAACGTTTTTTTTAAATGATTGCTTGATTTAATTGCTTTCCGACTTTAACAGAAGGATTTTCAATTGCTAACCGACCCAAGAGAGAAACTTCAAGCTTAATATGCATGGGAAAAAAAGAGTCATCATCAAGTGTGCCATATAAAGGGACCATAAGCTTTTTGCTTGCCTTCACTGCATTTCCTTCAATACCCACCATTGGCGTTTAACAGGTGTACGTTTAGGTGAATGGGACACAACTACAAATCCTGATTATGAATTTGATATTCGTGGTAATAAAAATTGCGCTCCAGAACACTTGGATGTTGCTGTGGAAAGTGCTATACCACATCCTATGTACGCACCAAACTCGAGAAATCAGCTTCACGATATTGCCCTGCTGCGTTTATATAAAATCTCTTTCATTGCTAAATTCTTCATTCATTCTGGAGAATTTTATTAAATATCTTTACTCTTAATCGAGTAAATACAAGTATGAAAGATGTTGTTATTGCTGTTTATCGCGCAATCAAATTATTAGAAAGTGTGGTGTTTTCATACAGATTTCGTATCGATTTCTCAGAGTTTCTTCTTCTTATTGGTTTGCACTTTGCCACACTTCTTGTTTTTTCGTCTTAACAGAGAAACTTGAACAGATTGTCTTTTTAACAGAGAAACTTGAACAGATTATCTTTTTAACAGAGAAACTTGAACAGATTATCTTTTTAACAGAGAAACTTGAACAGCGTTGCCAGTTTTTGAATTCAAAATATGGTCTGATGCGCATGGTTTTTAATGAACCCTATTCGATTAAAGAATTAGTACAATCTTACAATAAAATTGCTAAAGAGGATGGTGCTATGAAGATTTACAAACCGGCGGCAGAAACATTGCAACATAATCAATCTACCTACTCTTTGTATGGCATAGACGTGAAGTAGTACAAAGTCTGAAAAGAACACCGTAATCTCATTAATAGTTTATCGCGCCAGGTAATTTATGATTGCGCCGCTGCCACGTCGATAATGTCCATAAATTTTAGTAAGTATAATAAAACAAATAAGAAGGAAGAAAAAGAAAGAAAAAAAAAACCATGTACACAAAGCATTTTCCCATACGTAAGGGGATATACGAGTCCGATTTATCAGTTGGCTTGTTAGGTTTTGGTAACAGCACCAACTTTTGCTTTTCCCATATTTTCGGGAATACTCCAGCATGTAGGCAATTATTATAGTGTTCTAAAAATAGCTGGGAATTTTCCGCCATGGCTAATTTTAGGACTTCGTTTGGGATGCCATCTGGACCTGGTGCTTTGTTGTTTTTTAGTTCCCGCACTGCATCATTTAGTTTCTCAAGAGTGATGCCTGCGAAAGTTAAGTTATGCCATTTATGCGCATTTTACGGACAACATGCTTCGGAGAGAGGATTTCAACTACCTTTCCCATCAATTCGAGAGAGGCCCGGCACTACTCATCTGATGTACTTTAATTTGGGTATTACGAGTTTGCAGAGATAGTAGATAGGTCTACCGGAGAGTTTATTTTTAGAAGAAAACAAAACTCCAGTTCCACGATCACTCCTCACTTAACATTAACAAGAACCATCTTCTTCATGCACATATTCAGTGATATAAGGAGAAAGCCAAATATGCCTCAAATGAATATGCGTATACTTGTTGAAATTCGTTGTAATCATAACGGGGAGAACTTCCCGGTAGACCTA
The DNA here is from genome assembly GCA_000688715.1 of Glossina pallidipes. Lineage (NCBI taxonomy): Eukaryota > Metazoa > Arthropoda > Insecta > Diptera > Glossinidae > Glossina > Glossina pallidipes. Next base: position 389,031 of record KK499969.1, read on the forward strand.
ATAAATTAGAATACATGAATTTTGAAATACGTATTAGGTTAACTCTTTCAAAGGAAACGAAAACTTCCGCTTCCGAAACCGCTCTCCTTCTTCAAACCGACTTGTCTGTCTGCTTCAGCAAATTTTAGAACAAAGAAGATGGTTTTTAGGCGCCCAAAAAAGGCCCCAGTTCGGGTAGGAAAGTAGTAAAACAACTTGAGAAGTAATTGAGCAAATATGTATTTTAACGCTTTTTTATAAAAAGAAAATGTTTTTTTTTTTTTTTTTGTTAAAATTAAAAGCACACAGAAATTTTATTGCAATTTTTTAGAACTTTTTTTTACCTTTTTCCAAACAACATNCAATTTTACGACATTTTCTTCAAGAACTTACAAATATAGTTTTTTTTTTTTTTTTTTTTGGATAATAATAATACTTTAGATATGTAGTATCTTAAAAAGATTTTTGGATTAAAATAAAATGTGAATGGATTATTCTGTCTAAATGCACATGAATATATGTTTAGGTTTCATTTCTATGCTTGAATATTGATATTGAATTTGTCTTTTTTCGTTTACATGAGGATAATTTGGAAGTGATAGGTTAAACATCAAGACTAATAAGAAAGTATTTTTTTCTTTTAAATTTAACCAAGACCGTGGTCATCAAAGAAACCTTGCGGAGTTTCATCCTAAAATTAAAGAAAAGTTACAAATATTCAAATGAAATATTTCATAGATATATAATAGTAATAATGGAAAGGTATGAACATTTCCAGGTTAACGACACATTTATTATTTTGAAACTTATATATGTGTTCGTAGCTGTATAAATCAAAAATAGATCTTAAACTTATTATCAAACAATTAAAATGCTCTCAAAGTTTAAACCTTAGGTGGACACACATCGTCTCTGAGAATTAATGACACCTCCCCTTCTTACACGAAAATTCACTTGCTGTCGTCACCGATATATCTTTTTTCGTTTAACAGATTTAATCACGTTCATATGTCGTTAAAATTCTACGTAGATAGCTGTCTATGAATGCCTAGTTCCAGCATGCCTGCTGGCACTCCAATCTGCTCCGCTGGACATGGTAAAAGACGTTTCCCTGGACCGGGGAATCCCATTTTGACTTCTTTATGGCGGATTATGCAACATTTTTATTATTATAAAACAAATTGTCGCTGATCTTACCTCTGTCGACTGACAAGCAGACATCATTACATCAGTTTCTCCGTCCACGACCGTAAGCAGTACATACATTTTGTGGAATCTCGCCTGCATATTTATAGGCAAACTAAATACGTAGGTTGTGTGAAGTTTTCGACCTCAATATAAAAATGGCAGTAGCTACTTAGTAGAATTGCAGCCAACTCGCACTTGCGGTTTAACAAACGATTGTGTGAAAATCTGAAAAATTGGGCGTTGTGCTGCGTTTGTTTCTAAAAGCTACTAGGCCTACAAACATTAAAAGCCACGCGGCATAGTGGATAGGACTTTGGACTATCATTTATCATCGTGAAGTCTTGGATAGCTAAATTGAAAGGTGGCCATACCAGTTTAGGTGTACATCGACGTTTAAAATATTTAAAAGTTGTGACCATTGAAAACATCACTCAAGTTGATCAAGTGGTGCTGGATGACTGTCAAATTAAGTTTAGAGGAATCGAGGACACCATGAAAATGCCTAAAAGACCTGAATCAAGTTGAAGAAGTAATTCACCGCGTCAGGTCAATGGCTGTAATAGTGAAACTGCACGAATTGAGATTCGAATTACGACGCTATCTTTCACATGTCCTGGCTCTCGTCAGAGGACCATTATTTGTTTGCAAATCTCAAAAGAAAAACGGTGTGGGTCAAAAACTAAGGTCATAGCAAACATATTTTGAGCGTTTTGAAAAATCTTAGCATATTTTTAGGGTGTTTCGACAAATTTTTCTGCATAACGGTTGTGAAAATATTAGACGAATGTTGTATCCTGGCATCCTGGCAATAAACGTTGTGAACTCGTCGAAAGTTGTGTCATGGATAGTCGGGAACTCGTGAAACGTTGTGTCACGGGTAGCAAGGGCCTTGTGGTTTTTGTTGTTGTATATACATTGTGAGTACGACGAATAGCAGTGGCCTTGTGGTTTTTGTTTTGCTGTGTGTTAAACACCTGTTTCAATTTGCTTAAGAAATACGGGTGACGTGAAGAATGTACTGACAAAATATAATTATTCTTTGTCTTTGCTTTCTTTTTTGCGTGCTTTCTTTACATAGCACAGAGGAGGCTGTTCTAAACCGAATACAAACGCACACATGTAAGAGCCGGCTTACATTGTAAGAATTTAAAAAATTTGGATAATAGAATGACAGGTTCTCAAGGTTGTTTACGAACTGCCAAACGATTTTGTTATGAAGCATTTTTTCAAATATATTTTAAACTTTGCATCTACTTTCCTATTAGAACAAAGTAAGTGGTGATAAGGATGAATTCCCTCTGTCTTAAGAAGGAAGATGGATTAAAAAAAAAAAAGTATCTCTCTCTTAGGTCGGATATATTTTAGCCAGGCTTCATATATCTAATATATCCCCCTAAAATTGAATTTTGGAACTTGTTTCTGAATATGTTCCTTTGTCGGAAGATTTCGACAACTCAAAGAAGCAATACATGGACTAACGTTATAAGCTAAGTATGCTAAGTGAAAAAGGAACGGTTTAATGGTTCGTATAACACACAAAAATACTACTCGTAGGGAAATGATTTTCTCCAACTTTTCAACAGCAGTCTGCTACTTTATAAAGTGTTTCTTTACAAATCATTAGCTAACAACTAATCAACTTTCTAAATGAGCTCTATAAGCTAAGCAATGGTTTGGTGGTTACTCTATATGATGAAAGCGCAACCGCCTATCCTTCGTAGATAAGAGCAAATTAATTGTTTTTTAATAATCCTGGAATTGTTCATTTTTATAACTTCTTTTTCTTTCAGAATATAGTTTTACATATTTTTCTCTTCTTTTTTTTTTTTTTTTTTTCGCATTATACTTACATTCATATTTATTATTATATTACACACTATATACTTATATAGAACACACCTAATAATTTTTATAAAATTTTTTTGAAGCAATTAAGCTAAAACTTTAGACACAAATACATTTTTATTGTAAATATACACACACACACACACATACAACTAATATATATTTAGAGTATTGTAACTAACTAATATATATTCGAAGTATTGTAAAGAGTAGTAAGTGATAAGTTTTGGTAGCTGTGCGGCGGTGACAGAGTAAAAGAATCGAAAATAATTACAAAAAAAAACAAATATTGTGTATGATCGTAAATAGAAAATTTATGTAAATATCTTATATGAAAATTTAGAAGAAAAACAAAAAAAAAAAACGAATATACAAAATACGAACGCATGTATTTAAAAAAAAAACAATTAACAATAATTTCCACTCAAATTATAGCAATACTTAAATTTTTTTTTTTTTTTTCATTCTCGAAATAATCATTTTTGTAATAACACGTGCAACACGTGAAAGGTTTACGGGGTTCCATTGTTGGTTGCATATTTGTTGTTGTGTTTTTTTAATAATAATCATATCTTTATAAATTTTTACTAATTTTTTATTGAAATTCTCCTTAAACTATAGATATTTTCGTACATTTATTAAAATATATTTGTTTACAACATTGATTGATTTATTTATATATTTAGGATTTAATTTTGCTTTTACTTTTCTTATCAAATTTATTTCATATATAAAAATCCTTTCTACTTTTCCATTTATTTGTATCGTGTAAAAGTATTCATGTGTTTGTTGTTTTAATTCCAGACTTTTAAAAAAAATTCTGTTTTTTTTTTTTTTTTTTGCAATACACTTAATATTGAATAACTTATCTTGCTTATCTGCTATAATTAGAAATATTTAAAATATAGAAAAATAAGCGAGAAAAATAAAAAAATAAATAAAAAATAAAATCTCTCAAGTTTTGCATGGTCTTCTTCTGATAAAAGCAAATAACAAAGCTACACAACATGGCAAGACTATAAACTATGATACTATGATACTATGATACTAAGCGTACGGTAGTGAGTTTGAATAAAATTCCATATACCGCCCCAATTACCTAGACTTCAATTATTGCTCCCCAACCGAGCTATATATGGTAAGTAAAGCTGCTACTTTTTAATGGAAAAGATATCAACAGACCTCCTTCGCTTTATGCCTTAACTAAACGTTTCAACGACCGCTGGAGGTAGCAATTTATTGGGATGAATACCGAAAACTCTCTAAGGAAGGTTTCAAGGATTTGCTTGTCCACTGCTTAAATAAATATCTCTGCTGCTTATATAAAACCAATATCTTTAATTAATAAAATCACCTAATATTCATCTGTTACTTTGAAGCAATGTGTCTTCGAAGTGAGTTGCTTTTCAGTGAAAGAGGAAAGAAATTTTATAAGTAACAGGACCCCACGCGACCAAACCACGTTATCAAATCAACTGAAAATATTCCTGCTATCTAAAGAAAGGCCTCAACAATGTGTTAGGGTTAGAAATGAATTTTAATTGACTTTTCTACGAAGACAAGTGTTTAGTTCAAAAGAATGGTGAAAGAGATTTTAATTAAATTGTTGCCAGTCCTTAAGTATACGTGTTTCTTTATCTGTATGTTGCTTTTTCCTTTTTGTGTTTCTAATTTGATTAGGAATTCGGAAGATGTCTCCCATACAACGAAGCATGGTGTTGATCGTACAGGTCTGTACGTCGCGGGAGGAGGAAAAAGAATGTAGTATTAAGTCACGCTCGGCTTAAAAATGGAATCGAATGGAACGGCGGGAAAGACCACTGCAGGGAGGTCATTTCATAGGTGGGCTGGCATTACCGTTAAAGAACGATCAATTGCAGCTGTGTATCGTGTGGTATACGAGCAGCTCTAAAATGAGCGGGCGAGAGAAGCTGAGACGACCGAGTAGTTTTAAAGGACTTGATCCGTCAGACATGAATGTCGGAGCCCTTCGCTGCACTCGTTCCATGACCCCCGGTTAAATTTTAAAAGCTCCCGCCTACATACACGAATTTTACTTTAACTTTATTTTGATTTGATTTGAATATTGCGTCAGCTGTTATCGGTAGCGTTTCACGAGGAATTTTTTTCGTTTGGACCAACTCATAATACGTGTTATAGCAAGTTGCTGAATATTTGGAACATGATAAGTCGTGAGTCGCTTCGGATATCGTAACGCGTTTAGTTCCCGATGACGTGTTAAGCACCCAACCAGCTGAGATCGGGCTCAAGAATTTTGATTGAAGCAAACAACAAGCATTTTGATTCAAGCCAATAATTTGCATTGGAATCTATTGGAAATTAAGATCTTCTAGTTTTCCGCACATAAGCTGAGGGTTAAGGCAGCCGGAATTATTGCAATTTGCGACATTCTTGCATCTTTAAAAAAACATTGCTGACCTGCCTTCTGCAAAGAGCATTTAGTGCGTTCCTTAAAAAGATTACCTTCATGCTTCATAAAGCAATCATAAAGAATAATAATAATATAACCCTTCATTAGTCATTTCGAGCTATAAAAAATCATTTGAATTATTTGAAGAAAATCTTTCATTACTCAATAAAATGAAAGCGCGGTATTTGGTCAACCGTGTTTTTGAGGACCTTACTTTTTCGAAGATGAACATAGGTTTAAGATAACCGGATATAAGCAATTAAGCTTTGGGGCTTGTTTAAATGTGGCTGTATGTATGTCTGTATGTCTGTATGTCTGTGTGCTTTACATCTGCACCTGGCGTGGGGCCTTAATCAGGCGAGTTGTCTACAATCATTGGCAATCGAGAGAGAGAGAGGGAATCCCCATTGGAGGGGGCCTCGCTACGCTGAAGTACCGCAATAGAAAATGGGTGTGGGCCAAATGTGGCTGCAATGAAATCACGAAACTTTACATATTATCAGATTTGCAATGGGATTACTGCACGATCTGCTTCAATGAATCGTTTGTCTTAATCGGGCCGTTTTCGTGGGAAACTGTCATGTAAACCCCTAAGCAACTTAAGCAAATCAATCATTAATTATAGAATAATAAGAAAATAAAAACGCAATAAAAATTGTGATAAGTAAAGATTGGAGCTGTAATGCAAAAAGTAAATTAGTGACTCATCCTCACGACTCTCTTAAACGATAACGAAACTTTTTGCTCGCATTTCTTTTATCAACCAATCGATGATCTATGGAGTTACACCAAGTGTTATGTAATGTATTTTAGTTTCAATTTTTAAAAGTATTTGAAAGCTTTATTCTAAAATAATTTAATTTTCAATTGCTCTTTAGTTTTCACTCAGGCAGAATTTCAACTGATCATTGGTTAATACCATAATTGGTTGAAACCAGTTAATGGCTTAAGAAAATTAATATGGAATTATGTGAACTTTCAAGAATCTAGGCAATAACTAGGCACGCTATCCGCTACGCTGTTATATTATTTCTTATATCTTTTACTTTATGCAAAAAAAGGATTTTCTAAAACGATTTATTTGTACTCACAATGCGATTTTCTCTTTCGATGGATTTTATTAAAGATACGAAACCGGGATTAAGGTTTGAGATTTCAAAAAAAAGAGAAGAATAGTGCATAGGCCATTCCAAAGTAAATATGTTAAAAAATGAATGAATGATTTGATGATTTTCTTTTTAATTTCAGTCAACTTTTGAGAATTGAGAAATTTTTAATATACAAAACAAAAAAGCACGAATAGTTTGCTACATACAGAGTTTTCCGACATGAAAAATTCCTTAGTCTCTAAAGAGAAAAACAAGTAAAAACGTTGTAATAGACCGCGACATACCACCATTATCTTACACCACCAAGCTACAGCTATTCATAATGACGATTTTTCAAAATAAAGCATTACATGGGAAGTGGTCGAAAGAGTTTCTCAACAATTACCTTCTGTAAGTTGACCACGGACAAGACGGACAGACAGACAAGCTTAGATCAATTAAGAAATTGGTTTTGGATCAACCGACACTGTAAAAGGTGTGGCTATCTCAACTCCATCTGACTGTTGCATACACACGCACAAACTTAACATACCCTTGCTCCAGGATCTAATATCTAGTTAAGAAAATTGTATTATATATATATGTTGGGTAGACGTGATATTTCCTTTTTTGTTTTTTGTACTGTAAGACCATTCATAGAATGTACCTGAAAAACTTTTTATCTGTTGTAAAATCCGGAAGGCAGGTATGTTCGTAGTTTACTTTGTACTGTGAGAGAGTTGTTCGCCTAATTTAACTCATTTTCAACACTCACCTGCATGCAAAAGCTTGCCAATTTTGAGGCCATATCTTAATTTTTCTCAAAAGTGTCATATCAAACATCATTCTGATGGACAAATAGACTGACAAGACAAAAAGATTTGATACAGCCCACTGTCTGGTGAAACTCATTAAGTGCGTATGAATTTTACTCGTCGAACGATAGTAGAGATTCCTAGTAGGATCTCTGAAACTTTCTTCTGCGTATTGCAGACATTTTGACTTAAGGAATAGGCGTCCAAGCTTCGATTATAATTGCCTCTGAAATAGTTTTTGAACCTTAACAAAGCCCAGCCCACCGTATAAGCGACACTTTTAGTTACAAGCTTTAATGATCCGTAGCCGTATGCTGAATATCACGTCAAAACTTATTCTAATGTATATAAATATGTACATACATATATATAAATATTATATACATATTACATAAAAAATAGTTTGAATGGGATGACATGTAAAAATGAAACACTTCCGGACTGTGTAAGCCTTAGTAATTCTGCGACTTTGCGAAATGAGCTAAGAATGTAATTCGGTTTAATTGCTCATATTATATGAAGAGGATCGGGGCATTGCATTGAATTTTTAATTTTCCTGTTTTTCGAAATACATTTAATCTTTCTCTGAAATAATTAACTGAATGTTCGCTTTCTTTCTTTATTAAGAACTAAGTACAATTGGAATGAAATGCAATGCATTGCTAAAGGCAGCATCACGATATGTCATAGCATATCGTTATCTTCCTTCATATTTCTAGGAATCTCTAACGTTCTGCTGATAATAAGAACTTATTAGCAATAGGAGAGTTGTTGCAAAACGAATTAATAATGACTTTAAAAGTAAAGCAAAAAAAAATTAATTTTGCAATGCAATTTAAAATCAGTCAAATATTAGAAAAATCGTATTGTGGAACCGCAAACACAAAACAGCAAAACAAAATGAAGCAATAAATAATACATAGATGTGTTATTGTCTTATATACGTTTAACATTTAAAAGTCCTAATAGAAAAATTTCTATTAAATTCTAATTATTGCATAGATGTGAGTTTGTGCAATGGATAGCGAGTCAAAGGCGAAAGAAAAAGAAAAACTATTTTTTTACAAATTTTCAATTTTTTTGTTTTATATGAGCCCAATGTCTCTCAAAGTGCCTTCTACGACGTCATCCTAAAGTACAAAAAAAAAATGTGAAGATAAGATGAATAAAATATAAATCGTTCAAATGTGGAAGAAAACAAAACAAAAAAAAACACGAACGAAAACAAGCTATAAACAAAAACAAAAAACATTTAAAAAAGTAAGTTAAAGTTGTACGAATAAAAATGTAGGGTGCTATACGTTGTACGTGTAGTGCAACACAGACTTGTTTACAAATCAAAGGAAGGTACAGCGAATTCAAAAGGAAGTACAGCGAAATCAAAAAACATATTAAATAAAACACAAAAAAAACATTCAATAGATGTTTCAAAATATGTCACGACTTAAAATATATCAACAAATCTACAGAGTGAGAGAAATTTTGAAAAATTCACATAAAATATTTGTGAAAAAAGAAAAAAAAAAAAAAGATCTATTTATAGAAAAGAAAAATTTTTTTGCTAAATTTCCCAATTCACGTTTTAATCACTCTAGAATACTTACATCACAAACACATGTATACATTTACAAATATATAGGGGGCCGCATAGTTACAATACATTTAAAGCTTTCTTTTTCTTTGTGTATGTGTAGCTTAAAAATTTATGTGCACATGTAAAATCCATTAAAAAAATTCTAAAAACGGTTCCCATTTTTCATTCTTGCTTTTGTTTGTGTCGTTACGATTGTGTGGCGTTATTACAAAAACGATTGTTTTCTGTTGCATACATTTCAGATTTATAGTTCATATTGAAATAAATATGTGACCAACACTGTATATGAGTTGAGTTAAAAATAATTCATACTCACACGATATTTTTTAACGGAATCTAAGCATCTTTTAACAGAATCTAAGCACTTTTTAACAGAAACTATGAACAACTGAATAACTTTGTTCTTCTTCTTCTTCATTTTTTGACAACGGTTTAACACGTTGACATAGTGTTACCATATTATTGACAGCATCTCTATTCTCAACATACGTTTCATATCCACTCCTTCAACTCACTGTATATTTATACGCCTTTCTTCCCTTAATAACACAGACAATAAGATTTCCGTTAATCCAGTAAGCGAAGAAATTTCAAATAACTTCTCTCAGAATCTGGCAATTAATAAAGCGAAAGATGAAAAGGATATTGAAAATGAATTGGCTCCAGAAACAATATTAAAGGAAGCATTTCTTGATGCTTTGAAGAATAATGGAAAATCATTACAGTTTACGTTCTTCGACTTTGGTATATTCCCGAACAATTCTTTAGTGAACTAAATAATTATATGTGACAATTGGAAACAAAAAAAAAGTAGCAATTCATTGAAAACAATCAGAAATTTGCAGGCAATTATTACGAAAACGTAAGTATATATTGTGTATTACAATCATGAGCGCCGTAAAAAAAATTGTACACAGGGAGAACCATCTGAGAATCGTATAGATTGCCTAGAAATCTCTTTGAAAGATTTGACATTAAATTTATCTGATTATTTATAAAGTAGCGAGAGAGTGGAGGAGTTTTTTTAAGGAATTGAAAATATAGTTTTCATATCTCGCAGGTGTATCTTCTTTAATAAATTTGACGCATTTTTAAACTTACTCTGTGAAAAGTAATCTGTCATTTTATTTTAAATCAAATGAAAAGTTCGCGTAGCGAAATCTATAAAGCATTAAAGAAACTATGTGAAGATAATTTGCATCTAAAAATTGTAAGGTTGTATCGCTTGTGGGGAAATTTAAGGGAATCCGTGGATTAATTTGGCACAAAAACAATAAAGATATGAATTAGATATGCAGGGGGAATGCTTTCGTTAGCAACACTACGAAGTACATATAAGACGCTCTAATTGCAAAGTATGTCTAAATATAAAGCACGGACGTAGACACAACAATACCCAACTTAACATATGTATAACGATTGGTTTAATTTAAGGTTTTTGTGTTTGTTTACGAATGGACAATAGCGTAGAGTTCATGGTAAATTTTTAGAAATGGAAAAAATTGGTAATTATTTTGTTCGCTACGATACTTTCGTTTGAAAGGTCTTTCAGTCCGCTGTCAATATCCTGCCACGTTTTGTCACGGAGGAATCCGCTCTTTCATGTACAAGAACTAGGTATTGAATGATAGACTTTGTCAAGTGTTTTGCTTTAGTTTAAATACAATGGAAGAGCTTTGCAATTCTAAAAAACAGAAAAAAAAAACCAATCAAATAATTCTTCAAACTAGAAATGCTTAATAGGCCGGGAAACTAAAATTCTATTCTATTGCAAAAATGTCTAGCGCTTATTAGTCATAAAAGGAATTATCTTAAATTTAAAAAGCTACCATCACTCTTCTGTTATAAAAACTTTCAAATTGATTTTAAGAAGCTTGTAATTACAAATGTAAATTTATTAGAAAACCTATCCATCACTTTTTTTTTTAAAGTTTTATAGATTTTATTAAACATGAGCTACATTATTTTGAAAGAAAATTATTGCGATGTTGAATAAGTTCTCGCTCTCTTCCAATATAGGAAGTTGCCAAGACTGCCTACATCATGTTCAATTTTACGGTAAAAAAAAAAAAAACGAAAATAGACAATCGCAACGTCAGAATTCTATGTAAGACTTACGATAGCCACACTCCTTTGGGAAAAACAACAAAAAACTTTTTAAATTGCGTAACTTCCAGTACCATTAGAAATTCATCATACACTAGCTTCGAAATGTGAACGCATTAGGAAAGACTCAAATACCTTGGGCGCTCTACCGATTGAAAACGAGAGTAATCCAGTGGCGTATATTTGCGTCTACTGTTCGCACGCTTGATTCAACCGCAGAAAATGGATGAACTGCGGCACACCTAAACTTTGCACCCATTCGTTAACATCAATATTCATGATTCCAAGCCTTTGGTAGAGTCTTTTGTATGCACTTTGTTGCGAATATGCGAACAAAACAATAACGAAAGATTCATACATTTGGACCCAGTGGATCAAATAAAAAGTTATATTCCACCTGTGGTAGTCAATACACATCATACTCTTTCCGATTTGACTTAGTAGTGTCACTTCCATTTAAAATATGAATCCGGATATGGATTTTGAATATGCATGGAAAGACGCATGCTTTCTCCGACGTGGAATTTAAATACTACCAGAAAGATAAAGAAAAATTAGTGCCCCGCGGTGTTTCTTTTTTTACGGACTGTTTTTTAAATAAGCTATTAATTTTCACAATAACAGAGAGACGAAAACTTATTCAACATAAGAATATATGCATCACGACTGCAATGTAATTCGATATTAGACAGATATTTCTTCTATATCTCGCAGTAGTCTACTATTGTTTAAAATGCTAAAAATTGAAATTTATATTTTAATTTATTTAAAATTTTTATATAATAACTCTGCTGCGATCAAAAGAGTTTTTTTCTTAAACGTTTTTCTTATTTATAAGACTTCAAAATATCGTACTTCAACTTGCAATTAATATCTTATTTAATTGTCGTCGTGTCCGAAAAAAACGTCTAAGACCAATATCTCTTTAAACAAAATGTTCGTTAAGGAGATGTACACTGAATCTTTCACACTAATTGACATCATAGCTCAGTTCATTAGTCAATCACTCAATAATTGTTGAAATGCATCACAGTCTTAAAGTAAAATCTTCGATGCGTATTTCAAAGGCTGATTTATTTACTCGTTTACAAGCGGATGGCACTAATCGAATGAAACTGGGTTTATTCGCAAGCAACAATTCAGAATTTTACGAAATTAGAAGTTAACAACTACGGGCATATCGGAGAAGATACTCCCTCTGTTCATAAACGTAATAAATCGGAACAGGCATGGAATTTCGTATAGGAAAGAAGTTGAAACAAGCTGCTTAGAGGAAAAATTAGCTTTTCGATTGAAAACCAATGTTTTAAAAAGTCTGTGTGTTCCCCACTTCTGGTTACATGAAATGGATCTACGTCGGAATCCGTACTTTCTGTGTTCCGTGTTCGATCGTCCGACACAGAATAGGCAGCCTGGTTTAATAGAAAAATTCGAGTTAAAATAATCTAATACTCTCTCCATTTAATAATCTTCAACCAGTTTACAAATCTAGCAAACACGGATTTCGTTTAGTGGTACTGGCATCCACTAGGTAATCAGAATCCCGAGTATATCCTCGACGAGCCGAACACGGGATTAACCTGTCAGTTCCTTATGCCTCCCGATTATCGAGGAAAGAGAAATTTGCTTGCAGAGATCTTGGTCTAGGCTCCGAAATGTGTATTGTCGTACAAAATACCTATGTGACCATTATAACAAAATGGCGTACTATTAGTGTTTGTATATATTGCTTCACAATTCATGCGTGCATATTTATATCAAGTACGCTCTCTTTTTCAGTGGAAAATATCATGTGAACAATTTTCTTCACTACGATTTAAGATGATATCTGTTCTGGCCACAGAATTATTTATTTATGACATATTATACTTTAAAAGCGAAAAACAAAACTCAACTTAATATTACATATATTTATTACGTTACTTACGAATAATTACACGCGCACGTAGACTTTTTATAAAATGAATGAATAATATATTACTATAGAAGACTATTTATACAAAAAATTTTACACTTAATTTAAATACTCATTAAAATCCTGATGATTAGATTGTGTTCACTCACGCACACACACATATAAACACAGAGAAATACATAATAGACGTATATTGATGCAGAGGTAGTTAGTTAAAAACATCGTGAGGATGATAGTGTAGTTGGGTGGTGGTGGTTTTGGTAGTAGTAGTAGTAGCAGTAGTAGTAGTAAGCGTTTTATTATAACCAGAGAATACATTAGGAGTTAAGTACATGATTAATTTCTTTTATCGTAACAGTAAATTTTAATATAGTTTTTCCAAAATTACAACTAAATGTCAACTATATCTAACAGCAACTAATAAACGGTCTACTAGATAGAGCAAAAATAAAAATAAAACCACAAACAACAACTACTGCCTTTTAACCAAAAAATAAAAAAAATCATGCAAAACCCGTTTTTTTTTTTTTAACTAGAACTTCTTAATTGAATATAAAATATACTCAACAAATAAATGGCAACAATAATAATAAAAAGACATTTTCTTTTTTGTCTGTGAAACTTACATATGACACGGGACGGCATTTTAAAACACTTGCAAACTATTTCAATAAATTATTTACAGTTAAGTTTTTATCTATTTGTAAGTTGTCACATAAGTTTTCTTATATATGGCAAGCTATTAATTTGCGATATTGCGTAAAAAAAAGAATTATTTGTGTAATGCAAGAGATTTCGATTTTCCTCAAGTCAACTGTGGCGATTAATAAAGACCGTTTCGATAGACGTTATTACACATATTAAAAAAAACTATTTCGTTGCATTTACATCAAGCTTCAAAACTTCATGTATCAATTATCTAAGATGCGCTTAAATGCGGCGAAATTAGTACCAAAGGAGATAATTTGTGAAAATTTTGCATGTTATTGAAAAATACTGAATTTTAATTTGAAAACAAAAGTGAGTGCTAACAACAAACTATGGAAACCAACCCTATTCCCTGCGAGAAAAGATCGCTTTCAAAGAAAAATAATTAGATAGTCTATATGTTCAATGTTTAAACCTAATTGGAAGACCAAAACGGAGGAGAGGTCTTTCTGTATTACTATTTCCCAAATTTGGATTCCCAAGTTGGCCTGATGATTTAATAGAAATAATCTAAGCACGGAAGATATCTAGTTTCGACAAAACTATGGAAAACATACCAGGCGGTAGCCGGTAGCCGTGAGGGAAATTTAATGATCTTCTAAATATATGATATTATGCTGTTTAAGTTAACAGGATTTTTAAAAAATATATCCCCAGAGACTTCCCTTAAGTTATATAATATGCCATGAAAAAAACATAAAATAAAAATATTTTATACATAAAATAAAATATATTTTTTGATATCCATTACAAGCTTATGTACAATACTTGATTTATCATTGTCTTGATCATTGTCTTGAACAAATCAGGCAAGAACGACTACTCATCACATTTTCTTCGAACTTTGGTTTAAAGAATTTTTTCATTGGATGAAAAACATTGTACCAATAAGCAAATAGCGATAGTCATTGAAAAGAACAAAAGCTTCTCACTCTTCTCACGTGCATACAATAGTGTATGCATCGTACAATTTTGACCCATTAAGAAATTCTTTTTCTATATATTCCACAGGTGGTCTTTCTCAAGTCTCACAATTGACACATCGTTTAAAACAATAAAAAGGTGCAGAAAGAAAAAAAATTTTACTTAGCAAATAGTAATTTGTGAGATCCTCTTATTTCATATTATCACTATCTACGATGTCCATCAATAACAGACATACTTTCTATGCAGGAAGCTATTAAGAACATATTGGATATTACATATCTAGTCACAGTTTTTTTAAACTCGTCTTATTTTAGTAGTGTAATATATACAGATAATTTTTAAGATCTATTTATTAAAACTTAAATATGTTTTTATTGATATTGACCATGATTTGAGTGTGGAAGTCAAGGGACGTCTTTATGGAACTCATTGCATAGTTTAACGTCTCTGTTTTCACTGTTAAAATATGGTGTTACTTTTTGCATTTTTGAAGCATTTCTATTGTATGGCAAAAGTAGCTAGATGGTTATGGGGAGAGAGATAGAGTTGCCGCATCATGTAACGTGTGTGGCCGGTCGGTAATCGTTTTCGTTATATTGCAAAATATACTGTTCGAAGATGTCGAATAAAAACACCTTGACCTTTATTGGTCGTGCACTCTTCTTAACTACACTTGAAGTATGGGAATTAAATCCGGCTATGCCGGCTTAATAGTCACACTTGTTTACATGTCTTACACCAAACATTCGAAATTCCTTCCTACAGTGTATACAAAAACTATGCACCAATGTGCTTTTTGAATATGGAGTCTACTATTAATCGCCACCCTTAAAAAATAATTTCTGCTTGTAAAACGTAATTATTGCACTATCTTATAATAGAAAATTATATTTATGTTAATATATTTACCTATATTTATAAAAAATAATGGTCTACGGACTATTTGCAATTACATGCATGTTCCATGATTTCATTCGGTTATAAAACATTAATAACAACAATTTATTGCAAACTATAAAAGAATTCTTCTTTCTTTTTATTTGCAATAAATATTAGTTTAGAAATTAATTGTTGTCGTTTCGTTAAGGACAAAATTTTAGATGAAGAAAGTAGAAATAAAAAAAAATATTGTAGAGATTAACAAAAGTTTGCAAAATAATATTTTTCAGGAAGAAAAATGCGAAATTTGCGTACGAAAATTATGTGGTTATTTAGCATTAAACGCATTCCAAATAAAAATAATATTTCTATAAATTGTGTGATAACTAGCTTAAGCATTCAATTATGGGTATATATGTATATGTAATTTTGGATAAATTTAAATGATAATGGCTTTACTTTAAACTCATTCCATTCTTAATAATGTGATAAAATTATAAATCGTACATTTCAGTGGTACTGACCTCTTGTAGCAAATCCTGCGAGGCGATTGCCTTTAGAACATTCTTTTTTGAAGTTTCTTGTATTTCACCACCGATCAACAGTTCATCCAATATGAAATATGCTTTTTCAAAATTAAAAATTATATCCAATTCGCATACCTGCAAGAAAATTAGTATAAGAAAGTAATATTTGCTTACATATTCGAGTCTTTATTTATCGCCGCATC
Organism: Glossina pallidipes; assembly: GCA_000688715.1. Classification (NCBI taxonomy): domain Eukaryota; kingdom Metazoa; phylum Arthropoda; class Insecta; order Diptera; family Glossinidae; genus Glossina; species Glossina pallidipes. The sequence continues at coordinate 405,236 of KK499969.1, forward strand.
ATCTTAAATTCTCAATTCTAAATTTCTCTCTAAAATATGTGAAACGCCAATAAAAGTGACCGAATTCGAATTATAATTATAAACTCTTTCAATGCGTTACAAACTTGAGAACTGAAATGAAACAAACCTATTTTTACAGTTATAGATCGTTAGTCAATGTAATCATTCGCAACAAGGTTCCTCCTTGGGCTAAAACATATACGTCGAAAATGATGACCAACATATTGAATGCAGAATACACGGAGGAATACCAAAGAATAGAAACTTTGCATATTCCACAAGCGTTACGCGTAAAAATATACTAAACGATACTAAACGGTACTAAACGGTAACAAGGTTTGCTAAGCGAATCCACACGTAAGTTTATACATGGCAAATAATATAATGTTAAGCTTACGGCTTTAGAATGAAATTTACTTACACTTCCAAAATACTTATCCAATAATTCAACGTAACGATGTATAATTTCCAATGTCAACAATTCATTGTCGTTTTGTTCTATAGCACAACAAAAATACAAGCTGGCGTAACTGCAAATCAATAATTTCATATGTTACATATGTTCATAGCATAAAGAATGCATACCAACCGTTTGTAAACAATTTTACAATCCTTCCATTCCAAGAACGAGCACATTTTCGGCTTACGAGCCAATATAGTAGTGACTAACTCACGTGTAATTTTCTTTTTTACTTTATCCGGATAAGCCATATACCATTTTTGTAAGCGTAATTTGCCTTGACGGCTAAATAATAACATAAATAACATCTAAAAAATAAGAACATTAAAATAATTTTTAAGCTATCGCTAATAAGCCAAGCTGTGCACGTCATCATTTTCCCACTTTTCACATATTATGCAAATCTTATTATTATTTATTCTTAAGTGTTTGAAATTTACCATCTTAGTGGACAGTAGTTTGTTAATTAGTTATTTAAACAAATTTATGAAAATCTATGTAACTGTGAAGTTTTCATTTCTTAATAAGAAAACCAATTTTATATTCACAGGTGTTATTTATTGCGTGCGTTTCTTTGTCATCAGAAAAGCAGAGATGGCTTATCTGTTGAAATACAAATGCATGAACTTTATTCTCGGCAAATTAAAAAATAAATATATAAAAAAAAATAAAAAAGTTTCAAGCTTCTTCTTTTTATGTTATTCAGCAAACCAACAACTGAAAGTTCGCTGAGATATGTAAAAAAGGCCCAATGTGAAAAGAGTTTTTCAAAGGGAGGTATACCGAATTCGAAAGGAGGTATAGCGAAATCGAAGGGCGGTATAGCGAATTCAAAAGGAGGTATAGCGAAATCAAAGGGAGATATAGCGAATTCAAAAGAAAACATATGAAATTATTTACAAATGAAAGAGAAGTATAACGAATTCAAAAGAAAAATTCTTCATTTGTATTGTAAAAGTTGTTTTTCACTTTGAAAATCTTTGAATGCTTTGAACTGAAAAATAATTCAAGTTTTTTATTTGCTTAAACATATGTTTAAGAATTAGGTGTTCTAATATGTTTCTTCTTTTTCGTTCTGTCGTCAGTTTTATTGCCATCCCCGCGTTTATATGTTTTAAAAATAAAAAAAAGAAGGTGATTTGAAATTGTGTAGGTAAAAAGAATTTTTTTCTGTTCGAATCTGTTTTGTTTTTTATTAAATAGTGCGTTGTGTGAAAACTAAATTCTAAGCAATAAGTTTTATTGTATACCATAAGTTTTACGGCCATCTCTGTGTTTTATATTAAATAAAATGAAATTACCTGCATTAGTGTAATGAATTGCTGCTTTAGGGATGCCCAATGCCTGGTAATTTTTGATAGCAATTCGGTGTACTTGCAGACGTCAATAAATTTTTTTTGTAGAGAATTGTCATAAAAGATCTCCTTTGGTAAAAAAAGTCATTTAATTATTCAATTCTTAGAAGTTGTTTTTAAGGAATGGCTTTAAAATTGACCGCTAATATCAATAACCCACCTATAAGTAAGTCGGACTTTTTACGCAAAATTTACTTTGTAATTAAAATCATGTTTTATTTTCATTTCAGGTGGTTTAGCTATTGCACATTTAATAAATGATTCGATAGCTGTCGACGTAGTTTGGGGTAGTGCTACATCGTTATTGTATCCTGACGGCCGACGTTTTATATGTCATTCCAACAATGACGTGTTGCGTGCTTTAGCTCGTGCTGCTCCAACATTTAAACTCTATGGAGAAACCGCAATTGAAAGAACACAGATCGATCATTGGTTGTCATTTTCTTTAACATGTGAAGACGACATATCATGGGCATTGGATTTCTTAGATAAATCTATAGCTCCTGTTACCTTCTTAGTCGCCAATAAACTAACTATCGCCGATTTTGCCTTATTCAATGAAATGCATGCACATTACGAATTTCTGTCTGGTAAAGGAATACCTCAGCACGTGCAAAGATGGTATGATTTAATTAATGCGCAGTCTACAATACAAAGAGTTTTGCAGTCCTTACCCGATGAGACTAAAGCTTCGGCAAAAAAAACGAAAAGCGTCTTAAAAGATAATGAAAAAGAAAGTTCTCCCTCAACAAAAGCGAATGAGCGGAAGCAAGAAGGCAAATTTGTTGATCTACCAGGTGCAAAGAAAGGCGAGGTGATAGTTAGATTTCCTCCTGAGGCGTCAGGTTACTTGCATATTGGTCATGCGAAGGCGGGTTTACTAAATCAGTATTACGCTCAAGCTTTCGATGGTAAATTAATAATGCGTTTCGACGACACTAACCCGGCTAAAGAGACTGTGGAATTTGAAAATGTTATATTGGGCGATTTAGAATTGCTACAAATTAAACCCGATTTATTTACGCACACCTCCAACTATTTCGATTTGATGCTACAATATTGTGAGCAATTAATCGTAGAGGGTAAAGCTTATGTTGACGACACACCATCCGAGCAAATGAAGTCTGAGCGTGAACAAAGGTTGGAGTCACAAAATCGGGAAAACGGTAAATCAGTTGAAAACGAGAAAGCGAAGTTTCCAAATGTTTGTTCTTTTTTTTAACAGATGTCTCGAAAAATGTAGCCATGTGGCAAGAAATGTTGATTGGTTCAGACTACGGTCAAAAGTGTTGTGTAAGGGCAAAAATTGATATGTCCTCCGCAAATGGTTGTATGCGCGATCCAACTATTTACAGGTGTAAAAAAGAACCCCATCCGCGAACTGGTACTAAATACAAGTAAGCAAAAGTTTCTGCTTCCGAAACAAAAATAAATAAATAAATCTTGCCATCGCATATTAGAGTGTATCCTACTTACGATTTTGCATGTCCCATTGTGGATGCCATTGAAAATGTTACGCACACTTTGCGAACAATGGAATACCATGATCGTGATGAGCAATTTTATTGGTTTATCGACGCTTTAAAACTACGTAGACCTTATATCTGGGAATTTAGCCGTCTAAATATGACTAATACAGTACTTTCAAAAAGAAAACTCACTTGGTTTGTAGACTCTGGTCTGGTCGATGGCTGGTAAGTTACTAATTTCTTAAATATAAACAATATATTACTAAGTAAAAAAAAATGTATCCAGGGATGATCCTCGCCTCCCCACAGTACGTGGTATTATAAGACGCGGCATGACCGTTGAGGGCCTTAAGGAATTCATCATTGCCCAAGGTTCTAGTAAGTCTGTAGTCTTTATGAATTGGGATAAAATCTGGGCTTTCAATAAGAAAGTCATAGATCCGATCGCTCCTCGTTACACTGCTTTGGAGTATGATAATCGCGTTGTTGTAAATGTCACGGGAGCTAAAAGTGAACAAATTGAAGTGGCCATTCATCCCAAAAACGATGCTCTAGGAAAAAAAACAGTTACCTTAGGACCAAAGGTGTATATTGATTACGTTGATGCTGAAGCTTTGAAGGAAGGTGAAAATGCTACGTTTATCAATTGGGGCAATTTACTGATTAATAAGATACATAAAAACTTTATGGGTAAAATTACCGGCATTGATGCTTCTCTTAATTTGAATAATAAGGACTTCAAAAAAACGCTTAAGTTAACTTGGCTAGCTGTTGAAGAAAAGAAAGACGCATACCCTCAAACTTATTGTGTTTACTTTGACAATATAATAAGTAAAGCCGTTTTAGGTAAAGATGAGGATTTCAAACAGTATATTAGTCATAAGACCAGGGTAGGTTCAAAATGACTCGTATCCTAAAAAGAATAAAAGATAAGTGATTTCAATCCACAGGAAGAAGTGCAAATGTTAGGTGATCCAGAGTTGAAGAAATGCAAAAAAGGTGACATTATACAATTGCAAAGACGTGGTTTCTTTAAAGTGGACAACGCTTATCAGCCTGCTAGCCCTTACACTAACGTTTCTTCGCCTGTAATATTATTCTCAATACCAGATGGTCACACCAAAGATATGCTTTCGTCGGATTCGAAAATTAACTCTGTTCCTAATCAAGACATTAAAAAATCGGTAAGTTTTTTGTGTGAGTGAATTAAATTTAATAGTCTCTTACTATCTTCAATTATTCTCGTGAATAATTCGATCTTTGCGTATGTAGTTAAATTGGACAAACGTAACAACGACTTGCAGGTCTGGTTTATTCTATCTGCGATTTGTCGTGAAAGCAGCTCAATGGAAATCTGTTTTTAACTATGCAAAAGCGAAGGCATCTATTTATGACTGTGTAGGGAATAGAGGGGAGGCTAACTATTATTTTCCCTTTATAAGGTTATTTAATTGAATTTATCAGCGCAATTCTCAATAACTTTTGCAAACTTTATCCAAATTTTCTATTAAAGATGAATTTCCTAATTTATGATCGATAAATTCGTGCCACAATGTAAGAAATGTGAAGACCGAAGAGAATGCTACGCCTACTCATAAGCCAGTTGTTGATAACCCATATTTTTCAAACATTTTTTGCCTTTATCCATCTTTTCACGAAATATAACCGCCGTATACGTCTGACGCCTTTTTATTTTTCGAGTTAATAATTAACCTTTAGCTCGTTGTGCGTATTATTAGCAAGACTTTTCATTCCTTGTTAGCATTCAATAAAAGAAAAAAAAACCGATCCAATAAATTTAAAAACAAACAAACCACCTATTATTTTCCCTTTTAAGACGAATACGATCCCCTTTTTCCATTTCTCTTTTATCATCAGCTCACAAGCAATATTCAAGATACATTCAATTCGAACAATGAAGAATCCACTGCTATTGTTAGTGCCGACCAAGTGCTGGCTAAAATAAACTCGCAAAATGATAAAATTCGTCAGCTAAAAAGCGCTAAGGCCAATATATCAGTCGTAGAAGCAGAGGCGACAATTTTGCTTAATTTGAAAGCTCAGTATAAACAAATTACTGGAAATGATTGGAAACCACACAGTCCTGCTTGTTTCGAAACAATTTCAATTAAGACGGAGCCGAATCCTGATCCTCCCCTTGCCGAAGCAATAGCAGAATATTCAAGAAGAATTAAAATACAAGGCGATAAAGTACGACAGTTGAAGGAGAAAAAAGTTACTAAAGCCTTAATTAACCCGGAGATTCATTTACTACTAGCTTTAAAATCCGATTATAAAAGTTTGACTGGTCAAGATTGGAAGCCAGACGTAGAGCCACTTGTTTCCGGAGCGAACATAGTAATCGATCTTACCGACTCACGGAATGGTGACGCGTCAGAAATTTTGGATAAAATAAAAGTACAGGGTGATATAATACGCAAATTAAAAGCCGATAAAGCTCCTAAACCAGAGGTAGATGCGGAAGTGGCAATATTACTATCACTGAAAGCACAATATAAAACCGTAACTGGCGAAGTCTGGACACCAAATGCGAAACCAGAAAGTATAGCAATGACCGCTAAAGCGGAATCTGCAACGACAATAACCCCCCTGTCCGAAAAAGAACTGCTCACAAAGGAAATAAATGAACAGGGAGAAAAAGTGCGCTCGATTAAAGCGAACAAAGCTCTTCAAGGGGATGTCGATACTGAAGTTTCAAAATTGTTGGCTTTAAAGGCAAAATACAAAGAGGTTACTGGCACAGATTTTCCTACTGCGACTCGTCCAAGTGGCTCAAGTGGATTGAAAAAGCTGGGAGAAAAGAAAGATCCCCAAAAAACACCTAAAAAAGAGGCGCCATCATTGACCAAAATTGAGCCCGTTAGTGGCACTTTAAAGAAACAAACTCGTCTTGGTTTAGAAGCTACTAAAGAGGATAATCTTCCCGAATGGTACTCCCAGGTTATTACAAAAGGCGAGCTGATCGAATATTATGACGTCTCTGGCTGTTACATTTTACGTCCGTGGTCGTTCGCTATTTGGAAATTCATAAAAAATTGGTTCGATGCAGAAATCACGAAAATGGGCATCAAAGAATGTTATTTTCCAATATTTGTCTCGAAAAGTGTTTTGGAAAGGGAAAAAACTCATATTGCAGATTTTGCGCCTGAAGTGGCTTGGGTAACAAAATCTGGTGATTCCGACTTGGCTGAACCCATTGCTGTACGTCCCACTTCTGAGACCGTTATGTATCCTGCGTATGCTAAATGGATACAATCATACCGTGACTTACCTATACGCCTTAATCAATGGAACAATGTAGTGCGTTGGGAATTTAAACACCCTCAACCATTCCTACGCACCCGCGAATTCCTATGGCAAGAGGGACACACCGCCTTCGCCACGAAGGCTGAAGCTGATAAAGAAGTGTTAGAAATTCTCGATTTATATGCTCGCATTTACACCGATCTTTTGGCCATCCCCGTCGTTAAAGGTCGGAAAACTGAAAAAGAGAAATTTGCTGGTGGTGATTACACTACCACCGTGGAAGCTTTTATATCAGCATCCGGCCGCGGTATCCAAGGGGGGACGAGCCATCATCTGGGACAAAACTTTTCAAAAATGTTTGAAATTATCTACGAAGACCCCGAAACTCAACAAAAGCAATATGTCTACCAGAATTCCTGGGGGATAACGACACGTACTATTGGGGTCATGATTATGATACACGCGGATAATCAGGGCCTTGTATTGCCACCACATGTGGCATGCATTCAGGCCATTATTGTACCTTGCGGTATAACGGTTAACACGAAGGATGGTGAACGGGCAGATCTAATGGATGCTTGTAAAAAGCTTGAAAAACAATTGAATGACAAAGGCATACGTTGTGAGGGTGATTATCGTGACAATTATTCCCCGGGATGGAAATTTAATCACTGGGAACTTAAAGGAGTACCCATACGCATTGAGTTGGGACCCAAAGATATGAAAAAAGAGCAAATTGTAGCTGTACGCAGAGATACCGGCGAAAAATTAATTTTAGCTATGGATGATGTGGAGAATAAAATTAAACAGCTACTGGAAACCATACATGATAGCATGTTGGCAAAAGCCACAGCTGATTTAACAGGTCACACTAAGCTTACAAAAAATTGGTCAGACTTTTGTCAATCGTTAGATAGAAAGAATGTTCTGTTGGTTCCATTTTGTAATGAAACTCCATGCGAAGATAAAATTAAGGCCGATAGCGCAAGGTAAGTTTAATCCAGTATTATTATTATTATTATAATAAATACGTGCCGGTTTCGTTGCAGAGATGAGGAAGCTGAGCCTGGTGCCCCAGCTATGGGTGCCAAGTCTTTATGCATACCTTTCGAACAACCGGCTTCTATTACCACGGCTGACAAATGCATTCATCCTGGCTGTACTAACAAACCAAAGTTCTACGCACTTTTTGGTCGCAGCTATTAATTTTGTTTCATAAATAGAAAAGTAAAGTAAAATGTTTTTTTCACAGCATTACAAAATTTTTTTAGTTTCACAATCGCCACATTGTTCAGGATGTAATTAATTCAGAACATATTTATGTTTTTATTAATTAAAGTTATTTGTTGAAGTTTTGCACCACTTACTGTAAAAAAGTTTCAAGCGTTATGATAGAAAGCGTTTATTACATGGAAAACATCTTTGTTGAATCCCTCTAAGTAAGGACGTCCCATTTTATAACCACACTCTGTAAACAAATCCATATTTGATTCGTGGAACCAATAATTCTTCTCTACATTCTTCTCCTCCAGAGATAAGGTATTTAATTGAAACACTCCGAAGTGAAAAACACGGCCGTCAGTTTGAATACTTTGCACAACAATTGGTTTGGGAAGTTTTTCTAAAGCCGATCCCTAGTATTACAAAATGTTAAAAGATAAACAAATATAATTTTAAAATCTTACGCCATATAATTGCTTAGCTCTTGTTGCTGCTACAGCAAAAGCTTTAAGCAAGGTTCGACTATGAAACTGCGTAGTAGTGACTCCAGTCTCATAAAGGTTTCCTACAAACTCTTTGTCGAAGTGCGTGACTACGGTGTGAGGATGCGTGCAATTAATACGATTGCTGAGAGCTATGGAAAAATATTTAAAAGTGTATGATCTGCAACCATTCGATCAACCGCTTACGATAAAATGTTTCAGTAGTATACACATGCTTTTTCGGCATTGATATTGTACATTTCATTGGATATAAATCTGGTAAATCATCGTCATATCTTCCTTTAATTGGTTCAATAGGGCGAGCAGCTGTAATGAACTTTTCAGCGGTAACGTCAAATTGTAATAGAAGGTCATCCTTAGGTAAAGTGACTTTAAAATTTACAAGATCTAATAGCCTACGTCGGGACGTTAATGAACGACCAGCTAACTTTTCACATTCCGCCAACAATCTGTTGGTTAATAAACGGCTGAGAAATAAATAATTGAGGAATGAAAAATGTTACATATAATCGAAAGAAAGGCACAATTTACTTTTTTCTCTGATGAGATATACCATAAACTCTGGGTGGCCTGAAAGCTGGCCTGCAAATACATTTGTTTTAATTACTTTGAATTTTGATTTGTCTTAAATTTCCGATCTTTTTATAAATTAATGGTGGAAAAGCAAGAATCAATTTTGTTAAATGAAAATAAATGGCGGGAAAAGACCGAGAAACACATACCTTTCCGGTATTTTAACTTTTGGCAGTTTCACTTGTTCTGCATCAAAAACATGCGACGACATTACGGCATTGTAAACACTCCGATCTATATGGCTTGGCAGTTGCGACTTCTCAATAGCGTCTATAATATTCTTCGGCAGCGCTTTTATTTCGACTGTTTTAGTCAACACTTGAGCTTGAGATATACCTTCTAATAGTACATTGCCATTCCCGTAGAAATGACACAGCTGTGGGTGCCAATTAGGATGAGTTTCGTTTTCAGCATGCTTTGGAGGTACCAAACTTTCAATCTCCACACTATAAATTAGAATTATAAGCACTTTTTATTAACACTTGTCCTGCCCTCAAAAATTCTTTTACCGTTGAAACTCTCTTTTTGGGGTAGCGACTTCCATAATATCTTTCACTTTTATTCCATGATTAGATAGCTCACTCTCTGCTCCAGTATCGGTCGGAACTCTTTTACCTTGTACTTGCCACATTTTTTTGAACATCCAACCCAAATGTTGGGCATACAATTTGTTGGTAAAACGCATTTTTTCTTTCTTTAGCTTATATCAATAACAAAATTCAAACTATTTCATGCCATCAACAATTTAAGGTTACCTAATGCTGATTTTATTTAAAACAGGTATGTTTTGCAAATATGTTATCGATATCTTGCAAGTTTTGAAAATTCTTAAGAGTCGCACTTAACTTATGCTAATCCTTTTGCAATTCTGAAAATTTTGGCCCATGTAAACGTAGAGTACGGAAAAACTTAGATTTGGAAGTAAGTAGTTTCTTACTTAGCTAAGAGAAGAGTGTTTAAATGAATATCTTATCTTGTTTACCTGTTTCCCTTTGCAATGACAACAAAAATTCTCTCGAATAAATTTCTTTATGAACCGTAAGAATTCTATAACTTTTTCTCATATTAATCCCATTGCATTTGGTTTTATAAAAAATGATAATAAAATTCAAGTAGGGAAGTAAAAAAAAAAGAAAAGCTGATCATCAGCCAATAATAAAATATAAACATTAAGTATTAATTCATACAAATGTCGGGATATATTTCGTCGAAGGATTGCTGCAGCATCAAATCGACCCAGATTTGAGAGTTTGCAATGGGCATTGTCGTATAGTACTGGTACCACCATTGAGTAGAGTACTATAACGGCAATTGCCTGGTAGACGTGAGTTCAACGTTACGATTTTTTGAATGCTATGATAAAATAACTTAAAATCTAAACTTTAGTCTTGATCGTTGTCGATGGGATGTGCCGGATATCAGCGCATCAGCGCATTCTGTAGACATTGTCTTCATGTACTTCAGAGTGTTCACCTCTAAAATGCACCTCAATATTAAAATCTAAATCTCGTTTATTACGTTCATTTGGTTTCATTTTAAATATTCCAGTGATTTCTTCGCCTTTCTTAACGGTCAAATACTCATCAAGATAGAATACTGTTTGCTTCCAATGGGTATAAGTGGCTTCCGGTGAGGTACTGAAGCCCAAACGTTTGTGGCACTTAGTGAATTCGATATTAAAATAGGTGACTAGCGCTTGCACGAAATCATTACGTTTGCAAACTAACTTGAACGGTGACATAAATTGCAAATCCGCCTTCTTTACGGTATATAAATCAACTTCTTTTACAAGATACGACGTTGACACTACTTGTTTGGGATCAACCACGTCTACAAGAGGCTCAGTAATAGCCACTTTACGTATGCAACTCATATCAAATCCGTAAACATCGTCCCACCAATTGATCTTTTCATCCTTATATTGACGATCTTCGATAGCTGTTATGTATAACGTGCCACGATCAGGAAACATCATACCTTCAGATTTTAACCATTTATCTCGAGCGAATAAAACGGTATCCAACATGGACTCATAAAATAAACAATAACTGGCGAGATTAATATAAAATTAATATTAAATTAAAATTTCGCTAAATCTTCAATCTTTACCACGTACCCCATCCATTCTGAAATTATTATGTCCACTTTTTCAATGCCATTTGGTAATTCAATTTCCTCAATTTTCCCTTTTACTACTTTAATAATATCGTGGAGATTGTTATCGATGACAACCTGGCGAGCATATTCTACTATATTCGAACAATCAACAGCAATAACCGTAGCAGCACCAGCTTTGGCGGCGAACATAGACAAAATGCCTGTCCCGCACCCTACATCCAAGACCACCTTTGCAATTTGAAGAATTATTTAAAAAATTCGAATTCATTTCTCTCAGCCACTTACTTTGCCTCTAAATAAATGCTTATTGTGATACATGGCATTACGATAAGTTATGGTACGAACTTCATCTTTGAGCATTTCTTCATGTATACCAAAATGTGCATATGAATCAAAGTAATAGTCACGAGAAGTCATTTCCTCCGCTAGAGTAGTACCTTCTGTGGCATTATCGGGTTTCTTCATTACGTTATTAGTTGCATTATTAGCATCATTAGTGGGCTGCATAATTATATCTTCCGACTATTGAAAAAGAAAAGTACTTGAAAATGTAAAGTTATAATGAGAGGTAAGGAAAAAGAACGTTTTTTCGATATGCCTCTCATTCACTGCAAGTGATGCTTTACCATGTTCATTAAAAAAAACTAAATAATTTGTTATAATTATAAATAAATTTTTTAGCACTTATTATGGAAAAATTAGAAAAGTTTTTTTATATAAAATAATTAACTTCGTTTTTCTTTCGATAATTTTACAAAAAAAAAAAACCAATGCCAACGTTTTGTCTCTTATTAAAAGCGGTTTTTCTTACATACCGCATGTCATAAGTGCTGCCATTAAAATATAAAATTTTAACCATATGATTACCATTTCATGTGGAGATTTAAAAAAAAATTATAGGCGTAATTATTTAAATCAAATATTTAGATACTTTTAATTTTTTAATTTCATTGACAATGAAGACATGAAGAGGGAATTTGAGTCAAATTTTTAATAAATGAAATTATGAAAAATTAATTAGTTATTTTATTGTAAACCGAATTCACCCTTCAATAATTTTCGTAATGTCAGTTCAATTATTTATAAGAGTAAACATCTGTCACGTTTTAATTTTAGCGGTGGCAAAAGCATATCAAAAACTCATTAAATGGAGGAAATTTCTAAACCTTAACAGATTGGAGGAGGAAATTTTTGTCACTTCAGGTAAGCATCATGTGCGGCGAGAGTACATAATAAAAGTTGCAATTTTTTTGAAGAAATTTTGGTTTGCTTGGTTTTTTATTATAACTATCTAATAACGCGAATAAGTAATTGATTCGGTAGCTTTCACAAAACCAATAGAGGAAAAAATTACCTTCGCTTTAACAAAACGATTTTCTCCATGGATTAGCATAAGCAGAAATGGTCTTTGATATCAGATCGATTTGAGGGAAAAATAAAATTAGAAGCACATTTTTTTTTCTATTACGTATAAGGTTTAAAGAACTAAGGATAACTAAGTCGTTATTTAATAGTGCAGCTATGCCAAGTCCTCGTCATTTCTTAACATTTTGAAACATCTTGTTAAGCTAAAATTTTATTATAAGGGCGCTGAAACAACGAGGCAGTATTCCTATTTTCGTGTCGGAATTCCAAAACTTTGCCGACTTTTACAAGACTTTATGGGACTTGACAAATCTTATACTTTTACATGTGCATGTATGTACAATTGAAACAAAAAAGAAAACGCGCAAGAGAAATGATGATCGTTTCTTTTAAATTTGGAGTTTATTTGTCTAATTTATATTTATGTTATATTAATGTACATTTTTTTATATCACGTGATATGCACTTTTGCTTTACACGACTCATAATTTTGTAAGAAATGAAAAGCAAGTAATAAAGTTTAAATTGTTCTATTAGAGACTCATAAATGGTAATTATGGATGAATTAATATACAAAAAGGCTTTCGATGGTGTCATAAAATAATAAGCAGATTATGAAGATAAACAAAATTAATTTTTTTTGAAATTTGTTGTTTATGTTTAGATTGATTTCTTTATTTTTGGTTCTAAAATCACGTCTTTGTTTAGATTTTTGTAGCACGGCTGCCTATTGTATGTGGGAGTTTTCGACCTGAAACCGAAGATACGCCTTATTGTGTCGCTCCCAAGAATTAAATTTTGCTATAGTTAATTTTAAGTAATCTGGTAATACTAAATTCATCATGAAAAACAATTTTGGCGGCAAATATCTTCCCTAATGCAGCTTTACCAATGCAGAGTTTAAAACTTTGTCACTACACCGAAAAAGTTGCGAGTAAAGAATTGTAAATAAGTTCTAAAACGGTTTAAAAATGGAAGGTTTCGATGAGGCGGGCGTATTCTTTTCCGATAATTTGTTTGGTGATTGTCCACAACAAGATGGTAACCAAATTAATATGCAAGCAGTTAAGAAAAAGTATAAGGAGTTCCTGCGTACATTTAATGAGGACAACTTTTTCTATAAATACCGGTAAGTGTAAACAATTTATTAATTTCTTGATTTTTGTTTAATATTTCCAATTGTTCTTTACAGTGACACTTTAAAGAGAAATTATCTGAATGGTCGTTATTTTCTGGAAGTGGAAATAGAAGATTTGGCCGGCTTCGATGAATCTTTGGCGGACAAGCTTACGAAACAACCTACAGAACATTTGCAAATATTTGAAGAGGCCGCTCTTGAGGTAGCGGACGAAATAACTGCTCCCCGTCCTGATATTGAGGAACAAATGCATGATATACAAATTCTATTAATGTCGAATGCGATCCCGACGAATGTCAGAGATTTGAAGTCAGATTGTGTTTCGCGTTTGGTTAAGATAGCTGGTATTATAGTCTCTGCCTCTGGTATTAAAGCCAAAGCAACTCGCATCTCGATTATGTGCCGATCTTGCGGTGTCGTTATACCGAATTTGAAAATTAATCCTGGCTTGGAAGGTTACATGCTACCACGAAAATGCACAACTGAACAAGCTGGCCGTCCACGCTGCCCGTTGGATCCATTCTTTATTATGCCAGAAAAGTGTAGATGCGTCGATTTTCAAATATTAAAATTGCAAGAATTGCCTGACTTTGTTCCGCAAGGTGAAATACCCAGGCATTTACAATTGTTTTGTGATCGTACTTTATGCGAACGTGTTGTTCCCGGTAATCGAGTATTGATTCAGGGAATTTATTCCATTCGGAAAGTAGGCAAACCTACGCGTCAGGATGGCCGTGAGAAGTCAGTAGTAGGTGTTAGGGCTCCGTATATGCGAGTAGTGGGCATCGCTGTGGATACTGAAGGATCGGGAGCTATATCCCGTTACAGTAATATAACTAGTGAAGAAGAGGAGACATTTCGTTGTATGGCCGCTTCCCCAACTTTGTATGATCGCCTAGCAAGTTCATTGGCTCCAAGCATATTCGGTTCGCATGATATAAAAAGGGCAATTACTTGTATGCTTTTTGGTGGGTCACGTAAACGTTTGCCCGATGGTTTATGCAGACGTGGGGACATTAATGTTTTGTTACTGGGCGATCCCGGCACGGCTAAATCACAATTACTAAAATTTGTTGAGAAAGTGGCGCCTATTGGAATTTACACTTCAGGCAAAGGTTCAAGTGCTGCAGGTTTGACGGCGTCAGTGACGAGAGATCCATCAACGGTAAGTTTATCTTTCGAATTATCATATAATTGGCTTTCAATCGTAACTGAGTTCGTCCACATGTTGGAATATAAAAGAAAAAATCTTACGTTTTACATCAAACTGAAATAGCAAATCTTGGCTTTTAAATCAAACTGAAATATAAATGAGAAATGAGTTCGACTACCTGTTGGAATATAAAAAAGATCTTGTGTTTTACGTCAAACTGAAATAGCAAATCTTGGGTTTTATATCAAACTGATATATAAATTAGAAATGAGTTCGACCACCTGCTGGAAGATAAAAGAAAAAATCAAGGTAGAAACGGCGCAAATTCTTCCCCCTCCTGGACTGAAGGCGCGTACTCCATCCTGTTGATGAGAAGGTACTCACCGTCGGACCTGAAGCCGTTAAACCATTCACACACGATGAAGTGCGTCAATTCTCCCAAAAGCTCCTTAATCTTCACTGACGACCTGGTTCTTTTCCTAAGGTCGGCCGTCAGGTTTATGAAAACCCTCTCCAACAGGCCCTGGCTTACCCTGTATGGCTTTAAAGTTTCGCCAGCGTAAGCATCCACCAGCTCGTCCATAACTTCTATGAAGTTTGTTATAATAAGCTGTGTGTCAACAGCAACCAAGTCCACCGTTAAATATTCCTCTAAATATTTGTTCGCAATTTTCCTCTTTGTGAAACTTCTTCTTGCACTTTAAAGATATATGACAGGAAAACTTATTCTATTTGTCTCGTCCCTTCAATAAAATTTAGCGAAACTTCGTTATGGAAGGTGGTGCTATGGTTCTAGCCGATGGTGGTATTGTTTGTATTGATGAATTTGATAAAATGAGAGAAGATGACCGTGTCGCCATTCACGAAGCTATGGAACAGCAAACAATTTCTATAGCTAAAGCTGGTATTACCACAACTCTGAATTCCCGTTGCTCAGTTTTAGCTGCAGCCAATTCAATATTTGGTCGATGGGATGAAACTAAAGGAGAAGAAAACATTGATTTCATGCCCACCATTTTGTCACGTTTCGATATGATTTTCATTATCAAGGATATCCATGATGAAACGCGTGACATTACAATGGCTAAGCATATCATAAATGTTCATCTTTCATCAAATAAATCTGCACCCAATGAACCTGCAGAAGGTGAAATTTCATTGCCGTTGTTCAAAAAATATATATACTATTGCCGGACACATTGTGGACCGCGCTTGAGTGAAGAGGCTGGTGAAAAATTGAAAAATCGTTACGTTTTAATGCGAAACGGAGCAGGTCAGCAAGAGAAATCCTCTGATAAACGTTTAAGCATCCCGATCACAGTCCGACAATTAGAAGCGATTATACGAATAACAGAATCGTTAGCCAAAATGAGATTACTACCGTTTGCTACAGATGAGCACATTAATGAAGCTTTACGACTCTTTCAAGTGTCCACTTTAGATGCAGCCATGACTGGCAGTTTGGCTGGCGCTGAAGGTTTTACCACCGAAGAGGATCAGGAAACTTTAAATCGTGTAGAGAAACAATTGAAGCGTCGTTTCGCTATTGGTTCTCAGGTCTCCGAGCAAAATATAATACAAGTGCGTTTTTAATATAGAAATTAAAAATTTGATTTCTATTTAATTTATATTTTTTGTCGTTCTCTAAAGGACTTTTTAAAACAAAAATATGAGGAGCGAACCATTTTAAAGGTGATTCATACTATGATACGACGCGGAGAATTGCAACATCGCATGCAACGTAAAATGTTGTACCGTTTATGTTAAATGTTTTTTCTTTTTTGAATAAATTTTTTTCTTTCCGTTGTAAATTGTTTTAAAACAATAATCTGTTTATACGCTATCATGAATGATTTAATTGTGAGGAAAATTTTTTTCTATTCAAAATTTTTAAACAAAAAGCAATTACACCTATCAACCTATCAGTCTGATAGGTTTGTGCAAAAAAAAATCTCATAGGTGGTTTCTCTTCTTTTCTCTAGAGCAATAATTGGTCAGATGCTAGATAAGTAAAATCGAGGGAGAGATAGATTTAGAGCATTTCCTGCTTCAAATACTGCCTTTTCAAAGATTCTTTTTTAGCTATTTTGATATTTTGCGACGAAACATTCTGCATTCTCTATAATATCTGCGGCATTAGGAATGGATAAATTTTAATCTTGTTTACTGCATCTTTGTCCCCTCATTCTTTTGTTTATATTCTGTAGCAGAGAAGAAATATTTAAGTTAATATTCAGCTTGTAATGGGATTATTGCATATAATAAGATAGAAAGAAAAGTTTTTGTTTTTGTTGTTCACGACGATTAATCTTTTAACGCGACTACATTTATTCAAAACAGGTAAAAACATTCTAGTCGGGACATGGTCGACCATTACACTTTACGGATTATACCGCCTGTTTCATGTATTGTTGATCACGGAAATAATTAAAAGCTACAATTCGTTCTATGATGTAAAAGCTCAGAAAAGTTCTCCCCGCAATATCTTTATTTTGTTTATGTTTCTATGGTCAATGGAAGTCGACGAATGTAGGTTACCTATACCTCTTGTGCTACAGAGAATACTAAGGTTATGCGGACGTAGGTAACATCCAGAAGAATTTAACCGATTACGAAAACTGAATCTACACAGGGTTTCAACATTTCATTGTGAAAATTGTTTCATGATAGCGACATATATGTAAAATGAGTTTATTTCGAGTGCTTAAAACTGTTATATACAAGCGCCAAGTAAAGTAAAGTAAAGTACTGGATGAGGAACGGAAACAACAAACAAACAATGAGACATGCCCGTACTTAGCAAGAACGGCCAATAGCTAAATATAGTGTGTATTTTATAATTGCCGTCAAAACATCGTTGAAAGTGGTAGCATTCATCGTAAGCCACTGCCGAAAGGAACAGAAAGACACATCCATCCTTTTCAATTCCTACGCCTCCTCTCCACACATCAACCCTCTGATGTGTTCGAAAATGAAAACTTAAAATTATCAACTGTTTTCCAGTAACAGCTAAATTTTTAATAGATTTAAATCATTTTCTTCTAATTTTCTTTATGATTTATTGTAACAAAAATATCAGAATGTCTGTGTGATTTAATAATACGTACACATATGCCATTCATACGCATAATAATAATAGTATCTCCCTTTTTTATTTATAATATATTTCTATTTCTTGGAATTTTTCACTCGATTTCAATTTTTCACCGAGCACTTGTAAAATGGCTTTGATTTTTCGCTAAAAGCCGTTAGTTGGTTTTTTTCTTTACAAGGTTCATAAAAAAGTACCATATGTAGAAAATAAGGAGAGCACAGAGTTGCTTTCAATAAATTGCAACGCTTCAATAAATGGAAAATTTCCTCATCCATGTTGTTAAAGTGGCAAAAATTTCCGCATACGAGTTAATGCTAATGTATCCTTGAATTGGTTAAGTTTGAATTAATTTAACGAATATTGCTATAATCATTTGCTTGAAGCAACAATTTAGAATATTTGCAGACTTAAACCATACGAACGCATTTACAAACACCAATATTGCAACAGATTATGATAATAAAATTTCAACGCCCACACAAATATATATATGTAGACAGAAAACATGTGGAATATATCTCTGTTAAAGTTTGAAAATTGAGGTCGGATCTTGTTAAAGTTTGAAAAAATTCGTTCTCTGACCTTAAAACGTAACAAGAAGAAATGCGCTAAAGTTTGAAAAGGTTCGTTCTCGGATCTTAAAACGTAACAAGAAGAACTGCGCAATAAGAATCTAATGTTTGAGAAAAACAGCTCCGCCAGAAAATCAAACAACACAAGGATAAAATTCGGAATTTTTAATTAATGGCCTCTTTAGTACAAATTTATTACCAATTTTTTACCAAAGAAATCAAGGTAGGGTAATATTCGCCTCATCTCACAATCGCATAGAAGAAGCGATTTAGTTAAAAAATTGTTTGGAAATGCTTAGTATGTCCAGGAGTGCGACTTACATTTGCTACTTTGAGGCCTTTTAAAGCATTAAACAGCGAACATTTGCCAACGTTTAGAAATTCAATTAATAAACCTTCGTACAAGTGACGCACCGTATAAAAATTGAACATGTGTAATAGATCTTGGAATCACATTGATAAGTTTGAACGGTTCATCGCTACTGAAATGATGAATGCACACCCCATGTTTGTGCGAGTGTAAAATATTAATTTTCAATTTTTAATATATGATCCAACGAAATGCAGACGTCATAATCAATCGCACGCTTTTAAAGAAATGCATACTTTCGTATCTGTCTTTATGTCTTTTAATACGAATAATGCTTTCTTCTTAATGCTGAATGTCTGCCAACTTATGAATACTTTTTTTTTTTTTTTTTCAATAATTCCCATCTACGTAGGTATCTTTACATGTGTGGCGTATTAATAGTTTTTGTTTTAAAGATATTACGCAAATATTGTAGTCCTTGCTTTTGTGTTTTACTAATAAATGTATATACAAATGTCTTATATGTATTACATTATATATGCATGTGTATAATTATTTGTTGTTGCCGTCGAGATGTTCAATTAACTTGAATTTAGAAAATCAAGCTGATGTTAAGCATTTTAATTGCATTTTTAATTCGTTAAGGTGTACCCCTCACGTAATTATGGAACTCATTTCGAACACAAGTGAATGCTATGAGATGTATATTAATAGCTTAGAACGAGCGTTTATAAAGGGTGAGCCGAAATGCAATAATGGTTTTAATTTAACTCAAATATTTGATGGTTTCAACGAGACAAAAACAGCAAAGCTCGTTCTATTGAACCCGTTGTATGGGTTTCACTAATCCGCGGCATTTATTAAAGTTAAGCGGATTTGTAAGAGAAAGGTACAAATTAATAAACCACAATCTATCAAGAAACATAAAAAAAAATTTAATGCATTGGCATAGGTAAAACTAAAAAACGCACTCACTTGTTCGATATTTCATATTACCTTCAAATCTCCAATATTTCAGGCAGTTAGTGGCGTCGAATTAAGAAAAAAAGAAGGCCGAGGAACTGTACTTCTAGTCAAATTTGAAATAAGTAGAATATAGTTGACTTTACTTAAGAAATCGTTGAATTCACATAACTGGGGTAGTTAAAGCAAGGCACTTGTCTGTGCGACGTATTAGTTAATGGAGCTAGCATTTTATCTCCTAGGATCCTAATATTGAAGCCACTATTAATGTAAACCTATTAGGTTTGATTAACACGACTGTGATTGCTTTACCTTACAAGGCTAAAACTCAACACGCACGAGGTGGGTTGGTATTAAACATTGCTTCCGTTTTAGGTTTGGAGCCTTATGCTCCGCTCGTTATATGCAGGAGTTCGAAATTTGTACGTAGTTATCAAAATTCTATTACATGATATTTAGATTTTTTTTTTTAAATCATTCGCTATTTAGCATCGATAGTCTTTTAAGCTTACGTTGCAATTACAGCAATTTGTCCAGACATTACCTTAATTACCTTAATGCCAATGGTACTTGAGCTTCCCGATTGTGATACTTTCGCTTATACGAAACCTTTAATCGATGAATTCTTTAAGGGTGATATTCAATCGGCCTCCAAGTGCGGCGAGCATTTAGTAGAGATTATCGAAATGTCTCAAAATGGAAGACATTGGATTAGTGATCAAAGTAAATTGTGTTTAGTAGAACCTAAAGTCTTTTGGGAGCTTTCAGGGTTTGTTTATATAATTGATAAATTCCAATCTTATTTTGTTTTGTAGTTTTCAAAAAGATTATAATCAAGATTTAAAATAAAAATTTTTTTTTATATATTTTTTTTTGCCTTTCGCACGGTCACAAATTGATATTTGTGTTTGCATAGCTTAGGTCGTATATGACTACTTATGAACATGACGGCATAAGATATAGTATGTGTGTGTGTGTGTCTGTGTGGATTTTTCACTTTATATTCTTTCTTTCTCGTTTGCTTTTATGTTTGCTTTGACATGTTTTTTTTTTGTTTGCTTTTTAATTTTTCATTTTTTTATTGTATATAATCGACTTTCAATCCTTGATTGATCCCAGTCTTCTGATCGTATCATTTCTTACTTTTTATTTATCATCTAAAATTAGCTTATAATTATTCTTTCTTCAGTTCTCTTCATTTACATTCATTTGTATTGCAATCGAGTAGCGATCAACCAAAGCGTCATTATTGAAATTGATTCGTTTATCGTTTAATTTCCCATGCGAATGCATCACGGGAGAGAATTCGTGTAATTATAATTAATTACGTTTTTTACTATGCATTAATAATGCCGTCAATAACTTAACAAACCGTAAAAAGCTCTTGTTTCTTTTTTTTGCTTCTTTTCAATTTCCTCTAAATTTAAATAATTTTTCAAAATTTATTTATGCGCACGATTACAATTTGTTTGACTATGAAAAACTATAAAATTTTCAAAATTATTACAATTTTATGGCGTAATTTTAAAATTAACAAAAATGAATGAACCAACACATAGCCACAAAAATATCGAGAGATGTGTACGCAAATTCATATATATATAAAAACTATATCGTGAAAAAAAGCAAAGCAAAGCAAAAAAAAAAAAGGAAAAAGTACAAAATTTGCATTCGCTTTAGAAGCGCGAACTTTGAATACCCAACAGCTCAAGAAAATATCAAAATTGATTAGTGTTGTTTTGATTAAGGCCCCGGCGGCCGTAAATGCAATGCAAATTTTTTGATAATTAATTTTTATTAAATTTTAGATCGATATCAATAATTGGATTGTAAATTATTTATTGTCAGACGGATTTTGAAATTTTTGTTTTTAAAAAATTCTTTTTCAATATTTTTTACTTTAGCAAGAAAAACACCCGGGGGTTGTGTGTCTTCGCCGTTTTTCCAAAAATGTTGTCCAATTGTATTATAGTGCACTCACGACAGACGAGGGAATATCCTGATGTAGTGAAAAACTTCAGCTATCCTTAATATATCTTTTTCTGCTATTTGAAGACGCATGTTCATGCTTACGTTGAGTGGTGGCATAAAAATTATTTCCATAGAAATTGAATTCCTATTTAATTCCTGTTAACGAAGGGCGTGTTACAAAGACAATACGAGACTATTTCGACGTCCAATAAAATATAGAAACCAAGTCCGACGGATTGGGAGAAGTATAAGAGATCAGATATGCGGATTCAGTCGTGACATTATCTGTCTTATTAATAAGCTGTTGTCTAATCACACCAGACGTAATGATCATCTATTCAAAATTAACATAGTAAACAACCCTTTATGAACATGCGGAGTCTTACAATCTTTTGATCATATTGTATGCGTCTTTCCGAAGGATATCTTCTTCTATTTGCCACAATTTAACAGCTTACTTCGCAACCTTTTCTTTTTTTAAATCATGTCATCATGTCGTCATATAAGCATTTACAGTCAATCGTGATGCCGTTCTAAAAGTAAGGCTCATTAAAATATGGTATCTCTGAATGTGACAACTTACGGTTACTTATATTGCTACTGATTGCACCCCGCATACGTGAACAAATTCTAATATTTCTGATGTTTATCGCTGGCTTCATATAAACTGGAATTCTTATTATTGCAAGAATAAATATTTATTTGAAAATTTTAAGGAACCTTACTTTCATGCTTTAATTATTATTCGATTAAATTTCATATACTTGCATAACCTTCCCCTTTCTGTTTGCCGTTACGTTTGGCAATCTAGGTCACGGGTTTATATTCACACTTTTCGGGGCTTGGATGTATTCTTGAAATATTTCCCTCGTAATTCAAAACTGATCAGAGTCACTATTAGTGTCACTATCATTATCACTATCGCTAACAATACCATTATCACTATATTGTCTCTACCACTATCACTATAAGTGCAGCTATCGCAATCGGTATAACTAATACTATCAGTATCGCTATCCCTTTTGCTACCACTATAGTGTTAGCTGGACTTTAATTATTTAATTATTTTGGCCAGCCTATGAGGAAAAGTACTTTCCAGAGAGAGAGAGAGAGAGAGTTATAGAGAACGAGAGAGAGTTATAGAGAACGAGAGAGAGTTGTCCCTTTACAATGCTGAGAAACAACGTTCGCACAGTTTCTATGATAATTGCTGCGAAATAATTAATTTCTGCCGCCGAATATTCAAAGTTCGCATTTCTAAGTTCTTTATAGCTTCCCCCCTTTTTTTTTTCAAAAAAAAAAAAAATTCAAAAAACGGTAAAGCCTCTATTAGTGATTTAGTGCATTTGATACTATTGTTGATTGATTTTGAGGCTTGCGGTCACTGGGTTTAAACGAGTCTTCTCATATAACAATACATTGAATCGATTGTTGTTGCGTAATAAGAGGAAAAAAAAGAAAATAATCAAAATCAATTTAAATTACATTCATATGCTAAATGTGATAGACTTTAATTGAAAAATAAATTAATGAATGAGAAAACATTCTATTGTCAGTGCACACACAAGTACACTTCTACTCTTTGGTTATGCAAATGCTTTGCAGTCTGTATGGCTAGTGAAGGAAAAATCAGGACAAAATTCTGTGAATGCTATGAAATACAATGGTAGACACTAGACCGACTATAAACATAGTTAAAGAGCATTTACACCGTACACACAAGAGAGCAGAGGGGAAAAAAAATTAAACGATTTTCATTTCATTGTCTAAATGCATTGTGTATTCGTGGGACTAATGCACTCCCAGTGATGACGTTGGTAATATGTCGTTTGTTGTTGTTGTTGTTGTTGTTGTTTCCTCTTCTTCTTCTTCTTCGTTTATCTGTGCACGTAAGTTCAGAGAGAAAATGATCTCATGTTTGAACAATGTTTTGTTTTGTTTTGTTTTTCTAAAGCGTATAAACGAATCGGAAGGCGCTACCAGTGTAGAATGTTGAATGTAGAAAAAGTAGTGATTCTCTATAAATAAGCATCTATAGTAATTAATATTGTTTATGTTTATGTTTTTAATATACAAAACTATAGCAAAATATTCTCACACCGAACTCACAGATAAAATATCAGAAAAAAATAAACAAAAAATTTATAAAATGCTCCTGAGCGAGTTTACTTCGCATCATTCGTAACGTATGCATTTAGTTTGCCATGCAACAGACTACTGTCTAGATCAGAAGCAGTTGTAAGCAAGAACAAGAATTAATAAAAATAATTAAAAAAAAAAAAAGAAAAAATAAAACTTTAGGGAATTTCTTATACGCTTGTAAATTTTCGCGTTCATCACACACGAAATCACTTATCTAAATCTAAAGGAATTTGTTTAAATTGAAAATTTTTTTTAATTAAAAATTACGTATTCAACTATTTTGAGACCGCCTGTCCAAATAGCGGCATCCGGAGAAATGCACATACATCCCAGCTCTCCGAATTCAGATTTATCACTGCAATCGGAGGAGAGTGCTGCCATTAAAATACAAGCTGGTTTCCGTGGTTATCGGGTACGTAAACAGCTTAATCCTCGTGCAACGCATCGTAACTCTGCCCGTAACGGTTATCACGGTTCAAATTCGATTTTACGCCGCCAACAAAGACATCAACTGGCAATGTCCTCTCAAGTGCAACAGGATAATAGCAATTCAGCGAATTCGGGGCGTAATCAACGCGATAAGAATAGCAGTGAATCGGACAGCAATACCGTAGAAGATCAATGCGCGACCAAAATTCAAGCAGGTGTACGTGGTTTTCTAGTGCGTAAAAAGCAAAAAATGGCCACCGATGCCGCGACTAAAATACAGGCAAGTTTTCGCGGTTTTAAAGCTCGTAAAGAGGTTCAGAAATTGAGGCAAATGTAAAAATGTTAAAGTGACGCTGGCTAACGATGTTAATGAGCAACGCCAATCGATTAGGGTTCATATCGTTTAAACATTCTTTTCAATACGAAATGACAGACAGACAATAATAACAAACAACAAATTAGTTGACCTTGACAATGAATGTAGTTTGTAGAATCCACTTAATTGTAGATAACATCTCTTTATAATATAAATGTGTGTGTGTATGTATGTATATAGTCCTGTAGTATTTGTTGTTTCAATGCCAAATAGTTTCACTAGTATCCAGATACAATTATTCAAGCATTTGTGGATCTTTGCTCTGAACGCATAGCTTTAAGGAATAGACGAATGAATGGATAAATGAATGCAATGAGCAATTCTTAAGAATGTAATGATAAGA
Organism: Glossina pallidipes; assembly: GCA_000688715.1. Lineage (NCBI taxonomy): Eukaryota > Metazoa > Arthropoda > Insecta > Diptera > Glossinidae > Glossina > Glossina pallidipes. The sequence goes on from KK499969.1 coordinate 430,058, forward strand.
CGAATAAGTTAAATTAGTTTTTAAGTTATTTTCTTTTAATAATATTTAGTAATGCGAAATATATATTAATCATACATATACACGTGAACAAATTTATGAAATTGTTTTATTTGTTTATTTATTTATTTATTTTTGTTTTTTTTTTTTTTTTCTTGTATTTGCATTAATTTCGTGCCAAAAATTTTTCTTTAAACCTAAACAATGAACAGAAAAAAAAAGAAAAAAAAGATTGTTATAAAAGAAAAATTAATGAAAATATTTTTTTTTCTTCATAAGTTATATTTACTCTCAAGTGCTCTTTCGCAGGGGAACCTAAACATGTATTAAAGGTGTAGGCGTCAAATAGACTACAATTCTTTTTTATCCTTCATGAATATCGCGGGTAGGCCCAAGTAGCTTGCGGTTACCTCATTAGTAGTTTCTCAACAATATTAGGTAGTCATCTACGTTTTATGTTAAAAGTAACTGTAGACGTTAAAAAAAAGGGAAAAACTTATTCACAAAAATTAATTTGATGACTTGAAAAATAGGCGGAACCGTCATGATTGTAATAAAATTGTGCTACTTGTGAATCTAGTACTGCATGCTTTTCAGATGCTTTAGCAAATATTCTTTTAAGTCTTCAGGTGATGTAAAACGTTTTACCTGAAGTAGTTATTTCACCTTCGGGAAAAGGAAACCGTAAGATAAGGTCGTATCAGGTGAGTATGGTGCCTGTTTAATCTTTTCTTTTATAATGACGGACTGAATTGAGTTCTTTCTGAGTCAGTTATGTTAAGATGTGAGTCAAATTGTCACCCCTTTTTTAATGTAACCAATCACTCAAGGGATGTCGTCTATTCGTGTAGCACGGTGACGATTACAGTACAGTAGTGACGAAAGAGGTAGAAAGACGCCTACAGACAAGTACGTATGTTGTGAATCGGCAAATGTTATGCCTTTGCTGAGTAATGACTCATTGTAGCTACGACGAAAGTAAACTGCACATGAGATTTCAACTCGCGAACAGTAGCATTGGTAGTCGTGATTCTTACCTATCCAGCCACTTATGCGGATAAATTGAGCATTTTTAGGCTGGCGTGTGCAGTATTTTACACGAAAACTTGAATCTTTTCGATTATTGGATTAAACTGTAATCCAAACGCTAGCAAACATGGCATCCGACTTGACTTCTTCGAGTTCGTGAGGCAACGTGGAAGAAACCGAAATACTTGACGGACGATGTGACTTTTGATTAACGGTTTCGTTAATAATCAGTGTGACGTGTCTGCCATACGAAAATAACTGTTTGAGGCTTGCTTGAGTGTTTTATGTCAGATATGGCAAAAGTTAAGTTGAGTAGTTCATGCTTCGTATTCAGTGTGGGGCCGTAAGACGGAAAGTTAGTTGCGTTGATTGTACTTTGCCTTTTTTTTAAAAACTCTGCACATTCGTTTCCTTAGAGAGAAATGTTTTCGCGAGTCTTATCGTACCAGACGAAGGGCTACTTTTATCGCTGTTTTTTTTCTTCTATTAATCGTAAACATCACGCAATGCATTGCGTAACATTTCACCGACTTAGCAGGCGAAGTGCTGTTTGACTCAGCACTTTTTGTTAAATAATATTCTTATAATTACAATTATGGGCATCAGATGGACAGACGAACAGACAGGCTTATATCGATTCACAAAATGATTCCGGGTCTCTCGATATAATAAAAGGTGAGTGTTACTTGTATAGACATCAGATGGACAGACGGACAGACAGGCTTATATCGATTCACAAAATGATTCCGGGTCTCTTGATATATAATAAAAGGTGAGTGTTACATTTGTGCCACAATTGGCGTAGGGTGTAATTACCGCAATTTATTTATACAATTTTTTCGAGAAGAGACTGAACATTATTTTACATCATGATCGTTTTGATTGCAGTGCCACTGGAAGTAACAACACCTTAACACCAAAACTACCGAGCGGTGCAATTTGTCTTTCTTCAATTTTTAAGCTTCGAGAAGGTGATTATAAAGAATGAAAACTCGCAACAACTCTTAATGGCTTTTATTTATATAAGAAGATCTTTAAAGAGCCTTATGTTTTTTCCACTTGTATTAGCTTTCCAGCCTTTGAGTTATACATTCACATTACGCCGCGTCTGTCAAGAGTGTCAGAGAAAGTTTAACCGTCAAAACTTGGGCAGAAGAGTTTTTTGCCATTTGTTCGTGACAAATTTCAAGCAAAACTTGCCAGGTCTGGTGAAAGGGGTCTGCTTGGCCCTCTCTTCACGTCACCTATTTTATATATTTACTTGACCGGTAAAGGGTATCCAAAATTCTCGACAAAACGAGTATACTTTAGTTACGTGTTATTTCTTCATTTATTTTGACTTTGAACTTGTCATTACATTTTGAGAAGACAATTCGTAATGATTGTTGACAATAAAGAAAAATTCCCGAAATAGATAGCATAAATAATGCTTGTGCGATATAAATACGCGTGAGAATTCCCTGTAGTTGTTGGTACATTTTCGCATTCATGCTTTATAAGTTAATGTTGATATGCGAATGATTTTTGTCTTTATTCTAGAGACCAAGCAAGTAAAGTAAATAAAATTATTAATAACGAATACCTTAAATGGGAAAGTTGTAAACCTTCAATAGAGCAACTTTTGGCGCACAGGTATAATACGCGATCGGCATTGATGATGACATCAACTGTAGGTATTAATATTGTTAGACGCTTCGCTGCTAAAGCGAGACGTACTGCTGGCAAGTAAAGGCGGATAAGAGAAATTTTCACACAAATTAAAATATTGTAAAATGTTATATTTAATATTAATATTTATTGAATTTTGTCATTACGTCGATAATGGAAACTAAAGAAATTTTCGAAAAATTGTTGCCTGAATGAGTTTTGTTTTCTACACAAAAGAAAAGAAACGGAAAAAGTTTACTTTATATATGGTCTCAAAGGAGTTTTCGAGATGGCTAGAACCAAATTTGGTCCAGGAAGTGAAATTTGCGCTGAGTCCGACAATACGCCAAATTTAAGGAATGAAAGAAAGAAGCTTTGGAAGTCGATATTGCTCTCTGGATGAAGCGAGATTATTATACATTTGCTGTAGAGCGACTAAAAAGTAAAGGAAAACTACGGCGAACATTAGGGTAACTTTCCCCTAATATTCACTGTAAATGTCAATTTTCAGTTTAGCTTTTAAGAAAGATTCGTCATAGGATTCGTCTCTAACGCAATGCCAGATGAGCAAAACAAAAAAATTGACTTACGATCAGACGGAAATGGATACAGTAGAATGGGTACAAAAGCACAGAAGCGATAGATAACTGCCCGCTGGGGATAGAGACAAACAGTAAGATAGAAAAAACTACGGATGTGCAAACAAATAGAGATCGGGCCGTATAAAGAGACGATTTCCATAATTTATGTAAAAACCAAAAGCAAATTTTAGTTAGCTACCCTTTAAAGTATGTATATATTCTTGATAAGAGTGAAATTCTGAATTGATTTGGCCACACATGGCCGTCTGTGTCTGTGCTGTGTTTGTTGTTGGTGCTGTCCTGATCGCAACAATGAAGATATCAACTTTAAATTTGCAAAAGAATTTGGAACTGATTTAAACTTTTCTTAGGACACGCCTACAACGCTCGCATGTCTCTACGACAAAAACTTTTACTTTGAAAATAGAAAAAATCAACTGCGCCCACTCCATATTATAGAGCACGAGAATTTTGTTATTTTATTTCTTTTGTCTTTTTTTCGGGTAAACGGTGATGGGTTAATAAAAGATATGGTCCTGATCCTGTTGTTTTTTGTTTTTGATTTTTGTCTTCACATGATTTCTATACTTAAGTTTGCGTAGGTATCATAATTTATAACTTTGTTAACATTTATTTCCACTGTCACGACGACTCACTAGGTCAATTTCCTTTCTTTTTATTAGCTTCGGCGCTATAAATTCGCTTACGCATATGTTTTGGTATGACACGAAACAGTTCCGAATCGATTTGGACAGGCATCGAATTTTGTCTCATTGCGAGCCATTTCAACTTGTGACTATGAATTTTCTTTGCACGTATCATGGCAGCTGTATTGGCTGCAAGAAAAAACAAAAGAAAGAGGTATTAATGGTTAGCAATAAATTCAAGCCGATAGACGTAACAAATTCAACTTAGTAAGCCTTGCATTGAATTTTGAATAACTTAACGTAAATTTGCGAAGAAATTATTTCGTCTTGAGGGGAAACTTTAATGAACTTATGCGAATCATTTTTTATATTCGGGTAATGTTTGCAAGATATTAACTCCGTTGTACTTTGTTGAAGAATGCATTTTAAAATTTCCCGTTTGTCATATCATTTCAATGAGTTAGACATAGTGAAGGCTTTTGTAAGAAGATTTGGACCAGGTTCAAAAGGTATAATCGTTGATTCCAAATGAAAAATAGCTCCATGTTGATTAAAATGCTTTGCAAAATTTGTATTCTAGGGTTTTTTTTTCTCACATCACTGAACTCTTAGTTTTTTTCAGTTATGTTTGAGGAAAACCCAAGCTGCTCCCTGAGCTTAATTCCCTACCGAGTTCGAACTTCTATCTAGTTTTGCGATCGACAGTGCTTCAATGACAACGAACAAATGTGTTAACGGGATAGACGGAATTCAAGTCAATACTTTTTTAATGAATTAAAATGTGTAAGCACGAAATAAATTAAGTGAACTCTAACAAGAACTTTGTAATATTGTTTACACCTAATTCTCTTTTTACACGAATTTTTTTACACGTATTTTTTGGGAACGTATCTATCGTGTAAAAGGAGAATTAGGTGCACTTCGTTAATAAAGATATAGACAATTACTTTTAATAAGATCGCCACGTATGTCACTTAACTATCTACCTTTTACCATCTGGGCATTTTCATCTTCTGTTTGCTTTTCCGTGCTAGTGCCACTGCTACTGCTGCTGGTGCTATTATCTAAGAGGGCATCTCCCCGCTGTAGCATTGATCTTTTTTGAGCCAAGCGATTTCCTTTATCGATATTTCGTTCACTAGATTCTTCAATTCTACCAGGAACGTGAGCTTGATTTCTCTTTCGGTGATGGCGATAAACATTTTGAATTTTTTTAGCTGCTTCATTTCTAACCAAATGCTCCAAAGACTCACTAATGGCTGCATTGCCAAAGGAAGCTTTGCTATCGTCTTTCTGGGAAGTTTTTCTTTCATTAACATTATTTTTTATTCCTAAACGTTTTCGTGTCAGATAGCCTCTGGCTCCTGCTTGTATTTTCGTAGCAGCTGACACTACAGTTGACTCCGTTTCAGTGGAAGTATCCCCATTTTCCATTACAGCTATATTTATATTAAAATCATTACATTTTGGGAGAGATTTAACACTACCAGCACTCATCTCTTCGCCAACACGTTCTTCCATGTAGTCGGAATCTGCTTCTGATATGGAATAAGCCATTATTTGTCGTCTTATAGTCTGAGAGGTGTCTTCATCTAAGCAAAAACTATCATTACTTGATGCGGGCTCAATGTAACGTACAGCCGTGTCTATGGTGACACTTTTCATAAATGTTTTTGCTTGATCTTGCTTTTCCCCTTCCATTTTTGTTGCAGTTAAATCCAATTTTTGTCCATTACCATAAATGACGTCATCACTGTGAGCTGAACTTTCACGTGTCTCTTCGCGTTGCAAATTGTTAACAACAACGACTTCTTCATCTGTATCGGGAGTGCCTTCAATATGTTTTACCGACGGCTCCTCAAAATTGTTTATATCTCTCGTATTATCGACGCTGTCTTTAGCTATTTTCGGTGTCGATTCTTGTCGCTGTTTCATTTTCTCTATAATCATATCGTTTCGTTGTAATTTAATCGCGTTCGTAATTAGGCTGTCATCGTCGTCTTCATCACCATCCTCACTGACGTTTTCTTTATCACTAAAATCGTTTTCATTTTGTACGGTAATTATTTCCAAATCGCTGTCGTCGATATGAATAAGTGATATAGTTTTTTTAATACATCGTTCCTCGACTATTTCATATGGCACGCTTGGTTCACGGAGATCTCTTTCAGCATCCAAAACATCATCTAATGATTTTGTAATTTCTAGCAGATTGTTTGTGGGAAAATGTGGTCTCTGATTAACTTTATAGGAATGCAAACGTTCTGAGTCAAGAAAATTATTAAGCATATTTTTAACTGTATTCGTCTTTTCAGAACGTTGCTGATCCAATTGTTTGAAAGCAGCAGACAAATCTGGTAATTTTGGGAAAGAAAGAAGAGTTCAAAGGCAAGTTTTTGAAAATCTTTGTTTACAAAGACCTACCGTCACTGGTGATTTTGGTAAAGGTTTTATTCAGCGTTTGGGTTTCGTTTGATTTGTTGGCAACATTTACATCCTTTTTCAACTCGTATTTGTTAATGGCTTTCTCGCTGGCATCTACTGCTGCAATCATGTCTTGGGAAACATTGTAATCAATAGTTGAAGATTTTCTTATACAAAAATTACTACTACTTCTAGCTACGAATCTAGAATAAGCATTATAGTGATTTTGAATATTTGTATCAATTAATGTCTTAGAACTATCAGGTTGACTATTATAAGTAACGGTCTCCGGGAAAGTTTGATCTGAAAAGGACTTTTTTGCTACACAAACAATTTATCAAACAAACTTGTTCTAGAATCAGGATCATTAATATCAATTGGATTCGACTTAAGTTCTGCTTGTGAAATTTTCAATTCACCTAAGGGTTCACAATATATAAGCGATTCTTAAAAAGGCAATCTTTTTTCTTTGCTTTTCATTTCCAAGTGCATTCGGTAAAATTTTTGGCAGCAGCGAACTCTTTGTGATGGCAGGTTAAGGTTTCTTCTGATTTTATTAGGGAATGGCTTTCCAAAGTCTTTGTTCGACCAGTACAAGTACAAGTAAGCTTTTTATTGTTTTCTATTTCTATAATTTTTGCCAACATTGCAGCCTTGCCGTTGTTCTTTTTCTGTAGATGTGCGCTCTACAATTTCAGTTTTATTTATTTCGGTTTCTATGTCTTTTGTTTCAGTTAAGTAATATTTTAAGCCTTTATTGTTATTATCGAAATGTTTATTGCGAGTTTCGCTTCTTAAAATCAATTTATCTTCGATGTGGCTATCATCGATGTCAGAGGAATTGCATTTTCGCTATCCGCCCCTTTGCCATTGTCCACGGTTAGATACTTTCCATATTTCTCGGGCTTTCGAGTAAATATTGGATTTTCTTTGTGTTTTAATTTCGTTCAAATTACCACCAAATTACCTTTGATTTCGAAAACATTTTCTAAAACCTTTACTTTATTGCTTTTTTCTGGTTTAGTAGTCTCTCTAGTATAACGGCTGTTTTCTCATTTTTAAATGTTTGCCTTAAAGCATTTCGTTTAAAGTTTTTTTTTATTTCTGTTTGTTCAAATTCATCTGCAATTCATCTGCATTTGCTTTTAATTTTCTTTTACGGTCAATTCCGATAAATTGTCTGATGGTGTTCTCACCATACTATTAACGATGATTTCACATTTTTTCATCCTCTTTACCATGAAACTGTTTGACTTGTCGTAGAGGAATTTCTCAGTTATGAAGGGATTGCAAATTTTCCATTATATTAAAGTTTTCTAATATTTTAGACTTGTCTTGAAGTATTCGTGAATCGGGTAACTTAATCGCATTTTTTGATTTATTGTCCTCGATTTCAATATCTGGTATCTTTTGGGTATCATTTGAAAGGTTACGAGTACAAGAGCTATTTATTTATTTCACAAGTTTGGTACTTGATTTTCTTTTCTGTTTTGTTGTTAATGTTTTCCAGCTTACGGCAAGTGTCTAAGGCTTGCGAAGTTTTAAGCTGACGAGTATCTCCATTGGTCGGTCTTTCATAGCTAAGGTTCTCTGACATTACTTCGCTTTCCAACGATAACTCGTCAACTTCTTTTACATTCGGAACAGAAGTTTTTATATATAGCTTGTTGGATTATATTCTAGACTCTGCATATCGGTTTCTAAATGAAATTTTCTTGATCTGTGTGTTACTTTGAAATTTTGCTTTCTTTAAAAATTTTCCCTCACGTAACACATATTTTTGGAAAAATTTTTCTATTTTCAACGGTGATTAACTTTTTACATCATTTTCGAAGACATCAACGTTCGCAGTAGTTGGAGTTTTTTGTATTAATTCTTCATTTTTCTTAAAATCTTCTGGCCAATGCATGCAATGACTTGCAATATGAAGTTCACGGTCGTAGTCGTGCAAAGCGGCACAGACAGATTGCTTTTTATTTTTAATTGATTTATTCCCACATTCGCGGGAAGCGTAAGGAAATTTGTCTTGTTCTTGACAACAACAATCAGAAGAACATTCAGAAGTTTCACTAAACTTCTCCTCGAGAGAAGTAGGGTTTACTTGCTTGCGTGCTTGAATTTCTTTTTCAAATATTGATGCTTTAGTTTCACTTAATTCAATTATTGTTTGAAGTGCAAATTTCGTACTACCGAGTGAATCCTCGGCTTCGCTCTCGTTGAGTTGATCGTCAAAATGCGACATTACAACGTCTGATTGAGTTTCATGTAGAGCAACTTCGTCAGCTGTTGTTAATGTTTTCTCAATTGAAGCATTTTCCGACTCAGAATCGGAATCGATATCAACGTTGCTTAAATCGTTAAACAATTCAGTTGGACTTTCTCGATCTAATTGATTGTCAATGTTAACACATATCGGCAAATCAATTTCAGTTATCTGCACAATGTTTGAGAATTTCATCTCTTCAGTAGACTTAACAGAAATTGTTGCCGTTAGATCAGTGAATTTCTTTTCATTATTTAATTTCTTCTCATGGCGGATAGGAGCACTTTTACGTCTATTACGTTTAATTTTCTTAGAATCTTTAGTAGCAGTACCGTAAAAATAACGCGGTAAACGTTCCGGTTCCTCATAGTACGGTTTCATTTTGTCAATATCTTCCGAATTATTTGAATGTTTTTCGATTTTATTGTCGCTTGACTGATTATCATTTCTATGATCGGTTTCTATGAAATCGCTGTTTCTGTTATAACGAAATGATTTTAAATGTGTTTCAGCAGCAAAAAGTTGCTGACAATAGCTTTCTCTGAGACCTTCGGCGTGGTTTAGATTTTTGCATGATTTGAAATTGTGTTTGCCAATGTTAGAATGTGTGTAACATTTCCAATTACTAAGCATTGCTTCCTATTTGATAAAAAATAACCAAAATTTTAGAAAAGTTTTAGAATAAAACCACCTTACCAAGCATTACTTCACTACGAGCATTGCCTTCGAAATTTGATTCATTTTCGTTTAAAACTTCAGTTGATTTTTCATCGTCCACGCAGATATGACTCGTAGAGTCGTCACTTTTGCAATCTACAATGTTTTTCATGTTTTCATTTCTGTCATCTTCGGGTTCTTCGTTCGAGTCTTCCAAGTTACCTCCTTTAGTTTTATCGATTCGAATTGTTGACCCTTTTGAAGGTATCATTGAGGTTTCTTCATCTACTTGGTTCGTGGTGGAATTTAAGACATTCTTATCTTTATCTTTACACCCTAGACCTCCTCTGTCACTAGTCTCATGCGACTTTAAGTCTAAAATACATAGTCAGAATATTTGCAAATAATTAGTTAAGAAACTTCTCTCTTTTCCTTACCTTCCCTATAGGTTTCGTTAATAGTATTTAGTCTCTTAGTATCGTTCTGTGATTTTTTAGTAGAATTATCTTTGAAAAGATCTTTATTATCTTCTTTAGAATTACGTAGAGGAGTTTCTGTGGTTGGCTTTTCTAAGGAACCTTCGGATTTTAGCTGCGATTGGTTTTTTTCGAAATCTAAGACTTGATCACTTTTATTTCCCACAAATTCGGGATCACCTACATCATTAACGAGAACATCTGACTTAGGATGTTTAGCAAAAAGATTTTTTACTTTACCTTTTTCAGTTGAACTCAAAGTTTTATGATGATCCCCTTTATTAATATTCGTGAACTTATTTTTACCATTTCGGTTAGAATTTTCTGGTGAAATTAAAGCTTCATCAAGAGGATCTGCTTCCCCTTCAAAGTTCTTATCCAAGGACTCTACGTTTTTTTCTGTAAATTCTATTGGCTTCACTTCGTCAACGTTTTCTTTTAAAATTTCTTTTCCACTTTGAGAAGCTTTTATCAATTGGCTTTCCATATGTTTAGAGTCGCCGGAAAGTTCATCACCAGTTTCGGATACCGGCGTTTCTCTTGATGTCAAATTAGATTCGCTTTCACTTACATTTATCTTAAGATTATTATTGATTTTGTCATCAATCATTTCAAAATCTTGAATGGCAGAACTTTCAACAACGTCCGGTAAAGCATTTGTTAACAGTTCACGAGAATCCAAATCTTGATTTTCTTTTCTCTCCATTTCGATTATTACAGTTTTCTTTGTATCTTTATCATTAATATTCGATTTTTGCTCAGTCTCTTTCGAAAAGTGAATAGTGCTTTCAACTATTTTATCATCGGGTTTAATATTTGATCTATCAACTTTGTTATCCGACGCATTGCTTTGGCTCTCTTCGATAATGTCAGCATCATCCACGCTGTTAGTACCGCCTTCACAAGCTTTTTTTAACAATTTGTTATCATGTAAACTATCGTCCATAGACCTTTTTCTTAATGTCTTTTCAACCTTCTCCTCCTTAGTTATATTAATTTCTTCACAGAGTTGTTCTTTAACATTTCCAGGATTTGTGTCATCATTGTTATCAGATTCGTTCTCAATTTTTATTACGGACTTCATTTCTGGATTTTCGTTCTTATCAGATCTAGAGGTTTGAAAGACATGATTCTCTATGGCAGTTGTTGCTGCCGATTCGCTCCTTATGTTTTCTCTTACAGATAGCTCTTCATTTTCTCGAGCACTGCTGTGCATTTCTAAATTTTGAATGTCTGTCAAGGGCACGTTTTCGGTAATTGGTATCATAGATAGAAGAGAAGCGCCGTGTATATCGGAAGTTTTGATTAAGTGATTAGCTGTCGTTGCTATTACATCTTTTTTTGCGCTTTGTTTTCCAATTCCGGCTTCATTGGCTTCATCTGTTTTCCTTGACTTTTCTCCTCCCTCAGTTGATTTTATACCTTCTTCGCTTCCAGTGTCCTTCTCAGTTATCTTAACCGATTTATCTGTTTCGGAATTAATTTCTTTTCCGTCGGGATCACTTTTCATATCTTTCCCGGTTTTAAGATGATCACCGCCCTTTTCACTTGTAGTTTGCTCGATTTGATGCACATTTTCTTTGCTGGTTTCTCTTATCAAACTCTTTTTATGGTTCTCTTCTACACGTTTCTCGATCTCACGGCAATCAACGATTTCTTTAGTTTCTTGTTTCTCGGTTTTATGCGAAGCTTTTTTAAGATTTTCATCAGAAGAATACTTTTTTTGATGATTTTTTAACCCATCTTCGGCATCGTGACAGTCATCAGGCTGTTTAACTTCACTTTGCTCGGTTTGATGTAAACTTTCCTTGTGGTTGTCATTAGGCAAATTGTTTTTATGATCATCTTCTAAATGCTTCTCGCATTCATTAAAGTCGTCAGCTCTTGCAGATTCATCTTCCTCGGTCTCACGGGAACGATTATAACTTTCATTGGGAAAATGTTTTTTATGTTCATCTTTTTTTAGATGGCTCTTGATCCCACTACAGTCACCACCGTTTTCAGCCTCACATTGGTGGGTTTCATTCGAGCTTTCTCCGTGGTCTTCATCAAGAGAATCTTTCTTATTATCATGTTTTATATACGCCTGTGACTCAATATAACCAACAACCCTTTCGCTCTCGCCGGATTCACCTGGGCTTTCTCCTTCTTTCTTTTGATTAGGAGAGCCGTTTTTACATTTCTCACTAGGATTCCGAGTTGATTGATTTTCAATATCGTCATAAATTTTGTTAGGAATTTCTGAATCTGATTTCAGAGCCTCTTCAATATGACCTTGTGCATCTCCAGTGAAATCTTGAGGAGAACTTTTTTCCCCACCTGTCTTTAAGGTTTTTAGGCCCTTCTCACCTTCAGTATTGTCCGGTAACTGCTCAACGTCAAGAAGTTTCTGTTGTATGTTGTCGCCACTTTCAGTTTCGTACGGTTTTTTATATTTTTCCGTATTTTTTCGAGTGTCTTCTTCTTCGTTCTGGTAACTTTTTCCATGCGATCCTTGTTCGAAAGTAATGCTTGCTTGCTTATCAAATTCATTAAGAGATTTCGTAGAAACAATCGTTGAGTTTTCTTCTTCTCTTGCTTCTTTATTATTTTTATTAATGAATTCGTTATCATAGTCGAGAGCAACCTCTCCATACGTTTCCTTACTTATCTCCAAATTTTCGTGAATGTTTTCTTCTAGATTTTTAGCAGTGCTTTTCAAGTCTGTCTCTTCCTTGTAATGTTTTACACTCTTAGTGTTGTTGGATTCATTTTCTAGCTCAGTGTCCAAGGATGATCCTTGCAACTTTTCTCTTTCCCTGGTGCTTAGTAAAATATTCTCAGTGGTATTTTCCGAAACAACGCCTTCGAATGTATTTTTCATGTTAGGGTCACTTTTTGAATTGTAAGAAGAGTTTTTGTTTTTTTCTTCGTCAATTTTGAGAATATGCGACGAAAACTTATATTGTGATCTATTTGTATCCTCAGCATTATCTGGCGATATTTCATTTCCCGCACTAACTTCATTCAGCTTAGAATCGTAATCATGTTCACTTTCGCTTTCACCCCTCATTGTGGAATTTTTACTTATATCGCTGCCATCGCGATCGTTGACTTGTACGCCTCCACTAGCTAACAATTTATGGTTTTCAGATATTTTACTTTCCTCCTCTTCGACCTCGTTTGAAAATTCTTCCGAATCTTTCTCCTTCTCCTTCTCAATGGATAAAATGTGTTCTCTTTGTTTTTTTTTGAGTTGCTCTTCTTTGTCTTCTCCTTCTTGAACTTGATCTGGGCTAGCAATTTGTATTTTCAATATGTCTTCCTCTACACTGTTGTTTTCGTAAGGTTTAATTTCCAAAGATAAAATATTATCCATATTTACGGGCTGATCGTAATCTAAATTTTTGGAGTTAGATTTCTCAATATCAGGTGTAACTGCTTTACGGTCAGATTGATTTGAATACTCGTCAGCAAATTCTACCGGAACTGGTACTTGGTTATCAAATTCTTCTATCTTAAGTTTTGGTTCAGCAATTGGTGGATGCTTGTGATCTTCAGTCGAATTCTTTTCTAAAACTGAATCGGCTTTTACGTAAAGAATAGCATTGGAAACATCATCTTTCAATGCTTGGTTATTGATATCTTCATTTTCAGCATTTAAAACATTATCAGGGGCATCTGCGGAGAAATTATCTTCACTTTCAGGATTTTTTTGCATTTGCTCTTGATTATCATCTACTTGAGGTACACTAAAAAACGCGGCATCACTTGAGTGAGGAATATCGGAGTTTATGTCTCTGGTTCTTAATTCATTATTGATTTCTTTATTAGTCTCGGAGCCAACAACAACATCGTAAGAACCAATTCCTTCATTTTTAGAATCAAATTCAAAAACAGGTGAAATGCTATGTAGCTTCAAGATTATTGCACTATCACCAGAGTTTCCTGCAACTTTTGATGTACTCATCTCTTCTTTATCAGATCCGATCTCTTTGCTGGAACTTAAGTGCTTATCATCGTCATTCTCTGCGTCTTCATCAATACGTGTAGTTTTTTCGAATGCTTTTTCATTGGTGTCGCCGGCAGATTTCGCTGATAATAAAACAGCAGTGGAAGCAGATGTATAGGAAGCCGTTTCCGATATGTTATCATTAACTTCCAAATCATTACTTTTGCTAAGTAATTGTGGTGCAACATCAGTTGATGTTTTAGTTAAGATGTTCCTGGAGTTCCCGTTTGAAGACTTTCTATACGCATTTTTCAAGCAACGTTGTATGATAAGTGCAGCTGTCTCCACCGACATATTGGGGACCTTTGATTTCTTCGCAGCTTTCCGTTTTAAAAACCAACGAAAATATCTTTGAATTGTGCAAACAGCTTTAAGGTAATTTTCACTTTTATTTATCTCGTCTCGATTACTCGTTCCCTGATCAATATCAGTGTCGGTTCCAGTTAAATTAGAATCGGGTTCTTTTTGACCAAATTCACCCCATATTCTACCACATGTACACTTAACATACGGTATAAATAGAAAATTATTTTTATATTTAAGGTAATCCTCATAGGTATTATAACAAATTTTCTGATGCTTTTCATGATGCTCTTCAGATTTGTTTAATCGTTGAAAATATTGAAAAGCAAATTCGCATAAATTATTTGGTTGCTCGCGCAGTATGGCTTTTATTAAACCCTTAATCAGTTCTGTGATATCTTCGGGTATAAAGGAATGAACCAAACCCATAGCAATCTGATAACGTCTAGCATTATTATGTAAATTAGTAAAATTATATGGTAATCTAATGGATTCATGGTCTTTGACTAAGAAATTATCTTTTTCGAGTAATTTAGCTTTAAAGTAATTTTCCGAAAAATTATAAAGATCCGTAGGTTTTTCTTTAAGAATTTCTTTAGTAAACATTTTCATAAGTTCACGTAAGCCTTCCGGCACCCGCGGTTGTTCAATGATTGCAGTCATCTTTGCCTAATTTCAAAGGTGTTCTTCTTTTAAATTTTTTAAAAAACTTTTCACTTAAGTTAAAAAATATACGCGTATTGTAAAGAGATACGATGAAGAATTTACTGAATACTGATGTCACCTAATCTATCGCAACCCGACACATATAGCATTTTATACTTTGGTTACCAAAGGCAACCAAAGCTCATAACAAACAACATTATATTTGTGTTGAACGCTTGGATGGTAAGTACAAAATTTTCAAAGACCCTAAGCTATTGCGTGGTCCTTACAAGAGAAACGAAGACATCGCAACTCGAAAAGGTGAAAGTCGTATTGTGACATGTATTGTGAAAGCAGACGAAAGCCAAGACGGCTTGTTTTTGCAGGCAAAGGACAACTTCTTCCTGTGTTTTAAGACTCGCTGCAGAAATGACAAAATTTAAAATCACTTGTTTTGCAGAACGTTCGTGTCAATCATATTTTTTTTTTTGCTTTTTTTTATTGTTTAATCTCTCTTTTGTTTTGTCCAACATTGTTCTAAGTGAATGCTAAAATCGGCATGAGTTGTTTTATTACTTAATTTATGGGAAATATTGAGAAAAAATTAAGAAAGAATTGAAAAACAGAACTCCTTTGCGTCAATCGGTTTACAGTACGAGCTCTCATGTAAAGAGATTACGTAAAGCTTCCCGAACAATCAAAACTTACAGTTGCAGAAAAATTGTAGAAATGTCACACATTGGCAGTAGTCCATGTCCGAAGACAACCCTCTGTAAAGGGGTTCATTTTTAATATGGAATTTGTCTAATTACGCTGTCATTTAAATAAAACGTTTTTTCAATATTTACCCGAAACAGCGATGCGCTCATTTTTTAACTAAATTCGGTTAAAGTCAAAGTCACGATTTCAGTTTCATTTCGTTAAATATCAAAATTCAGTTTATTGGGCGCATAAAAAAGGTGAGTATGACCTCAAAAAGTAAAATCATTTATCGTTAGCTTCAACAATGCGATCTACGATTAGTATATCCTGTGTCCATGTGGAAATTTCTATCAATACTCTGTTTAACAATATTGGACTTCAATTTCTGCCATTGGTGTGTGCTTGGAAAGTCTGTAAACAATGATTAACGCGATGACGCATTATCGAATCTTAATAGAAACGTCGATGTTGGCAAATGTTACCGGGACTTTGTGGTTTCTCCAAATGCCAAATCCTTGATCTTCGCCGGCATTGCGCAAGCCATAGTCACTCTATGTTCTAATTTCTCACTTAAACCGAATAAGCCGCCATATGTTAAAAATTCCACCTTAATTAAATGATTTTCCTGAACAGTTTCAACCTAGGAAGGACAACTAGTGATTTGAGCAAGAAGCCACCGGAGAATATTCAAAAAATAATTGTTGGTCGAAATCTTTGCCTTTTCCAAATCCTCATCAATTTTTTCTTCTTTGTAAAGCCCTCGTTAATCAGTAAGTATAGAAGATTGTGGAACACTGGCCTAACACTTTTTCGATTTCTATAATATAGGTTCTTCAAATAGCACAGATTTTGTGACCTTGTCTCCTCTCCTACAGCCATATTTTGTTCCAGTTCTTCAACCTTATGTCTTTTACAGCCATATTTTGTTCAAGTTCTTCAACTTTATGTCTTTTACAGCCATATTTTGTTCAAGTTCTTCAACTTTATGTTTTTTGTATTTATGACGACGCTTAAGCTCTCGCGGAATTTTTTCTATAGTTAGCGTCTTATTTGGCGCTCATTAAGGTTTTTTTTTTGCAAAAAAAAAAACAGCTTTTTTATCTATTATTATTTCTTCCTGTATCATTCGTCTACCAAATGAAACGACTGAGTGCATCAAGCACCTAGAGAGTAGTTAAGTGTCATGTATGCATGCCGCTAGTGATTCCGAATATACATATATACAAATCGCATTAGTCATGATTGTCTGTGAACAAATAGAGAAACTGACTTTTCAGAAAAACAGATCGGCCTGAGATTTTGATATGATAAGTCTTCCACAATGCGAATGTTTCGTAGAGATGAACTTTATGTCGATGAAAAATATATATCTCTCCATACGAGCCCACTGGCGTCGCATAACTCTATATGTTGTGATCAGAAAAATACATCAAACATATACAGATGCATCTTTCTTGATTGGGCGAAGGCCATTATTAATTACCATAGAGCACTTCGTTTATTGCAGTTATTCATATAATGATTTTGCAGAATAAGGCAAGAACCGTTAAGCATGCCTTCATATGATATGTGCCACATAAATTTGCATAATTTTATAAGCTCTTCTTCTTTTTTTCTCTATCGCAATGCGTGCTTGTATGCCGATCCTTATATTTGTCTTGTTGTTATTGCTGGTCTAGGCACTAAATCGTATGATTTTGTAAACCGCAAAACCGTTGGGTATATGAATCAATTATTTCTATATTAACCCTCTAAAACCTAAGAACCCAAAGCCGTATTGCTGGCATGTGTAGGAGATGCTATGGCGTATTTATTTAATATCAAGCTCCTTATATTGTCATAATTGGTAAGGAACCGAAACGTTTCCTTACAGGCTTTATATGGGGAGTGATCGAAAAAATGGTGTTATCCGAACTATTTTCAAAAGCGTTCATCTTTGGGTCAAAAGGCATCGGTTTCTTCAAATTTCTTCAAAATAACTCAAAAGTTGCGACCGGTAAGTTAAACACAAGAAAACAAATCAGACGGACAGATAAATTTAGACCAACGCAAAAAGCGATCTGATTGATATATAAAAGGAAGGCCTACTTTAAGTTCTTCTGGATGTTGCATACATCCGCACAAACTTACTTTATACCATTGGACAAATGTACACATACGCAAAATAGAGGAGAGACTTTCTATTGCCACATATTGCACAGGACGTTAAATTACTCGTAGCTTCTAGAATTTAACATTATGCCTGTCGACATGGAATAAGATCAAGATCGATCGCTTGGTAAAATGGTATCGAATGAATTTAGATAAAGATAAAAATAAGAACCAAGAAAACCAAGAAAAAATGAATGGGCATAGATAAGGTTTTTCTCGACAACTACACTAAATAAAGCCTGGAAGAAGCGATTCCCACGAAATGAGAAATGCACCATCGATAGCCAATGAGTTAATTGTGTCACGGTGAATAAACTTAGTTGGTAAACTGATAGAAAATTCTATGAGCAAAAAATAATAAAAGTATGCTTTGCAAGTGTGACTGACAGACTTATCACTTTATTGACAATTAAAAAAAAAAAAAAAAAAGAAATGAATTTAATAGAAATCTTTTATAGCCAAAGCGTACATATATATTTTTTTAATGCCCTCGACTTTACATTGTTAAGCAAAAATAAAGGAAAACATAAGAAATACTGAGAAAAAATAAATTTTAATTATCGAACACAATGGCGAAACGTGCGCGCGATGCGGAGGAAATGAAGAGACGCAAACAGGCCCGTACGCGTTTTCGGAACTTAATACGTAGTGTGGCCTTGAATCGCATTTGGTTAGTAGATACGGGTGATCAAAAATTATCATTAAATGTTAAGAAAAATGTAAGCATGTTGGTGCGACCTCCACGCAAAATCGGTTTATTAACAATGGCGGTAAGTCGGATTTGCTTCAAATATCGAATCGGTAGGTGATAATTAGTAATTTTATACACAGGAGAAATCATTAATGAGAATTCACTATTCTCTGCGCACTATTGAAGAGCGCAAAAATCTGGTAACATTAGTTGCCAACCTAACATGCTTCGCCAAAATAACACCGGTAAGTGGGGAGGCATTTATCTAAATTTCCTTTTTTTTTTTTTGGTTTCGTAATCTATTTATTTAAATTGCAGAAGGCTCGTGCTCGTCTATGCAAAGTGATAAAATTTATGGTCATCGGGGAGGGACGCACTTTAATTAGGGAGGGCGATCCTCCAACCTTAGTGTATTTTATATTAACTGGTGAAGTGGAAGTTTCCAAAAAGTTTTACGATCACGTAATATCCATGGAACTCAAGAAATAATCTTACTTTAGCATATGGAAAGAACAAAAAAATGATGAAAATCCTTTAAATAATTTCAGGTAACTAACAGTTGGGTGAGTAAGGTTATGATGATAATGGGTCCCGGCGAAACTATAGGCGAAGTTGAATTAATTGAACGATGTGCAAGAACACAAACATTCGTATCGACAAGTGAGTTTGTTTTTTTTTATTAATAATATGCAATGAAATAGTGCAGTGCTTGCAGTGCTTCTTCTTTTCTCAAGTTTCGAAATTTCTTTATCAATATTGAAAAGTTTTTTTTTTCATAGGCTGCTCTTAATATGTGTGCACATTAACTCATAACCAATTTGCATTTTTTATTATTCATACTTTTAATCGATACATTATACTTCCTACCTACCTACCTACCTACTAGGGGTTCACGATATTTTCCTTTCTATATAGTAACATTAATTCTTAAAGCTTTAAAATTTATTCTTCATTTTTGCAACATACTGTTCGTAACATCCGGTACATTGTATGCATTCGCATGTATTGCAACATAAACGAAGTGATGCATGATTTAATTTCTGGGCAGTGGAAGAGAATACGAAGAACGAAGACTGCAAATCTAACCGCAAATTGTGTGGGTGTTTAACATCGAGGTTCCTTATCATATTTCGTTTTCAAAGCTCAATACCTTTGCGCTAGCGTTTGTGGTTTTGCTTGGAACTTTATGCGCAAGAGGCTTTAGAAAATTTTAAATTGCCCTCAGTTTGGTGTAAAGTAAGCAAAAGTGCTTTTCATTTCGTGATGATTTTAATCATTAATTTTGTTTCGAGACGAGTCCTTTGTTTAAGATTGATGGGGTTTCAGAAGTGCTTTATGAGGGCTTTGAACAGATTAGTAAGTCCAGGGAAGAAAAGGTTACACCAGGATTTTCCTTGAAACAATGCTATGAACAGGAGATGTTGCTATACGTATACTTATACAACTCTGTCTATACATACGGCTTGACTATGTGAACTGTTCTTGCGTCGAAATTTGTACGAGCACAAAATCCGATATTAAAACTAGAAGATGCAAAACATTTCAGACCTAACCCACACACATACAAAAAGTTATGCAAAAATTTTGCATTTAATATCGAAATATTCAGCTAAAAATGAATAGATTCGCCAACTCTCTCTCTCTCTCTCTCTCTCTCTCTCTCTCCCTCCCTGTCCATCAGGCGAATAGTGCTCGATAGTGATTCTATATAATCTCTAATTGCAGATAAATATTTGTTGATTTGAAAAGAATTTCCATACATTTTTTTTTTATATCACATGGCTCATATAGCGTGTGGGATCGTCAGAAGGAAGTGAGGAAATTTACATAGGGATTGATCGCAGCCTGGGACATGTATGCTCGATAGGTCCTTAGCCATTGCTTCACCTGCGTTTAGCTATGAAGGGGGTTGGGTGTCTAATATGGATATTAAATTGATTAATTAAACTAAAGGCCTTAGATAGAAATAATTGGCCCAGAACAGTAATTGTCTCATTTATTGATTATCAAAACTTTTTTTAAAAAAAAAAAAAAAACCAAAATACTTTGTGTCACGCTATGAAAAGAAGGAAGGAACACTGAAAACGCAAAGAATATCAACGTGAAGCGGTTCATTTACCTTTGAAGCTTAAAGTTCATAATATTAAGGTTCAATTATTTTAATTTCTATTTTATATTGAATTAGGCAGTAAATGCAATTACTAGCTTTTTTTATTTGATTGCTTAGCGCGAATTGAAAAAATTCATTTCTTATTGTTTGCGAATTGAATTTTGATTCAAATACAAAAATTTGCCAGTGATCATAGAGTTACGAAAGTTTAGCTTGAATTTTTTTTTTTCAAATGAAAAGAGGATCCCCTTGGGAAAGATAAGAAAACGCGGAATGCTGATAAATGAAATTGAAGTATAATATGATGCTTAGCGATATGATGCTCGCGATACGAGAGTAGAAAAAACTCTTTACTAAAATAATTAAGGATTTCCTAACTTTCCTATAAGGAAAAGTCGGACGTTAAGCGCTTCCAGAGACATTCTAATGTTAACAAAAAATAGTAAAGGGACTTAAGAGAGGCGTGACTTTACGCATGAATGAACCAAATGTGTTCGCAATAAGTGTTCAAGTCAATTTAACTCACTGCTTCTGTATCCGAAGGAAAGCTATCTCAGCTGTTGTGTGTTGAATTCGAGAGGCTTTTAGATTCGCGCAGAATTATGCCGCCAGGTTTTGAACTCGCGCTTGAGTTGGAGGTAGTAGTTCTTATCTACTCGGCTACTCATGCGGATAAATCGAGCATTTTTGAGATTCCGTCTGTGTAATATTTTACGCGAATACTGGAATCTTTTTGACCATAGCAAAGCATAAGGCAAACTCTACCAAACATAGTATTCGACTTGACTACGTCCAAATCAGCCGACCAATTTTACTGATGATGACGTTCGCTTTTGATTAACAGCTTCGTTAAGAAGCAGTGTGGCGTGCCTCAGGAAAATTGTTTATCATTCAGATTTTAACCCCAAGTGCTTATTGATATAATGTGACACACAACGCCTCAATAAACTTAAAATGGTTAAAATACGTGTTGAACAATTTAAATATGCTTTCATTTCGCTAAGGTATGGGAGCATTTTTTGAATCTTCTCCCGTATCATCGTCTTCGTTTTAGTGTCTTATAATAGAATTTTGTGTGAGGTGAGCTTGCACCATATATGGCTACTATTACGACGCTCTAGTTTGTAAGAATGCTCATGAAAGGTAACTTTTTATATGGGATCGAGGTATAATTTGTGATGTCTTATGACGAAAACAGTAGAACACAGATAGGTAACTTAGTGTAAGCCGCTTAATATAAAAGCTGGCCTTGCCCGACTATAAAATTGTAGCCTTTTCTTGCAGAGAACATTACTTCTTAACTAACGAACTGGTCACGCCTATAATTTGTCTAGACTTTAGTGTTGCTTTGCTTTATAAGTTTTCGATTGGCTACAAGTGTTGACCGAGGATTTCGCTATACTGTAGTGAATAACCATTCCGGTGTCTTATCGTTCAGATAAACATAACATTTGGTTTACTTCGCACGCTAACGGATAAGTTATACTATAAATATTATGAAGTGCTTTCTGTCTCCTCTTCTAACGGTTCAATAACTTTGATTATCGTTTACCTTTTACTGCAAATGAATGGCGCAGGGAGTGAGTGAGTGAGTGAGTGGTTACGTTTTATGGGTTACTATTACTCATAACTTAAAGCAACGAAGAATTGAGTTTTGTTTCGTTTAAAAATTAAATTTTTAATTTATGGATTTTATCTGATGGAGGGGTTTTTTTTTGGGGGTGAAAAGAATTTGTGTTTTCGTGTTGTTTTTATGATGCACACACAAACCTGCATAAATTTTACATATTTTTCGTACCAGTCTCGGAAACTATTTCAAATATACATTGCTTTCGTTCGCGTTAACATTTTAAAGTTTTATCACAAGTGAATAACATTTTCACAGATGTTGTTGAACTACTCGTTTTGTTCGAAGACGATTTCGATGAAATACTTCGAGATGAAATGACAAAACAGTGGAATCAACGAAAAGCGATAATATTGGCCTTAGATTATTTTAAATTTTTCACAAACGACCAAGTAAGTGAAGAGCAAAATATCAAAATGAATTTGCAAAAATTACCTTAAAATGAAAATTCGTGCAGCTGATTAGCGCTTGTAAAGTGAGTTCGCTAGAAGAATTTAATCCACTTGAGACCATATACTACGAGGATAAGGGACAAGCAGACTACACGTATTTCGTTATTAGTGGCGAGTGTATGATTTTACAATGTTTAAAAATTCGTGTAAGTTAACATAAGATGTATGTACAATGGAACAAGTAAACGATTTGGAATATACATATGTGCCATATAAAATAGGTTTCGGAAAGAAAGGGCTCTAAATTTTTCGAACTGGTTGAAATAGATAAGGATTCCAGTTTAATGTTCACCCCTAATGCGAGTGCTGAAGTGATGAGAATGACGATTGTAGATAATGTCAAGACACAAGATTATGATATTGATGAGTTAATCGCATCTGATGAAACAAAATCAAATATGGATGTAAGTATTTGACGAATTTAAATGGTAATCCTGCTTAGTGAATTTCCTTTCATCACCATTTGTTTTTCTATCGCCTTGAATGATCTTTTAAATATTCACGGTTGATTTAATTGCATGCCGAACGGGACGTGGAGCTTAACAATGTAGTGAACTTTTAAAGCCACAACGAAAAAAAGTAAAAATTGATTCTGATATTCAATGCCAATCAAGCATTTAAGTCGATTCTGATATTCAACGCTGATTAAGCATTTAAGTGTTTAAGTGATTCATATTTCTACGCCTAACATCCATCTGAGATCATATTCAGCTGTGTTACAGCAGACATCATGGTACAAAATTTTTCCTTCAGTTTTACATAATAGGATATAAAGAGCTTTACTTTTTGTAAATTTTTTGTGCTTGCACTTGTGATTCGAAGAGACAGACGGACAGACAAATATAGTTTTCGAGCTTCGCGTTTATGAAGTGTTTTACCATCTATGAATATTTCTCGAACGGATGATCAATTAAATAATTGAGTTACTTTTGAAAAAGTTACCTTAAATGAAACTTGAATTTTCTTATTTCACGAAATTTTTATATTCGTTTAGTTGCAAAGGTCCGATTTGCAAACAATTGAAGCTAGATGTCAAAAAATTAGAAGTAATGGAGCTCCAGTTAAAGCACGCTCATCATCATCATTATCATCTTGGACTGAGTCAGGCGAAGAAGATGAAATGAAATATGAAGACGAAAGCGAAGAAGAAAGGGAAATTGGATATGAAGATAGGTGGAGTGGAATGTCGACTGAATTAGAAACGAGATCTAGTATGTTGAAGAAAAGGTCTTCCCAACTTTCTGAATTGTTGGATGAAGAGGGAGAGGAAGAAGATGATTACGATTTCAAACATTTGAATGAAAATGGGCCAAGGCGACGTTCGACAGCGAAATCTATAATCCCGAAACGAACGATCAACGAAGCGTTGACTTCGGTAAAAAATACGAACAAGCCCAAACATCATCATAAACGCAAAAAACAACAACAACAACAACAAGAACAACAACTTCAAGAAGCTGCTGAAGAAGAATATGAGGCTGAAGAGACTAAAACGCAACCGCCATCGAGAACGAGTTTTGTCAAACTTCCGCAATTCTCTCTACTTACCGACCTACGAGACCTTTACAAGGCGGAAAAGCTAAATGA
Source organism: Glossina pallidipes (assembly GCA_000688715.1). Taxonomy (NCBI): domain Eukaryota; kingdom Metazoa; phylum Arthropoda; class Insecta; order Diptera; family Glossinidae; genus Glossina; species Glossina pallidipes. The sequence continues at coordinate 454,038 of KK499969.1, forward strand.
GGAAATGGAACGCAAACAAAAAAAGGTAAATATTTTGGACGTTGAAGATGTTTTAAACCGTATTTGACTTTTTTAACGTTGTTTCCTTTATAGGTTAAGACAACTCTAGAGAATCACTTTATTGATGTTGGCTCTCTAACGTGTGGTGGCATATTTGGTTTAGGTGAGAAATTAGAACATCGAGTGATTATGGCGCGCACTACGGTACAATGTCTGTTAATGCCACGTTTTTGGCTTTTGGAGAAACCGCAAAATCCCGGTAACATTTGGCAACGTCGACGTTTCTATTTAGACTCAACAATACCGTCGCGTCAATCATTGTTTACCGATTTTCTAAGCACATGCCAATGGCAGAAATTCAAATCTCGTATTATTAAACAGTGTATTGATTCCTCTTCTCTTTCAAATGCTACCAAGATACAGGACGTACCAATTATATGTCGCATTGTGGAAGCTAACAATGAATGAATTTATTTTTTCAAATCCTACTCATTTTTTATGCATATGCAATAAACTGTAATTAACTGAAAATCGTCTTCGATATCTTAAGTAACTTAGAAAAGAAAAGCAAACAAAAAAACATCAAAAACAACGTAGGTGTTACATAAGTAGTTGATCCGCCTGAGTGGCCGAGTAGGCAAGAGTCTCGCCTAGCAATTCAATGGTCGTGGGTTCAAAACTCAAGTGCGGTAGAGTTTTTAATAATAATAATAATAATAATAATATTAACAAAAATAAAAGCCGAAAGCCTTAGATGCTAGTGCTTTAAGACTTTAGTCTTAGAATTTATTCTCTGGCTAAATTTATATAATAATAATAATAATAATACATAAGTAGTTATCGGAAACACAATATATGTACATGCGTGTTGTGAACAAGTAGGAGAAGGTCGCAAGATCGCATCTAAAATGAAGATATATCTTAAGTATAAATAGAAAGGTAACTAAATTATTTGCAGATGCAGTGCTTTGTCAACTTGTTCCTTAGCGGAGAGGTATTGCCGTCACGGCGTGGTACCGTTCCTTCCACTAGTCATTTTTAATATACATTTTGCTTCAAATCGGAGTACAGTCATGCTTCGCCAGTAAACCTGTTGTATGGGGACTTACGGGCGGGCTTTCATTGATGGGACGGTTTGTATATTTGGAAGTAAGTGTCCCTCGAGAACATCGTTTAACAGAGGATTGAATAATAAGCAAGGATTAAAAACAAAATGTATAATTTTAGAACATTTCGCAAAACGACTAAATGTATAGAATTTCGTAAACCCCATAGACAGAAGAAAAAGTATCGGGGTTTCTCAAGGCTTTTTTAGATTTGTTACGAAAAGACTACGAACAAGTGGGTTGCGCACTCTTACGTTTCACCTCTTTTTTTTTTTAATACATAGCAATAATGGCAGCCAAAACCACGTAAGACTGAGAATTTTCTTATCTTGGAGCAATTTTCAAATACGGATATGATATGATAAGGATGCGATAAGTTCGCGCGTGTATATACTGTAGGATTCAACAAACTGAAAGGTCATAAAGTTTTGCCATTCGCGCAAGTCGCAAATCTCGTTTCACGAATAAAGTCGTGGAATACCTGGCTGTGTATTTAAAAAACAAGACGACAAAGTTATAAGCGTCTTGATGACTGTTGAATCAAAATATGAATTATGAGTTGAACTTTATCTCGTTCTTATATAGTACCACAAGTTTAACGAATTGTTTATGTTAACAAGAAATGTTTATGTTATGTTTTAGAAAATGCTTATACTAGAAATATATAAATTTTATTCCAGTAAAAAAAAAATTGTAATAATAATAATTTAAAATATTAGCTTGTTTAACTTAACATGGTGAGAATTGATTTTTATTTGAATGAAAATATGAAAAGTTTTTTATTCAATTAAACGTCCTTAAGCAGCCCTAAGTAGTGGTTACAATTCCTCTAGAGAACTCCTTAACCTAAAACTCCCCATTCATTTCTCGCTTTCAAAAGTGTTTTCTTAGCTTGCGTTAGACATCGCTTCCCGAACGATATTAAATCCTTTCGCAAACAGTTTTAAAGTTTTTCAACATTTTGCTTCCGATAATAAATAATTTTAATTTTTCAATTTTGCTTCCAAAATTGTTATTTTTGTATTTTTGTATTTTTTTTTTTGCTCTTTTTTTCAATTTTCTTTTTCATATATTTTGCGATTTTTTCAATTTTTCAATGTACTTGATTCCCAGGAATCCCCTCCCTTTCCAAGAAATTTATAAAAAGTCTTGGACCTTCGTATTTTATTTTATTTATTATTTCTTCATTGTTACCGGAATTTTCGTATTTTAGGACGAAAACGACTTTTGATAGGTAGTTATGATTTACGTATTAATAGTGATGATTTTCGTGCTAGCAAAGGTTAAAAACCAGCGTGTTGATTCGCGATCCAATTTTTTCTCGATAGGTAACAAAATAGATAGATCGTTATATATATACCTATGCATGTAACGAAAGTATATATATTACAATGTGTGCCAGTTAAGCTAAAGAAATTCAATGTGCAATTTTCAGCGTTTTGACATAACCGTTAAAAAACAAGTAAACGTTTAGGTATGTGATTTCGCGTATGACAACAACATATATAAAAAATACAAGGTCGATAGGTACACGTCTATGCATGTACACACTACTCATACACTACTCATAGCTACTGGTCGGTAGCAAAATGAATATATTAGAATATGTAACCGTTAATCCCTAAATAACAAGGCTGGTCCTATCATGTTGGCGTAACTGTTAATACACAAGTGAGTGTTTAGGTATATGATTTCGCCTATAGAGGCATGAGACAAACCTGTCGTTCCCCCATATATATACTACTAACCGGACAAGCCGTTAGTGAGATAAGCCAAGAAAAGGTCCGTTTTTCTGCGGGCCGAAATTTCCGTCGCAAACCTTTCAATGAAACAGTTAAAAATCTTTCCACTCTTTTCTTTCTTCCCTCTCTTCTTTGATGCATGTACTGATCTTTTTCCCAGTTAAAACAAATACAATGTATTTCGCTGAGAGTTCCAGAAAAGTTGATTCACATTTTGATCAAGGGTATACCTGTCAGTCGAAAAAGTTCCATTAAGTTTCTCAGTAGGATCACTAATGATAGTCGAGCATTAATGATGGTCTAGTATTAATGATAGTCTAGCAGTTCAAGAATACTTCTCCGAAACTTTTCGGAAGGGGGGGTCCAAAGTCCTTAGCAGACTCATGTGCAATCATACATATAACAAAGTTTCTCTAAAGATGGTTGGACGGGTGCATCTGATCTACGTAACGTATGCCACACAAAAGGGTCATCTAAGTTTACTTGCAGTAAGGTAGATTTTTTTTTGGAGTGTCTATAACAAGCTGTGTGATATATTTCTTTCTCGCAATATACCTTCTCTTAAACAGCTAACTGCCTTCACTAAATCTGCTGACTTCTCTTTTTAAGTATCATAAGTATGTGGGAATTTTTGCCCGGCCTGATCATAACAGTTTTAACAGATTTTATAACTCTATAAATGTACAAATCCCACATAGCCGTAGGTTGAGATTAATCTTTTGGTAAAAATTCTCCAAAACGGATGATACTGCTTTGACTGTTACAACTTGTACACCATCCAATCGAGAGAGTTAATCATCTTTTCATGATCATGAAATCATTTTTGGTCATCATCTTTGAAATTATATCCCATCGGAAGAGATAACCATCTCTCCATCATTATTAGGTCACTTTCCATCATCACGTGATCGACTTATTTTTTTTTTTTGAACTGTTGTCGTGCTTTTTGTTTTGATATCTTGAAACTTTAAGAAGATTATGTGATAAAAACTCATAACGTTACTGGATATATAGATTTTTCATTTACAGTCCTTTAAAAAGAAAAAAAAAAAAAAAAATCGTCCAGAAATTTATTGTACATGCGGATGGAATTAAATTATAGAATCTTTCATTGAAGCAAATCGCCTTTGATGTAATGAAACGGGATGGTAATCCTTTGCGATTTGTTCACATTAATTTTATCTATCTTCACTAATTTTTTTTCAGAAAAGATTTAAAAGAGATGGTAAATTTCTGGAAATTGAAAATTTCAACTCAAATTTTTAATGTGGTCCTTTTTGAATCCACTTATTCATCGCTAGCTTCAACAATACGGCAAATTATTGGTACATCCTGCGTTTGCGTAGCATTTGCGGCTGAACCAGGACCAACGTACTCTTCTAAAACGTCCGCTTTGAATTTTTGCCATTGGAGTGTGGTCAGAAAATCCTTAAACAATGTATCGCGAGACGGTATTGTTGAATCTAAATAAAATCGTCTACGTTGCCAAATGTTACCGGGGCATTGCTCTTTCTCAAAAAGCCAAAAACGTGGTATTAGCAAGCACTGTACAGTAGTGCGCGCCATGATTACTCGATGTTCCAATTTCTCACCCAAACCAAAAATCCCGCCAAACGTTAAAGAGCCAACATCAATAAAATGATTCTCTCGAACGGGAGCAGGCTATTATTTAAACAGTGGGAAAAGTGATTTAAAATATAATTAATGAAATGTTAGAAAAATTGACCTTTTGATATGGTGTCCAATATTGATCGGATTCGTCAGATTCAAGGGATGTGTCTTTATCGTTAACGTGGGCAAAACTCTTAAAATGAGGATAAGTTTCTTCAAGTTCACTTTGTCGGTGTTTTTGCTTTTTGCGTCGATAATGATGATGATGTTGAAGTGCCGTTTCTTTCAATTGTTGCGTTTCACTAGATGATGGAGTAGATGCTGCAGTAGATGTTAAAATAGATGGAGGAAGCGTTGATGGTCCCATAGAACGTGAGGCTGTCGATAGAGATTCATTATCGTCTCCTTCTTCCTCTCCTTCTACTATTTCTTGCTCTTCTGCCTCCCGCTCTTCTCTGTCAAACATACTGCGGACGCGATGTCTTCGAGACGATTTCTTTCTCAACTTGTTACACTTACGAGTTTTTCTTCGTGGTTCTTCGTATTCAAATTCTTCTTCATTTTCGTAATTCTCTTCAAGTTCGCCTTCTATCGACCAAGATTCATACGATGAAGGCGTGGATGATGCTTCTTTAACTGGGAGTCTTAACGCTTGACATTTGGCTTCTATTGTTCTTAGATCGACTTTATGAATCTAATGCAATGTTAAAGGAGCGACATTTTACATGAAATGGATTTCAACAATTTTAGATAGGTAGATATGTAGATTAGCTTAACCGCGGCCGATTATTTCTTACGAAGAAAGGCAAAACTTTGGTATACACATTTTGTTTGCGTGAAACCGCAACAAGATATTTCAGGATATTGACTAACCTCATCCGGTACATTTTTGACCGCACTTTCAGGCCTTCTTTCCTTTATATATTCCAAAAAAAAAAAAATCCTTTTTCCGAACAAAGTTTAAAGTGTCGTTTTTTCATCGATTCAAGGTCATATTTCACAGAATGTGATTGCGATAAATGCCGAAAAAAGGTATGAAGATTATTCTCAGGCATCTTTATTTTACTATTTAATGCTAAACTTAAAACGTTTTTCTTAAATTTTCAATACGCTTTCGACAGAATGCGCATGTCTTATAAGCATGTAGTAATAGGTCATGGAAAAATTTTTTCAGTGTAGACGACAGGTATTGGAGTTCCGCGTTAAATCAAACCTTATAGAGTACAATGTACGTCCGCAGGTGAAAAATAAGAATATTTACCTCTACAGCTTTTTCATCGGATTCGAGTAACTGATCAATATCGTAAACATTTCCATGAACCGCAATATCGATTCGACTATCTACTTTCATTACTTCTCGACTGCTGGACACAGCGAAAATTGAGGTAGCTCCCGGTGCGTTGACTATGTCAACTAATTCGTAATGCTTTGATTTATCCTTTTTTGTAACCTATATGTTTCGTATACATAAATATGAATTGTATCTAGTTAAAGCACTTTATGCAACTTACGCGCATTTTTAAACATTGTAAGATCATACATTCGCCACTGATTACAAAGTGAACGTAACTAGCTTGACCCTTGTCCACGTAATATATGGTCTCAAGTGGCTCAAATTGTCTTACTAAGCTCACTTTACAGGTATCAATGATCTGCGATTTGTTTCGTAGCGGTACTTTCAATTACCTTAATTTTATTAGTGTCTAATATATGTCCTGCTTACCTGCTCTCTAGTGAAACCTTTAAAATAGTCTAAGCACATTAATGCAGCTTTACGTTCATTCCAATGTTTTGTCATTTCCTTCCGAAGTATTGCATTGAAGTCATCTTCGAACACAACCAATAACTCAACGACATCTGTAAAACAGAATTCTCTTCTTTTTTTTTGATAGATGTAGAGAAATTTTGCAAACACAGTTTATATGCGAGGCGACTTTCGGGACTCACCCGTCAATATATTATTATATAGTTATGTAGCAAAATTGTATAAACTTGTAGCGAAAACCAACAACCGAAACAATCCGAAAATAGTTATTACCGAACGACCTTTCGCGTTTAAAGTCTTAAATTAATCAATACCAGAAATTATTAGATAACGGATTTGGAAATGTTTCGAAAATTTTCCAAACTCTGAAATTTCATGGCTTCGCTTATATAGAATTGGGATATGAGTTAATACAAATCTGTAAACAATGGAAAATTGAACTTTTTCCACCAGTTTCATATTTAGGATGGAAGGGGAAATCTTTGACTTTTTTTTATTCTTTTCATTATTGTCATTAGCCGAATATCGCCAGATATAGTCTTACAGACATTATTGGTGTTACACTTATGACTCATTATATAACAGTTATTTAAATAAAGACAGACTATCTCCAAAGAATTGGAGAAATGAAAGCAAATTAGAGAAAGGTTGGTTGTAATCAATCCTTAGAAAGGCGATGTGTTAATAGTCGAATGCAGTAGGCAATTATATATATGCTGCTATATGCCAATGCATCGAAATGTAGCCTTCTTATCTTTTCATATATAATATTTTAAAACATAAGCCCTATATGAAATGGTTGCGGATAATGTCATGAGAACAAAGAGTACGCACATTGTACTTAACTATACGAGAAAACAGAAGAAGAAAAATCTCCATCGAAAAGTAGATTGTGTAATTCTAACGGATAGTAATTATAACGGATAACTAAAGAAACGCGGACACAACATAATGAATATATAATCCAAAGTTACTTAGAGAAGATTGAGCTGCCGATAGCCGGAACATGATTTTAAAAAACGTAAAAAAATTTACGATAAAATGCATTTTTTTCTAAATGAAAAAACTAACTAGTTGTGGTCAATGTTTGTGTTCTTAAACATCCTTCAATCAATTCCACGTCGCCCACACATTCGCCAGGACCGATTAGCATTTGAATTCTATTCACCCATTTGCCGACTATCTAAGAATGAGGCGAAAAAAAATTGTATTGCTTTTTTCTTAAATTTTTTTGTTGGTATATTACATGATCATAAAATTTTTTCCTGACTTCTACTTCACCCGTTAATATAAAATACACTACAGATGGAGGATCGCCTTCTCTGATTAAAGTACGTCCTGCTCCAATTACCATAAATTTTATTACTTTACATAAACGAGCTCGTACTTTCTGCAATTCAAGTTAACGGATTACGAAAAGTTATAGGGTGAAAATTTACTTATTACTTTACCGGTGATATTTTTGAGAAGCATGTTAGTCCGGCTATTAACGTCACCAGACTTTTACGCTCCTCATGGCTACGTAGAGAATGATGCGTTCTTATTAGCGTTTTCTCCTAATTATATGTAAACAAACATTTTTGGAGGGTTCGGAGATTATTTTAAAAAACACTCGCAACTTACCGCTATTGTTAATAAACCAATCTTACGGCGAGTTCGCACTAGCATATTGATATTTTTTTTAACATTTAGTGATAATTTTTGATCACCCGTATCTACTAACCAAATACGATTCCAGGCTACACTGCGTATTAAATTCTGGAAACGCAATCGGGCCGCTTTGCGTCTATTGAGCTCATCTTCATGCTTGCGATATGCACGTTTCGTAGCCATATTGCTTGATGGTCGCAAATATATTTTCTCCCCTTTTTTTAGCGATGAACAGAAAAAACGTAAAAAAAAAAAATATAATACGTACGTGCGTACAAATGATTCTTATTGAATTGATTTTCAATTTTGTTTTTTTACTATTTACTTTCAATTTATTACTTTCGCTTCCCAACAATGCGAATGTACTAGATTACACCTTCTGTTTGTAACGGCTATTTATAGCCGTGCTCTGTAGGACCCATCAATTTTATTTTTCCATGGGTTGTCTGTTGAGGGAAGGCTTACAAGAAATCACGCAGATGGCATAGGATTAGCCTATTCAAACTTAATTAATAGCCATAGATCAAGTTTGATTATGGTAGTAGCCGACTTTTACAGTCACGCTAACAGTAAAAACGTAATGCTAGGCTCTAGATGCTAGGCACTAAGTACACATATTTACGAGGATCGTTTAATGCGACGCTGCAGTACATAATAAACAAATGCTTATATCTTATACGAGTTATTGACACATTATTTGATAGAAATACTTGCTAAGGTGAATCAAAAGATGAATTTGGAAATTATTCTGATCGTCCAACTGATCAAACCAAAAATATAGTCTGCATTCTAATATATTTGCTTGAAATGATGGGTATCTACAATGCGCTTCAATATGAAAATGACTTTCGCACTTGTCGTCCTAATTAAAGCGTAAAGTACTGTCTTATGGGCTCTTAACCGATTTAAGTGTCTTGTAGGATAGTAACAAATTTCATGTCAATTTTGATTGCAATTTTCATATCTAAATTTCGCTAGAAGTGTGATGATTATTCGCTATTTGTACTTAAGCTAATAAAGAAACTAAGCATATTAGAAATTAAAGTTTCGATTTTTGTACTAAAAAAAAGAAGTATATAACATTACAAATTTTTTACACAAACTACGAGTTTATAAAATTCCGTGTGGGCTATATACCTGATAGCAATGATTTAACTAAAATCTCTCACAGAAAAAGGAACAAACAAAAACTAAGAAGGAAATATTTTTATTTTTTAACAAAACGTAAATGTAAAATAAAGCGACACCCAAAATTTCAAAGCGAAACCTACATTTTTTCTGAACAGTCTTGCCATTTTTTATAGTCATTACCAATGAAAATGTAAAAAAAATATGCATATATCTAATCAAATTTCTTTGTCCCAATAAATAAGCATGTATACTTTCCTATTAACTCTCTGATTTTTATTTTTTATAAATTTGTTGTTTATTTTTACGTTGATTTCTTTATTTTTGATTTTAAACCCACACGTTTTCGTTTATGTTTTCTTGTAAAACAATATGGTAGCGCAGTTGTCCGTTGCGTTGACCAGTTGCAAGTTTTAACCCGAAAACGGAAACGCCGCCTCATTTTGTCAGCTCCTTAATGTCAAACAATTTTTACTAAAAGAGAAGTAGTAAATACTGACTGCAACACCAAAGGTATTAAATTTTCCATGCTCTTACCAAGAGAACACAATCATTGACAAACTAGCTGCACGGCAAATTTGCTATTTCTTAACTTAAAAGTCAAGACTTTTCAATATTACGTAATACAAAGTTAAAATCGTAAGTTTGAGGGGAATTTTCAAAAATACATTCTACCAACGCGTTTCTCGAAATAAGATCTCTCTCTTTCTCCCTCTGTCTCTATCTCTCTCGCAATCTTTATGGAGCCCACTATCCAATGCAGTAATTTTAGGTACTTATATAAGTGATGCCAAGTTTTTGCTTTACCGATCAAAGCAATTATGCCAATTGAAGCAAGAAACGTGTGTGTGTTTGTATGTTTTATGAAGATGGATCCAAGTTAAAAATGTCAAGTCTGTATGAATTTCACGTCGCGTTAAAACTTCCAGAAAATAAATTTTCTTACATGTATGTCTCGGATTTCAATTGTTATTATAATTTTTTTTTCCAAAAAACACAAAATTTTAAGAAAAGTTTCAAATGAGTGAATAGGCCCTTTATAGGCAAACTCACTACTATTTCCAAAAATTGACTTGGTAACACTACTTATATGCGAAAATTGGAAAGCAAATTTGGCATGCAGCTGTTTTTAGGCCCGCCGTAGATAGAGGGTTTGTAGATTTTTTTTAATTTATTCTTAAATGTATATTTGCAGTATTTATTTAAATTAGTTTTTAATTGTAAATTAATTTAAGATGAAAGTGGATGATGATGAATTCAGAGAAGAAGAAAAACAGAAAATTACTGTGAGTTTTTGTGTCAACTGATTTTTAATGTCTATATAAATTTTCAACATTAAAAAAAAAAAGTTTATCATTTTCTTTTTTTTAATTTTTTAGCCCAAAATTGTAACCTCTTCTACTATTCCCGTCCATTCGGTATTTATATTTTTATTAACTGCTGTATTAACTGCTTTGGTAGTAGAATTATTGTCTCCGAATTGCACTTACTGGAATTGGGCCACAAATGAGTTCGTTTTGCCAGAGTCGGTGCCTACTTATGCAATATATGGAAAAAGCCCCAATGAACAACATTTATTACACGTGGCAAAGGTGCTGCAAAGGCTCGGTTATAAACGTGTTGCTTTGGAAAATGAATGGGATCTCCTATGGGCTCACGACTATCCATTTTTTAAAATGACCAAGCGATTAAAGGATTTAACCAATCAGCAAATAGTTAATCACGTTCCCGGTTGTGGATTCATTACCAACAAGGTCGACTTGTCCACCACTGAATTAACCTTTCTACCAAAAGCATTTCGTTTGCCTAGCCAAAGGGAAGATTTTTTAAATTACGCTCAAAGGAATCCGAATGCCTTGTTTGTAGAAAAGCACAACGAGCATCGCAATATTCTAATACGTCCTGTAAAGGATATTAATTTAAAGTCAAATGATACTTTTGTGCAAGAATTCATACAAAAGCCATATTTAGTTGATGGTTATAAATTTGATATTGGCGTTTATGTAATAGTTACGGGAATTGATCCTTTACGTTTATATATCTACACGGGAGATGTGTTGTTTCGTTATTGTTCCGTGAAATATTATCCGTTTAATGCCTCGAATATTGATAGTTATGTAGTAGGTGATGATTATTTACCCACATGGCAAGTGCCTTCGTTGGTCAAGTATTATGAACACCTAGAGGGTAATATGCGCGATAGTTTCGATGCGTATGTACGCGATCAGAATTCGGATCCTTTAATAATTTGGTTGCAAGTCGAAGGTATAATACGCGAAACGGTTTTGGCTAAAGAACAACAAATTGCTCATATATTGCGTTCTTACAAAAATTTAAAATTCTTTGAGTTAATGCGATTTGATTTGATTATCGATGAGGATCTTCGTGTATATTTAATGGAAGCGAATATGTCACCGAACCTGTCGTCAGCCCATTTCAAACCAAATGCTTTACTTTACGAACAGATTCTCTATAGTGCCTTCAGTTTAGTAGGGGTCAGTTCGCCAGTAAGAGGAACGCTTAGTGAAAGGTACGTATAGGAATAAGAAATCTAAATGAATAATGCTTAATATATATCGTAGATGAAAGGTATATTAATTTTCTTAAAAATTCCTTAAGAATCTAATTAAAATGCACCAAGTTTTTTTAGGGGAAGCTTCCGATATTGCCAAAAGCATTAGGGTGTCCCATAAGCTTTTCCCCGCCGCGCTGTGAATGATCTCGAGCCGCCTATGTTTTTAAACATGCAGACTTAACTATTATCCGTTTATGATAGCCGCCACAGTCGAGAAACGGCCAGAATTGGCGAACAGACGAAATATCGTAATCGCGACACGCAGTTTTGCGTTGGCCGAAAAACAGAAACCCGTACTGTTTGATTTGGGCTTCTGTCTCATCGTACATTCTCCCCAGACCTTGCCCCATCCGATTATTACATGTTTCTCTCGTTGAAAATTCCTTTCGTGATAAATGTCAAATCCAAAAGCGACATAAAAAAGCACCCCGATGCATATTTTGTGTCAAGTATTTTGAAAAAGGCTCATAACGAGGCTTTCTGCGAGATGGAAAAAGGCTATAGACCAGAACGGTTAATACATAACACCATAAATCAATCATTTATGATTTCGCATAAAAAAATACTGAAACTTATGGTGCAACGTAATAATTAATCTTTGTCAGGCAGACGTATCACAATACAGACTTTTAACTGTTTCGAGAGAAGCGCATTAAAACTTGCTTGCTTTTGGGTGTCTATTCACAATTGTACAATGTTACATTTACGAATTGTCATTAAACTATGTACAAGAAAGTAAGAAATAGGATCTTGTTTAATTTCGTGGCCATGGAACATGCATAGTCTTCTTCTGACCAACAGCGTAACAGCTCCGGTATGCTTGCACAAATACCATAAAAGAAAATTTGAAGAACTAAGGCCCGGTTAACCAAAAAAAAACGGGGTATTTTAAACGAGAACAACTTTGCAACTACCTCGCACTCCTTTCACGATGTTATACAAACAACAAATATAATAAATACACTGATTTTCCTAGAAACCGAAGTCTTTTAATAATTAATGATTCATAATTTTTAATTTTCATTATGAAGTCTAATTCATTATAATTAATTAATCATAATTATATTAATCCCTAATGTTGATCCTACTTTTAGTTGGAGAAATTATTTCTTTGGTCTAAATGCATTACAATCCCAGTGATAATAACAATAATAATAATGACTACATTTAGTTAATTACAATTATTACTTATAGTTAATTCATAATAATTTATGGATTTTCGGCTAAGCTATTTGCTTACTTAAAAAAGTATTCAGTTAAGTAAGCAAATAGCTTCCGGAGTTAACCATATCCAGGAAGCGAAAATAATTTCCAAAATAGGCAAAAACAACTAAATAGGTGACTGGGTCCGCTGAAAGCATTGGCCATAAGAAATTTTTACGATCCCATTACATTTTTAGCAAAAATTAGCAGAAAATTCGCAATCGGTATGCATGTTTACTTGGGGAAATCGGTATAAAAGCTTTAACCTAAGGCTAGAACAATTTTCTTACTTATTTTTAATTATTTTAGGTCCCACGATGTTCAAGAAATGATAACGTCAGCAAAGAACGTAGCAACAAATCTAAACGCTTGCACTAAAAACGATTGCAACAGATTCTGCAATAACGATTATTGCAATCTTTGTTTATCCTGCGTAACTGGCAGCGAGTACGAGATATTGAAGCGAACGCATCGTGAGCACTTACACCGGGCAAGCATGAAACGCGTTTTTCCAAAACCTATTGTAAGGAGTATTATTTGTAATTACACATTATTTTGTTAGTCTATAAAATTCATTCGAATTTTTCTTTTTGTTTAGTTAAATCCAGAGAACTTTGATATTGAAGCAGAAGTACAAAATATGACCAAACGGAATGCTTGGTTGACGCGCTGGTTTTACTACAAATGCCTGTACGATAATTCTTGGTGCTATTAGTATTAACTAAACCAAAATTTTTTTTATTTGCATAAAATTGAAATACTTGCAAGGAAAAATATATGTTTATATGTTTGGTAATTATTGGTGTGTGAAAGAAAATATTATTTACGTAATTCGAAAAGTTTTAACTTTGCTTTCATGATATCTTCGCTGTGTTGCAAATTCATCAGATAAGCTGATAAAAAGCTCTTTTCATCGGATGGATGGTGGATGTAACAATTGGCAAATGCTTTGATTAAGGTGCTACCCATTACACATTTAATTTCTCCCTCTACTTCTTCAATCATTGGTGCCCCTTCACCTTAACCAAAAAAAAAAACAAAAAAAAAAATTAAATTTTGTTATCTTTTAAAATCAAATGGATTTACCGCATGGAAGCCAGTCATAACCTTGGAAATAACAATCACAAATTAATGTGTTATCACAATCGTGCAGCAATTTCATAAAGGGTGATAACACATCATCGCATTTTTTTATGTAAGCTACCTCTTTAACGAACTGCATATTCATTTCGTTAATGTCCTTTTGACATCTCTGCTTCACTTTAGGATCTTCGGTGCTTACCGCGTGTGTCTTCAAGTAATCAATTGTTCTCTCGTGGAATTGTTTCAGTTTGCATTTTTCTAAGCGTAGACTCGTTAGACACTTTTTCGAATTGCGTAGAACCTCGGCACGTTTCTCCTTCATCTCAGCGATACGTTTATTGAAACATTCCACAGTCAAATCGATTGATTCAACTTTTTTTTCGAAAGCTTGTAACGTCTCCTGAGAGGCACAGGCTAATTTTCGCCTTTCCGTGTACTGATAGGCAACTTCATTAACTTCCTTTTTAAATTCTTGCCGTAAATTTCCTAATTCAACGTTAATGCGTTGATAATCGTAATAGTAGCAAACCATACTATCCAGTAATTCTTTTATGCAGTTTTTATGTGGGTTAGGGAGCTCACCAACACAAACCGTCAACATATTGAAGGTTCTCTCCTTTTTTTTCCTAATTAAAATCTTTTCGAAACAAAAAATTTTCGTTCCTATCAAATATCGAATTCTTTTGTTTTTTTTTCAAAAACTTGACAAAAAAAAGCGGATTTTCTAAAATATAGGATTGCTTTTTGAGTTACTACTGAAGTATAAGTAAATGCAAGTGTACTAATTATGTTTCTCTCAGTCACTCAGCGAATATTCTTTTCAAGTACATCTATATATGCAATTGCAAGACGATTATAATTCTACCTTAATAAACAAATGTCGCTGCAGTGCAGCAGTGCAGTGTGGATTATTACATCCATATCGTAGTCTTTATTGCTACGACCAATTTTGTGACCCCCATTTGTTTCCGGTTGGCAAACTTCACATTGACGTAATCTGTAGAAAGCTTGAAATTCCGTTTCGCCAAACAATAAAATCGATTCACTACTTTTACGTAATCTTCTCGTCACCTCGATCTTAGGCAGAATCCTTTGGTTGTCGCTGGAAAACTGTTAACTGCCATCTTGTTTTCCTTGATCTGATTGTTTACTTTCCTGAGTTTTATAGCCTACTTTCTGTAGTATATGTTCCATATTCTTAGCTAGGAGCTCACCAAGTTAAAAATATCATCTATTATTATTATTATTATTATGTAAATTTAGCCAGAGAATAAATTCTAAGACTACAGTCTTAAAGCACTAGCATCTAAGGCTTTCGGCTTTTACTTTTTTTTATTAATATTATTATTATTATTATTATTATTAAAAACTCTACCGCACTTGAGATTTGAACCCACGACCATTGAATTGCTAGTCGAGAGTCTTGCCTACTCGGCCACTCAGGCGGATAAAAAAAAAATATCATCTAGAATGTATTGTTCTGCTTAAATCATAAATAATAAAAATTAAATCAAAAATGAAAAGAAGGTTTCCAATATTAGAAGAAATAAAATTAAAGCATAATTGACTAGCTACAAAAGTTACATATATACCTTATAATTATGGATTGCGAAACCGAAAACAAATGGAATCGAATATCATCAAGGATGAATACGAACATTTGGATAATTGCATGGAATAACTTTTGGAAAATGTACTCTCTAAAGAAACGAATCAAGACCTTTTTATACCTATAGATACTGTAGTGTTTGTCAGGAAGGATTATAAGCAGTAGAACTTAGGTCGGACTTGAAAATGCACATATCCTTCCAAAGGCTGGTGAGGATTTGTAGTAGGGTGTTGTGTCAAGATGAACGGACAGACCTGGGGAGATGAGTCGTCGTGGTAAAAGAAATGATTGGTCAAGGAATTTCTTTTATCCTTGTAGTACACTTTCCTATACATACGCACAGTATACTCTACATTATACTCAGATTTAAGAATGCCGAGTATTGAACATAATGTCGTCACATTTTGCTATCTCAGCCTTTAGTAAAAGATGATTGAAAGACAAAATCTGGAAGCCCCCGGTCATACATGTAAATTGTTCTCTTATCTTAGTCCCACTCAAAGAAAGACTATTTTATAACATTTTTTTACTTATTTAGCGACGTATGTGAAAACAACGAACTGCAAAGCTGCTATGCGCTTAGATGACCATAAAAATTTGCATCTACATTTCTGGCATTAATGTCACTGTCGCATAGAAGTATTTTTTTACATCACTTTAAGAAACATTAACTTTTATTGACTGCGTGTTTTATGCGTGCTCTCTAACGGACGTCCTTTTTTATTCTTATGATCAGAACACTAAAACTGTTGTCGTGTTTACGCTCACATCACTAAAGGAAAGGCTAGTCTAATGGCTTCCATCTGCGATGTTGCGTTTTATTGTCGTTAAAGCGTTGTCCATTTGCTAACTTTCCTTCGGCTGCTTTGGTGAGGTCTCGGTTAAATGCGCGTCTTTTATTTTGTCGATCGGTAAAGGCGCCGTGATGAAATAATTCGCCAGGGTGTGTTTCAAATCACTATTTCAGCTTATGGGCATTGAAGTTGCCGCTCTAATCGAATGACTCGACTGCCGAAACAGACATGCGAGATGAAATGAACCGTCCAAGATGCAGACATTTCAACTTTCGACTAAGTTTTGATCAAGTTTTAATTTTCTATTGCACTTTTGTGACCATTTTAAGGTTTAAGGTACAAGTGACGAACTATTAAGCGAGAGAATACTATGGCCAATGGACGAAGGGTCGGTCGAGATTGATTCGCTTCTGAATGTTAACCCTCTATTAGTTTAAACGGGATGGCACAACTAATGCACTCTTGTCTTTTCGTAGTGCGCATAAAGCGTAGTCGAAGTGTTTCTTTATATACGTATGTCTATGTATTAGAGCATAAATATTTGCTTGGAACATAAATGTGCAAACCACTAGGTGTTTTTATGCACATTTATGAAATGAGTGTTTTGGATAATAAATTGAATACAATATAATTACTTCAACAATTGAGTTTTTCGAAGCGCCAAAGCAATAACAACCAAAAAAAAAAAAGGGAAAACAAAAAACGAAAACAGCAAACAGTTGAAGTTAACACTAAATCTTCATTAAAGGCACTTTAAGAATACATTCATCTATTCTTCTACACCCGGATAGATACATAAGTTCTTCGTTTCGAACTTTAAGCTAAGTGCAACAAATGAACAAAAAGAATATAGAGAAAAACAAGCCGACAGACAGACAGACAGACAAGCGGACTTTACACACATCCTCTGCGTAGTATGGATTCTGAAGAAATATAGCTTGACAGATCAACATTTTAAATTCTCTTTGTCGGGCCAAACAAAACAGGGAACAAGAAAAATAAAAGAAAAAATAAAAAAAAAAAATAAATAAATAAAAATAACTAAAATAAAGTTTTCGTTTTGTTTTTAATTTTTTTTCAAGCGATATTTTTGCCGCGCAAATTGTGTCTGGTGTGAAGCAGTAAATTTGTTAACACAAATTGTAAATCAGCAATTAGGATTTTCACCAGAGCGCTATCTCCCTAGCTGACTAGATGGCTGGCTGGCTGACTGGCTGACTAGCCGACTAGTTGCTTAGTGGCTAGTGCTTAGTGGTGGATGGTGCTTCCAGCAAATAAACAAACATACCACTAATAAAACACAAAACATTATGTACGTATTGTATGGTGCTTACAATTCCATGCAGTACACGTGGATAAGTACATTCGCACATATGCTCAGTGATATGTATCAACGCAGTTATATATGCAATTTATCAATCGCGCAAATTCGTTTCGGTTTATTGCTTTGAGTTCTTAACTTAAACTATTATTCCCTGAATTCCGTCGGTCAGCTGGTTTAGCCTGATCTGAGTACTACTGTGATTGAGATTTATTGACGTAGTGCATGAAGTATACCTGCGGCTTTTGGGAAAATATATTTAACAATAGTTGAAATTGATAGTGTGGACATTTTTAATTGGTAGCAATCAGGATTTTGGCTTTTCGTATATTTCGTATGTCAAATAAACGAAATAACTACGAAGAAAAAAGTAGAAGCACAAAAAAAAAAAAATAATAATAAGAAAGAAAGAATCTCGCATACCCACCACTACGCTTTTCGCATTCTACTCTCCAAACGTTTTTGTTTGATGCCCATATCGCTGGTATTATTAAGAAAGAATTAATTGCGGTGTCTGCCATATTCGTTTTAGAATGAACCCATTTTTAAGCAGAGTAATGTACAAAATAATTTTAAACATTCTGTCTTCTTTACCTTATGATAAATAACCATAAAACCATAAAAAAATACAATTTTATCTCTAACTAACTTTATGTGGGCATGGCCGATGTTGTAAATTTTTGCAGTGTAGGGTGTTCGTAAAGTAAACATGGGAAACTTCAGCCTTCTAACTTTAATATTTTTTGAGAACCAAGCAAAAGCCCACAAATTTTTGTTAAGAAAAACGGACTTGCGTTCAGTTTGTGTTTCACTGCAGGCTCGTGCTCTGACCAATTTGGCCCGTTTTCAATACCAACCTGCATGCAAAAAGTTCCAATGTTTCTACACAACATTTCAAGTATATATCTTTATTTTTGCGACCAGGGGAGTACCAACAACAAATACCACACAGATGGACAGATATGGCTTAATCGATTCACAATTTTCCGCTGATCAAGAATATATATACTTTATAGCGTCTCTGAAGCTCCCTTTTGGTTGTTGCATACATTACGGAAAGAAATAAAAAGAGCGTATCCCCTACAGTGGTGGGTATAAAAAGTCACCTTCTTTTTTAACACACCGCATATATCAGTTTACCAGATTTTAACGTTAACTTAGCTTTCGCGTGTACGTATTCATGTGCAGAATACCGCATATTAATTTGTGGATAAAATATGTAAACAATTTCACTCTATACCACACGTGTAAGATAACAATCCGCATCAGTAAAATTAAAAAATTAAAAAAATTTATCGTATTGTGTATGAAATTAATTGTAAGGGTACAGTTAGGTCCCTCTTCACTTTTTTCCATAATTTTTTTTGCATAATTTTCTGATATTTTAAAGAGCGTTTAATTCAGTGTCTTATGTAAGGTCTAGACATAGTAATGAAATTGTGTTTTCTGGTAGGTTTCAGAATTTTCTAAAACCTATATAAAATCTGGCGTTACGTAATGTCTATGAACTGTAGACCGTAAGTGCGCATGAGATTTACTTAACTAGGAGATAACTTACCTTTTATGGTAATCGTAATTAATGATTTAGTTTGTTTATATGTGTTTGTTTCTTAATATTTTTTTAATTGAATACTTATTGTACTTGTTTTTTTTACCTCGAGACATTTTTGGTGAAAACACAAACCTTTAAATATGCGGGCTATCAGTTTCAAACCGAACTGCCTTTATTCTGCGACTACCACCTATTTCTTTCCTCACTTCTTTCTGACCATCGCAGTGCTACGCGAATAGCAGACGTCCCCTGAGTAATGGGTTATAGGCGTATATGTTTATAACAAAAATGGCTTGAGACAGTCTTATCGCTTATTATATCAACCAGTTTAAAATTATTTTCTATTTCGCTCTTAAGCACGTCTGTCTGTCTACCCACCCGCTCATCTAGCAAACCATCCGTTTGATATGCGATCAATCTTCAGGACGGAATTTACATATATATTTTGATAAAATTTCCTACATTAACATGTCTCGGCCCAAGATCGAATGCCATTGAAATGGAGTTAGATCGCTCTAGATATGTAAAACCATATTTTAAAAAAACCATTATATGGAAAAAGTTTTCTTTTTCCCAAAAAATTAAATTTTCCAAAAAAATAAAATGAAAAATAACTTTGTGACTTACTATATAAATGTAAGAAATTGCGAAGCGATCAAACTTGAACGGGCCCCCTATAAACGGTCTTATAAAAAACAACCAAACAACAAAATTGGTTCCGAATAATGTGTTTAGCGTAGGATGCTTGGACCACGTTAGCCTATTATGGGAAAAGCTAGTTAGTCTATAACAAGAAGGTATGATCTTTGATATTTTATAACAAGATAGGTGAAGAATTGTCTTAGACGATACTACACTATAAACTACTTCATTGCTTTAATTTGTTATAATTTTATATAAGGTTTTCTTTTTGAGACTGAGCTTGAATTTTATATGACATAGTTGGCTTTGTACGTCAGTACAATTCATTTAAATGCAAAAGTTAAATCCCGAAAATGTATTTTATCTGAAAAAAAAAAAAAATGAAAAATATGACGTGTGAGGATGCCTAATAAAATAAATATGTATTTTTTCATTTGTGTAGATCTGGAAAATTTAGTTTAAGCAAAACAACTCTAATGTATTTCATGTTGTTTCTACTGCACGTTGTTGTTAGCGAAACTTTATGCAGCGTAGCTTTTATTTGTTGACTGCAAATAGCGCAAGGATCCAAATTGCCTTTGCTACTGTAGGAAAAGAAAATCAACTGGAAAAACAACTATCAGGCAAAGTTCGATGTATATTGTAAAACTGGATTTGAGACAATAGAAAAAAAAAGACACTGAGATACTGTTACATAGTGTGTCACACAACCACAAACTTGTAACATGGGCATGCATATATTGTCTTTATTTGTATGTATTACTTATACACCACGTGCATGTCAAATACATATAAACCTAAAGACCAAGTATTCGTTACATTTCAGCTTTTTTTTTTTTACCTTTATTTTTATGCTTTATGTACTAGGTTTTGAGATACATTATGTACATGATAAGATAAAATCGCTTCTGTTATCGAAGTTCTAGAATATATGTATATATATATATATATATATTTCTCTTTATGCTTATTACCGAAGGACAGGATATGTAGTCATTTTCCCAAAAACTTTGCAAGACTCAAAATGAAGCTTCAGAGAGCCTATAAAAAACAGATATTCTTGATTAATATCAAACTAAACCATTTTAACGATATCCATCAGTCTGTCTTTCCATCTAATGGTTAATCACATGTGGTTAGTGTAGGACTGGCGAAGATATTGAAAGCTATTTCACACGATTTGGTATAGCGAATGGACCCATTTGACCAAAAGACACGCAAAAGTCCGTCCATCTAATATTATACACTATGAAAATTTAATTTTTTTAGTTTTTGGTTTAGTCTTTTTTTATGAAGGGGGTGGTGAGTATGAAAGATTCGGTCACAGACGAAAACAAGCTCTTTTTTTATATACAAATCTGGATTAACTGTGTGAACTTGCGACGATTTATTATCTATTTCTACTTCCGATATTTAATTTATAAATTCCAAACGATAAGTCTCGTAACATTTTGGCTCAATTACGACGGGATTCATATTTTATTGGCTTATTCCCTGAACTTCATTCAAGAATTGTTATCATGGACTTCATCCAAACCATCCAAAGCTTACTCAAAGTAAATACAGCAGGCGTTAATATAAGACGGACTCGTCTAATATAACGAAGAACTAGCGTTCGTGTTTGTCTAGCACACTAAAGGAGGTTCGCATAACACGTTAAAAAAAGAAAATGTGTATTGACGAATTTTGATACTTTTGTCCATTCCCCTTTTTCCCTCTTATAAAAAAAAAGCTATTAAAAAACTTATAAAAAAATCGTATAAAAAAAACAACTATAACATTTGTTGTAATGTAATATCTTAAACTTCATTACTAAGGAGTGGTGTTCGGAATACAGCAAGTAGATTAAACTCTTCGCGCTGCGAACGCCTCGTGAATTTGTATTATCTACGCAACACAAATTCATATGAAACGGAATGGGCTTCACCGTGCTGTCTGCCACTGCATGCACCTATCTTTGCGCGCTTATCGTGCGTCTATCTGGGCGCGTTTATCCATATGTCCACTTTATCCATGCCACAGCATCTGCTTGTCTTTGCATGCATATCATTCACTACTACGGACGTACGTCTATCCGTGTATATGTTTATC
Organism: Glossina pallidipes; assembly: GCA_000688715.1. Classification (NCBI taxonomy): domain Eukaryota; kingdom Metazoa; phylum Arthropoda; class Insecta; order Diptera; family Glossinidae; genus Glossina; species Glossina pallidipes. The sequence continues at coordinate 475,910 of KK499969.1, forward strand.
CATGTCTGCTTACTTCCGCGTTCTTGTCTGTCCGACTATTCGCGTTATTTTCTTGTGTTCAACCTACAGGTCGTAATTTTTGAAATTTTTTGATGAAATTTGCTATACACAAAGGCGAGTACTATCGAAAATAGGTCGGATCGGAGCATTTTTTCAACCACATACCATATAACGCCTTGTTGCGAGCTTTATTACATAACGCCTTATTTCAGAGAGGAATAGCTGCAGGGCGGTGCGATATATTTAATGGTGGGCCGTGGCTTACTATACTGTTTTTGTTTGTTTCAATGATGATCAACTTCGTCCTTCTTGGATTTTGTTTAACATTGGCTTTGAATGGTTGCCATTAGGGCTGCAAAGATCTTCAAAGACGATTTGTTCTTTAAATCTTGTTTGCAGAACGAGATTTGGCAAAGCAATTTCTAGTTGTTCTACCGTTTATTCAACCTTGACTTAGCACTGTTGCCTTGTTTAAATTCACAAAGCATCACATAATGCGTATGCACTTTCTCACTTTATTTCAGAGGTTATGAATAAAAGTTTAATGAAACATACGCCGCACAAAATGGTTATCAGAAGACTAATTGAACCCTTACATATTTAGTGAAAGTAAAAATTCGTATGTCGCGGCATTTGACCTAGCGAAACATGAACATAGGTTCTATCTACCTATATCGGAAGTAATACTTAAACAAATGTATGTATATATGTATTGTGGGTTACAAAAATGTTGGCCATTTTTTCAGTTGAAAAAGGAATGTTGGTACAATATGTATTAATCCAAATAGTTTCCATCATTTTCTACAACATTTTTGACAACATGACGACATCATGTCCAAAGAACTGGGCAGCGATTCACATTTCTTCATTTATGCGAACCCGCGTGCTGCATCGATGTGAACAAGTAATAAGCAGGAGACGCCATGTCTGGTGAGTACGCTGGGTGTGGAAGAACTTTTCATTCGAGCTGCAACAGAGTATCTTGCAAAAAGTGGCCAAAACTGTAAATTTTAGTCAATTTGTGTCGCCCCTTCTAAGCTGTTGAAACCAAAACCGACAATTGGAATATGATGGAGTGGCATCACCATAAGCCTTTGAACGTGTTTGATGGGTGCAGATTTTTTTAAATAAACAATAAAAGTAATGAATTTGGAAGAAGAAGAATTTTGAGCGCTCCGTGATTAGCGTCGTCGTGCGCTGACTAAGTCAATAAAATTAAATGGACAAATGATATTTTATGTAGAGAAAGCTTAAAATTATCCAATTTAATCGTTATGGGCCCTGGTACTTCCCATCTCTTTAGCATTTAGAAATCGCTGGCCAAAATTTTTGCAACCCCCTAATATACATATATACATATATTTGTCGACTCTGTACCAAGTGCATATTCCTAAAATGAAATTTGGTCTCTTATCCGGCAGTTTATTATGGAGTTCGCTGATTTCATAAATACTTAATCGGCAAACCTTAAGTTTAAATGTTTGTTAAGAGACGATAAATTTTTTGGAATAAGTGATTTGTAACAATTTTGTCGAAAAAAATACTTTTGTGATATTTATAGTAATTAAATAAGTTCTTCTCTTGTATATAAATTTCCACGTACAGGATATCTGTAGATGCATTGACATGTATGCATGTATGTATACGTACATGGATGTATTTGTATATAATAACAAGTACATCACGAACATTATCATTTTCTCCTCGCACGAATTCTCATTTTATCTATTGAAACTAATGTTTAGGGCATGACACGACCGTGCCGGCAGACAAAGTATGGTGTACTTCTACTTCTTTCTTACTTTATTCCTCCTCTGTTTTCGTTCATCTGTCTTTTAATTCTCATTTCATAATTTTAAATTTGAAGATGCATACCTTGCTACCTTGCCAGTCAGTAAGCACTTGAGGCGCATCACCAAAACGCAAAAAAAAAAAACAAAACAAAAATAAAAATAAAGAAAAATAAAACAACGTCTTGTCACGATGATGCTTTAGATAATAATGATGATGATGATGATGGCGATGGCGATGATGATCATAATGAATCGTCGGTGATGACGATGATTTGGGATGATGCTATTGGTGCAAGCAATAGTTTGTTGTTATTCAATATGCTGGCAATTTGGTAACTTCCAATGCAATCTCCTTTCAATGTGTGCTTGCACTCCGTCTGTCTGTCTGTCTGTTTGTTCGTTCATTTGCTTACCACTTAGTTTGTTATTGTATGTCAGCAAAGAAGAAATTGCATTAATCGCTTTCAAGAGTATATAACCCTGAGATGCGGCCTTCACCGTTAAATCCATACATTTTTATCAAATGTTTCCTATTTTATGTACATATATATATATATATATATATGTTTATATAATACATAATTTTATTTGGTTTTGTTTTTTTACTTTGGTTGATTTAATGGTCTTTTTTATAAATATACATATAATGTACATATAAATGTACATATATGTATACATTGTTCATAAATGCATGTCAAATGTGGACAATTAAAATATATACCAATTACAGCGCATATGCATTGCCAAGGGTTTAGATAATTTAGCAAATCTGTGAAATTTTGTCCTCTACCCAGTATATTCGCGACGGAAGATCATTTCGTTCCCAATGCAAACCACACATGGTACTTGATCTAGATTAGGAAAAGTTATATTCGGTTCGTGGTGGTCTTGCGTACAGCTCAGCTCTGGTAAAATATATGCATTGAAATGCTTTTTGTACCTAGCACTGTCATTAATGTGAAGACATCGTTTTAATCTCTATCTTTCATTCACATATCAAAACCAAGAACGTGGCTTAAATTTCTCAAAATAGCTTGGTGACCAAACTTTCTTCTGGTCAAGAATATAAACGAACTTAAATTTGATGAGAGTGATGATGCGAACAACCTGTGAAATTATTCCGAACAAACCTTAATCATGTTCTGCTTCATGGTTTTCGCAGATCTGCGTGGCATTCATTCTGGTTATTAAACCCTCCACGAATTGTGGTGCAGGGTTTATTAGGTTTGTGCGGATGCATGCAACACCAAGAAAGGCTTAATATGGAATGACTTTTTATTATACCGATCGATTAAGAAAATTATTTTAGCCTTGCCTGTCCGTCTGTCTGTCTGTCCACGTTCCTATATTCAACCTACATGTCGCAATGTTTGAGATATTTTGATGAAATTTGGTGGAAATTTGGTTTTGACCCAAAGATGGACGGCAGTGAAAATGGTTCGGATCGCATCGCTTTTACGACCGTTCACCATATAACGCTTTATTTTCAAATGTCTTTCCAAACGTTGCATACGCCTGCACAAACTTACATATCCTTGCACCACAAGTGGTGTCGGATATAAAAACTTATCATTCGCCTTGAGCCTTCTCTTTCTCGAAAATAAGCAGTAACGGCGACTTAGTCCACGTTTCGAGTTTTGGTGTGTAAATAATTTAAAACGAACATACATCATTTGTGCTTTCCATAAACAAACTATTTTCTTTCATTATCTTCTAAGGATACTTAAGGCTCGCCTTAACATCTCGTGCTTATTTATTTATACTTAACAACTCATAAAGGAACACTTTTCGGTTCCGGGTCACTACTAATACTTATTCTTTACTGTTTAACAGAAGGAAAGACAATCAAATGTTATATTAAATTGTGTTAGAATTTCACATCAATTAGTAAATTTTGTTAACGTTGCTTGAACGGATCTAATAGCCTCCTCTTAAGGTCAGGCTATTTTTCGTGGCTTTTCCATTATGTCTATATTCCTAGATTTACGCGGAGATAATATACGAAATTTCACTGGAAGGGCACAATTTAACGCAAATTTTTTCTGGAATAGTTTTCCTCATAATATCGTCATTGAAAAATTAAATTGTGGTGCAATTAACCTAAAATGCTCTCGGAAAAAAACAAACTCATCGGTTAATAAGTTCCGGAACTGGCACATAGATGTTGTCCCGATAACTATTGTTTTTATTAATTTAGCCAGAAAAATAAGTTGTAAAACCGAAGTTGTCAAGCACAAGCACTTAAGACTATAGGCTTTATTGTCAACTCTCGCACTTGAGACTTGAAGTCACGACCACTGCGTTGTTAGTCGAGATACTTTGCTTACCTCGGCGCGTTTCCAATAAGAAATCGACATTACTTTTAGATAGTTCCGATGATGAAACGGCGCGCATCCAAATTTCATACCACTTCAACAATTTTTTGTACGATGTACATTTGTTGCTATGCAACGCTCTTTTCATTATTTTCAAAATAATGAAAAAATCAGACTTTCATGTATTTATTAAATTTTGATTTTTGATGGGAAAAAATAGCTCGTACACTTAGCATTAGCTTGAAAAATGCTATGAAACCTTCTCATCGAGTTTTACGATTCAAAAGCGAAGTACTTTTGGCAAAACCGCTTTAGGGAAATCTTTCGTAGGGAAATTTAGGCAACGATGTTAGTCCTATTAAACGGAGCGCGTATTTTTAAAAAGTTTTATAGGAGTACCTTGGTTTTGTAGAAAGGAAATACACGCCTCAACGGCTAAAAAAGTCAAGTACAAAGAACAAGCATCTTTAGGATTAGTTGCCCATTTACATAATCAGTTGATCTTTTATCTTCACTGATTCAACGCAAACTAGTTTTTTTTTTTTAGTGTTTTTTTTTCGTTTTTAAGCTTTTTAAGGATCGGTTGAATTATAATGTAAATGTACGACTACAAGGTCGTTTGTTATATTTCGTCTACATCACATCATTTATGAGATATGAATACATACAAAAACGTTTGTTGCTTTTGGATGTATTTGTTATAATGGATTTATGGTTATTTGTTATTGTTGTCATTACCGTTTGGCGCATATTGCGTTTTATAGTTTAGTTTGTGTGTGTGTGTGTGTGTGTGTGTGTGTCTGTGTGTGCATGTGTGTATACATGTGTATATTTGTGTGTGTGTATTCGTTCTAAAAGTAATATAATAATACAAATATAATGCTTTATGCTAACAGTCTGAACGAACGAACGAACGAACCAACAACAACAAACATCAACAAGGGAATGAACGAACGAAAATTGCAGAAAGAATCAAAACTGGTTTAGAGTTCATGCCTAGATACATACCCGTATTGTTTTGTATTGTATATGTAACTGGTTAGAGATATACGAAAGTCATGTACTTGCGTACCTACATATATATATACCATATATATATATTTATGTGTATACGCTATATGTTTATGTATATGCTATACGCTATGGGCTTTTTGGTAGATAAAAACCAACAAAAACGAAAGAAAAGCAACTTACAAATATAAACAAGAACACACTCATGCATGTGTACAGAAAAACTAAGACTTGAAAATACTCAGTATAAATATTATGGGCAGTTGTTGGTTGTTGTTTGATTTTGAAATGGCCAAAAAGTTGTAATGCAATTACACACTTACTCACAGGCAGTGCTATTGCCATAAAACTCTCTCTCTCTCTCTCTCTCTCTCTCCCTGTGTATATATACATATATATAAATGTATCTATACAGACAGACTAAGCTGCTGTGTGAGATATTCTCAGTTAAATGCATACACACATACAAACAAGTAATCATGATCTTAGAGTGTAAGAAAAAAAACATACATGCATGCTTGTATGTTTGTGTGTGTGTATGCGCTCAGGTATGTATTGCCTGCAAAAGCACGATATAAGATTAGTTTCGAATGAATTAATAATAAATTCATTTTATGAACAAAATTATACAAAAACATCGGGGTGTGTTACAATCATTATTTTCCTTCAAAATGAAAGCTAAGGACGGACGGATGGGCAGACATATAGTTACACCAGTTTAGGAAATTATTACAAAACTATATATATACCATTAAACAAAGTTGTTTCTGTCGTTGTTATTGTTATTGTTGATATATACATATTGAGGAGAGAGCGTGCGTGAGTCTGTGTGTGTGTGTCTGTGTGTAATCGAATGTTAATCAACACCATTATTATTGTAGTAAACTCCCTCGCCTAACAACAACTAAAGCATGTAACTACAAACTGCAATGTAGGGAATATTTGAAAACAAATGTAAAGATGTCTGTCTGTATGTATGGTTTATGTTCTACAATTGTAGACTAATTTTACAATTATAGAAAACCATTTCATTGGTAATCGTTGAAGATATTAAAATATGCAATAAAAAAATTTAACACCGATCAAGGGAACTTTTTTTTTTTTGATTGTGCATCGGATAGTTTTGCAAATCGGTGCAATAATAATTTTCCATAGAATTTGCCTTTGCTTCTTTTGTTTTTTTTTTTTTTAATTTATCTCCATCTCTTTCTCTATATCCGTCTAAATAAAAGTGTGTTTGATTAGTCAAACGCTTCTAACACGATGAAGATACCTTAAGGTACATATATGTTCAATGTAAGGTCTGAGAAACCGCTTTAGCTCTCTATTGGAATCCCAAACCTATGTTTTCAAATTTTTCTTCGTAGTTGCATAATAACCAGTCATTCCTCGGTTTATATACCACGTGTCCACATTTATTTTTTTCGATATTTTTTAATATTAAACTACCCTTAAGGGAAGTTATATGGCGATTAGAATTTTCTGTATTTCCTTTCTATATCCCCTATAATGAGAATGTGAGATTTGGGAATGCTCGTAAGGCAAAGAAATGTGCATCAAACGCCTCGTATATATAAATTTTTTTGTCGAATATGAGCAGCCGGAGTCGATTTAGGACATCTCTGCTTGTCAGTCTCCCACCTGTCTGTACACTACACGCCAAAAGTGAAGTGTAGGAAAATACATTTAATTCTCAATTGTTGTGACCGTTTTATACTTTCACCAAAAGTATGACCCCAACGTTATCTTGTCTTTTCGTTGAAATACATTTAAGTAACGTAAGTGGCTTAAATAGTTCCATAATAAAATCAACTTTCGAATCGGAGCAGAGATTCATTCGTAATAATCAAAAAATTCTACGTAAAATAAGCGGAATATTTGCGAAACATATGCCGTTAGTTTATACAACTACCGAGGAGTTGCTGGCAGATTACGTTTGAGACGTATATACAAGACACAATATGTATGGAACTCTGTCCTGCAATAAGTAATCGTAACAATGTCACTATATTGAGTACTAAAACAATCGTCTAAGTCGTCTTGATCTTCTTAGGCACTAATTTCTAACTGATAAGAAAATTCGTTCCTTGATTTTTTTTTTTTTCTTGTAAGTGGACCATTTTTTAATGCATCTTTGGGATTTGTTATCACTAAAAGACCTTCTCCTTTTCGAAAGCGAAGCACAAATCTAGGAGCTCAGGAGTGTGATGATGTTGGTTAACGTTATAGTATTTGGCATAGATTATTAAGAGTCCTTTTAGACTATACTCCGATATATTACTTGCCCAGTATGTTGCGTTGAGTGTGCGACTTTTAACAAAAGTTTGGATGTATATTTTACGGTAACAACGTAAAGAGATTGCTTTGAAATAACTGTTCGTAAACGAGTGCCATTCTTTTGGTGCGGTGTCGTAACTCTTCTAACCCGATTTCACCGGTTAACTTGTCAAAGTCTAAATTTAACGGGGAAATAGCATTCAAAATTATTAGTCCATCACGATAATCCTTAAATTTTTCTTAGTGTATCGCAAAGTTTTTGCATCTACAAGCGTTCTAATAAGCGAGTGATTAAATCTTCTTGATCTCGTCAAATAGAACTTTTTCATTCCAAGCAGATAAAGACAAGCGTAAGTAAATAACGATGATATGTCGACTGATCGTAAGAGTGTCTTGGGAACAGTTCAATTGTTTAACTAGCTTCTGAGGAACTACACTTCTTATTGATTTTGTAGAATATTTTTGGGACAAAGTGAACTTACACCCAATTCTCTTTTTACACGATTTTTTTACGCGAATTTGATTTAAGACGAGTTCAAAAGAAAAAAAATTTCTTTTTTTACACGAATTATTTTGTTTTAACACGATTTTATATTTATGGATTTCAGATATAATTCCCTTTTTCCCTTTAGAAGTTATTTTTTATAAAATATTTAATGAATTAAAATGTGTAAGCACGAAATAAATTAAGTGAACTCTAACAAGAACTTTTTAATATTGTTTACACCTACTTCTCTTTTTACACGATTTTTTTTAAACGTATTTTTTGGGAACGTATCTATCGTATAAGAAGAGAATTATATTTTTGCAAAGGGTTCCAAGTTGACGATAATGCATGCGCAATAACGATCCCATTTTCAATTAGGAAATGTGCAACATTGATGAGCGATAGTAAGACTTGAAAAATTCATTCATTCTAACTCAAATATTCCCTCCCTTTTTTTTTATGCGCTTACATTCTATATGATCCGTTTGCCTTTATAGAACGTATCTATATGATTATAGAATATATTCAGTTACCGCACAATTATAATTAAGCCCACGCGTTGAAAATGCAAAAAAAAAAAAAAATTATCATTTTTTTTTTCATCGCGTCCACGCCACAAATCAACTAGATTCTATACATATATGTGAATTAAAACCAAAACAAATAATCGTATACATATATATATATATATATATATATATGTACGCACACTGACATACTACACTACTAACCTTGTAGGTTTATAACGTTTACATGCTTTTCTACTAAGCGACTTATTGTCGCCAAATACATTTTTTGAGGCGTTATTTTTAGAATTTGCTCGCTTTTTCCCTTCTCTATCTGCACATATTATACTTAGAGGCATCGTGTCAAAGAAAAATTAATTTTGAATTCCAAATGTAATTAATTGCATTAACAAATTGTACAATAAGATCTCAGGAAAGAATGTATACGCTATGTGCGCTTATGGTTTATGTGGCTTAACATATATAACGTAAGTCACTATCGAGGCCTGGTGGTATACTGATTGTGTCATTTCGCTATATACCTATACTTATGATTTTATACATTTCAAGTCAGTTAGTCGTGTTTGCGTGGAGAAATGGGTTCTCCATTCGGCTGTCTACCGTATCCTGCATGTCACTATTGCATTTAGTTGTAATATAATGAAATAAGTAAATAAATTATTTGCTTTTTATTCGAGTGGAGTTTTTTTTAAAAAATATTTGGGTTATGCGATGACGAGAATTTGTTATCAAAATGCTGTCAAGGAGGAAAAAAAACGATTTTCAGAGCATTATTGATTTTGAGTGAAAAATATTAAAGAAAACGCCTGAATATTCTTTTCTTTACCTCGAATATATTGATGAGAAATGTGGTCTAAAAAGTTTCTTGTTTTGTTTAACAAAATGATTAATTTCTTCTGTACTTTGAATATTGAATTTGAAATTCGAATCTTTCGAATCCCCATTACCAAGCTTCTAAAAAATAGGAAAAGGGCTAAATATTCATATTCTGCCATATTGAGTGGGCGCGGTTGATTTTTTCTATTCTCAGAATAAAAGTGGAAACTTATGTGGTGTATGTGTTGTACTTTACGAGTAACGAGCAAAAAACACGGAAAACAGAAGTGTTCGTAGTTTTTGTCACGTAGATGTGTGGGTGTTGTAGGCGCATTCCTTAAAAATTTGGGTGGCTTTCAACCTCTTTTGTAAGCGGTATCTTCATTTTTGCGAACGAGAAAAGGTTTGTCACACAGACTACATAGTTGCGCAGACGGACGGATGGACAGATGAATGGGCGGACATGTTTAGGTGCATTCCAAATTTGAAAATGGCCAAGAATTTTTACACTTTATGGGATTTTCGAATCTTGCTTCTGTGCGTTAGAAAAGTTTCGAAAAAAAAGTTAATTTACGACATACTATAAATTTAAGTAGACTTGGCCGATTTTTTCCATGTTTGTAGAGGTACTACCGCATCGCATTTGTGGGTTTATGTGCTATAGTTTATTAGTAAAACAAGAAACCGATTCTAATTTCTTTAAAGTAACAGAGGTGTTCTCACTTTACGTAGTAGTGCAGGTTTGTTCTTGGACCGATATTGCGCAGAGAATTTCCAAAAGTTTAAAAAACCGCTTTAGAAACCTTAAAGTTATAGATTTTGGATTAGCGTAAAATTTTGACCCAATTGTTCCTTATCTGCCATAGACTGAGTTGCGAAAGTTTGGATATTTTCTACCGATATTTTCCTCTTTAATTTATTTCTTGTTAACAACCATCGTTCGATCAACTTCCCATTGGGTTTGATAGAAGCACGACAAAACCTAGGGGAACTACTGTATAAAAGAAAGCGTAACACCGTCGTGTCGCTGTATCTCGCCAAAATCTATTGAAAAACTCAACACATTTGTGACAAATTACTCTACCAGACCTCCTAAATCCTAAATATCAGTGCAGTTCTTCCGTGTAACTTCAGTGAAGTTAATTGGCTCCATTTAATTGTTGCTAGAA
>KK499970.1:0-95650 GCA_000688715.1 Glossina pallidipes
GTTAATACCACGGTAAAAGTCAAAAAAAAAAAAAAAAGATATGAGTACTAAAAAAAAAATACATATTTTGTTGAAATTTATTACTCAGTTTGAAATACATTAGTTAGTAGCAGTCATCTTTTCAAGGCATCGCTGGTCAAAATTTGAATTGAAAAAAAAAAAGGAAAAAATCATTTAATCGACATGAGGTAGGAAATTTTGCTTGTTATAAGCAAGCTTTTAAATGAAAAACAGCAGTTTCCCAACAAAAAAAGATTAACTAGAAGTGTTTAAGTTAACTTATTGCTCCTACGTATTTCAGTAGGAAAAATTGTTTTAATCCTTGCACTCCTAATGTTTTTTTTTTTTTTTTGCTTACTCCCAACTTAATTAATTAGTTGGCAAAGAAGTCATGAAATTTAGGCTCAATAACAAGTCGTATTGGAATATGTAAAATGTGTAATTATTGTTACATTATATAGTGAATAAATATAAACATATACTGTCGAGTCTAGCTCGCCGTAGACGCTGGTGTTAGAAACACGGCACTGAGCCACTCCCGGTATACAAGTAGAAAGGGTTAAAGTTGCAGTGAGCCTTTGGAATTGAACGAATCGAAGCTGATGCAATGATTCTGACCGTCGTTTCAAAGGCGGTATAGACGTGTTTTTATTACATTTGTACTAATGCGCAATGTAGTTTCATCAAACTACCTTTAGTGCGTTCACTTATTGTTTCTCATTTGATTTCCTGTAATATATTATTAATAGATTCTTCTGGTTTTGGAGTATTCATCAAAGAGGAAAATCCAGGTTTTCTGCTCCATTTACAATTCAACATAAGAACTCATAGTTATCATCAACAACTTTATCTCGAACTTTTAATATCTTAGCAGAGACATCGTTCTCAACCTCTTGTTCATTGCATCGTCGTCTTACTAATTAATTTTGATTTGGAAATGTTTTCAAATGAACGTAACTATTTTCTAAAGACATTTACTAAAGCAGATGGGGGGAAGTTAAGCATTATCTAGTAAAACATATATTTGACTGTGGCTTTCCTGTAGAAATTTATTTGACGCAAGCAGTTTTCCACAGTCTAGAAATTCAAGAAAAGAATTCCGTTCAAGCGATAACTTTTCCTACACATTCGAGAAAGTTTTGTTAAGCAACGAGAAAATTGTTTTTTTTTTTTAAATTTACAATGGCGTTACCTCTTAACACTAGATTTCCGGCGCCCGTCAATTTGACAAGTTTTTGATATCAAGCTTGATGATCTTATATATTGATTTTTAACAATATAGTCCAGTCTACTAATTTTTTTTGCGCCATGCCCATTTTGCTATTCCTATATGTTGTATATATAATTTTACCCACCAATTGGACGGTTGATTTTTGTGAATCGTCACACATAAGGCTAAGTATGTTTGCATTCAAGATAAGTTGTAAGGTTGATTTTGCATGCAAAAGACGTGTTGAACGAAGCTGTTAATAAAAACGTCTAGATGATCAATAATTAAACTCTATATAAAAAGTTCTTTTTAATCTAATCTTTAAAAAGACAAAAGTTCATAAAAAATGTGTGCATAGTCCGTGCCCGGAAATGTAATATTAAATAGTAGCAGATAATATAAAAAAAACCCTCAATGAGCTTAAAATCAGATAAAGATGCTAACTCTCCTCTTTAATCATGAATTGTGAATGTGTTAGTAAAACCATCGGAACTATTGCTCTATCGAAATATGACTCGTTCTGGCAAATACTTGGCAAATGTTCACGATATCGAAAGTTATACACGAAAGTTTGAAAAAATTGTCGCTGTTTTTCGTGGTTGTTTTAACTTCTTCTACATTTCCGGCGTGTATGTGATCAGATCATGTCGCCCTTTTTAACCCCATATTCCTAATCCACCAGGAAATATTGGTGCTGCATTGCAGTATTCTATCATCATTTCTGCGGCTGTAAGAATTCGCAAAATTTACCCGTCAAATTGACGAGTTTCCCAAAAAAATGGATACGAGCAACATGTTCGTAAACCTAATGTTAAGCAAGCAAGCTCGAGTCAAGATACAGGTTTTTTCATCCTACGTATAATCATTTTGTGCCGTGCACATTACCTGTAAAGAAAAGAAAACGCAAATTGATTAAAAAGTTTCCCGTTTCACTTTATGTTATAAATACGTAACACTTAGTCTTAACGAAGTGTTCTTATGCTGATAATAAAAAATTGACAAATTTCAAAAGAATTTCCATAAAATTTTTTTTTAGACAAATAATAAGAAGAAAAAGAAAGATATCTTTCAATATTTCAAAGTCAGTTCTTCTTGTCAGTTATTGACATGGCACTGAAAGTTAAATAGGATAGTTTTCTTACAAAATTATTCACTTAATTTGATTCCTTTCAAGTGCATATTTCATGATTCAATGATGCGGTTCACTGTTTTATGTCTATAAGAACTGCGCTGTAAGTTCTTGATGTTGTGGAAGCATATAAATTACACGTTTCCTTAATTGTGTGCTTCTCCTCTTGTACAACAGGATATATTAAGTTTGTGCGGATGTACGTAACACCTACTAGGGCTTAAGATAGATCCACTTTTTATTACACCGATAAGATTATATATCCGTTTGTCCATCCGCCCGTCCGTCTGTATTCTTTTCTTCAACTTGCAAGTCGCAATTTTCGAGATATTTTGATGAAACTTGATACACTGACGTGTTTTGACCTAAGGATAAATTGTTTGTATCGGACGGAAGACATATAAGGGTTACAATGATAAATAAGGCTTTATATGCGAAAAAGTTATATCTTTTAATATTTTGTCATGAAAATTAGACCTTAATAAATCAACCATAGGTATTTTGAATTATACAGATCTATTTTGTTGACCGCACCATATATAAGGGCATCAAAGGCGACGTGGCCTAACTTGTGATTTCTTGTCACGGTAAGTTTCCTAAATTTAGGCTACATTAACCTTTAAGTATCCTCCAACATAACATAAAAATAATGTATAATTTTAATTGTATTACTAACTAAGCGAAGCGGTGTAGGGTGTGTAAAGGTTGGCCTTTCCCGACTCTAGCATTCTTGCTTGTTTCTTATTAAAAATATTGTTCTCGTTCCATGGAATGGCTATACGAGACTATGCGTAATGAAGAAATTAAATTTTGTTGTTATTGTTTTAAAATGTATTCTTTGCCTGTAACCCAAATGTTTCTGAATCAATAACAAAGTTAATTAAATAGAAAAAAAAAATGAAACCCAACAACACAAAAACACAAATTTGTATTCAAATAAATGCTATGGCAACCAAACTTGTACCACATGTGGTGTTGCCAGCTGTGTACATCTAGGGATACGTATGCATGTAAGTTTTTAGCAGGCATTACCTGTCGCTTTATCCGGAACTAGGTTATGATATTCGTACACGTATTTTTGTTTTTTTTTTTTTCTTAATTTTTATTCTGAGAGCACCGAATGTGCCGTTACATAACACATTTCTAAAGCCTGCTAATGGTTTTGTGTTCACACACATATATGCGTACATAAATTTTTAATATTAAGTTTTGGGTTTTCTTATTGATTTGTGCACTTTGCCCCAAAAACCTTTCGTAACAAAGTAATAATCACAACATTTTTCAGATTTATATTTACAAAATTATGGATCATAGAATTTATTATTAAAATGAGTACGAAAATTATATTTGGCTATATCCGAGTCTTTACTATTAACCAACTTTATGTGAAAAAGAGAAAATGCGGATGAATGTTTCCAGTTTTATACCCTACGGTTACCTACAGAATACAGGTGGAAAGTTTTATCGTTGTACTTACTGTGAGTGCTATGAGCATAAGCGCAATTTTGACCGATTCTGGCTCATTTTCGATATCAACATTTCTTAACTTGCACTGTTCAGTGTGGGCCATCACTTAGGCTTATGAACATAACGACCGTCAGAAAGACAGAAGTAGGCAGAGGGACGCAACTTCGGACATATTCACCTGATCGGTGGGCGTAGACTTTTGCCGATTGAAAATTCACTGTAATTATCGTTTCAGTGTCTTGGCGAAATTTGAAACTTCACGATATTCTAATTTTTGCGATTTGGAGGATGTTTTCAACGACTTGACGCACGACCAATATTTTAAGCGGACCTGCTTGGATGGATTCACTATTTGATCCCTATTAAGACTTATACTTTACAGTGGAGTTTCCTGAAGACATTTCCTTCTTGGTATCGCAAACATTTTGATAAAATGAACATTCCCGCAATATTTGGTAGTGACTATAAAAATATTTTTACTTTAAAAAGTATTGAATTACTAAAAATGCAGCTATGTACATAGGTTTATATATTATATATATATATAGTTATATACATTGTTGTGTGTTGTAAATCCGTCATAAAGTTCTACACTTGACTTTTGTAAAGACTTAATAGAAAACATAGTTGAAGTATAGGAAGCAATATTGAAATATGTTTGAAAGTTTTAAGACGTCTAACATAATAAATGAACGACCGGTAAGACGATTAGTATTTTTTATTATTACGAACAAAATGGCAAAGAAAAATATAAGTAAAACTTTATGAAGTCATACTTGGATTAAAAACTTGGTCGGGTTATCTTTGTGAAAACAATTTACAGTTGCGCTACAAAGACTGTCTATGAAGCTGGCGTTTGCTTTAAACATTTAAACATTTATGCGAACTATTAAAGAAACAAAATTCGCTTTACTTATCCTACCGCGCATAGCAATTGTAAAATTTTCATAAAATATATCGATCAGATGTCCGTTTATCTGCCTTTTGTTGGGGAGTTCAATATCGCAAAAGTTAAAAAACTTCAACTTGTTATATAACTATATTATTGGAGGACAGCCGCAACTTAATCTTGAAAAACGTAGTGAACGTTGACTTTGTGATGGACAAACAACTATAATTTATAAATCTATTCATAAGCAATTTGTTTTTTTGTTTTTTTATGTTATTGACGCTATCGCACTTCATTTTATATTTTATATATAGAAAATTTGCATATTTCGAATTTTTGAGTTTAACGTATCAGAGAAATAAAAAGTACAAATATGTGTATTTAAGGAAAAAAATAGTAAAAATCTAAAGAGAAAAAACAAAAACAAGTAAAAACAATATGGTCGGGCAAGCCTGGCCATTAAATGCATTAAATGCCTTTCGATGCCAATGCGATTAAAATCGGCGATTGCTGAATTGAAATTTTTTTCATGTAACGGATATTTTCAAAACTAAGCGTTATATGTGGAATAAGCAGAAACAGTGGCTGACCCAATTCATTTTCAAGAGGCTTCATCTCTATGCCAAAAAAGTCGTTCCGAAAATTGCAATTTATCAAAAATCGTGACTTCTAACGCGCCCCTCTTTCTATAGTTTTTTTTTTTAATTGAGTTGCCGGTCACAACCTTACTTTTCGTTGATCCCTCTGCATAGGGATGTTGGGAATGAGAAAATTATAAATTTTTTTCATTCAACGACTGATTTAAAATAAGTACGCATTTAATGAATGGTTGTAAAAGGGCGATATGTAAGCTGCACACAAAACTATATGCACAAAATTGCAGACATCAGGAAGAAACACGGACGGACGAACAAGCTATACACAATTCCGACAATGATCAATCGGTATAGTAGAGAAGGGATCTAATTAAAAACATTTGCGGTATTACACATATCCTCACCAAATTAATATACCCGTTACCGACAACGAAGGAGTGGAAAGAACTGAATAATATATTTTATCCGTTGTATGTCGACCGCTCATCCGCTACATATCCGTTTGAAGGTCATTTTCCGTATTAGGACAATCCGTCATCGGGCGTGCATGCCCACTTATTCAGTCTGCGGACCGTGCTTCCATCTTTCCCCTCTTCCCAAATACCTTTTTTTACCTCAGCAGAACAGCTTGATGTGTCGGCCTATAGACTTCCTTATTGGTTTCTTCTAAGAAGAAGGCTGTATTTATTCTTTATCATGTTACCAAAAATATGTTAAATCTACTATTCTTCCCAGCCGTTCTGAGCTTGTTTGCAAAATTAAAAAAAAAAACAGTTATTTACTCCCAAAAAATTTATAATTGACTTCATAGAAGCATAAGAAATTTAATAATTTATACATGCATTGATATGCAATGAAAAAAAAAAAAACAAGCTATCCACGCTATTCACTTTGCATTTATAACAAGTGCGGAAATAATAATCAAACGATCAGGTAACAAAACTCATAATAAATAAAAAATAAATAAGAAAAACGAACAAAATAGAAAAAAGAGAAATGAAAGATTATTACCCCTGGTTTTTTCTGCATACACAAAACGATTGAAAATAAATTTTATTTTAAGTATTTACGTGTGGCATACTACGATGATTTGTGTTGTTATTCCGTTATGTTGTATTGATTCCATCGCTCCGCTTTCATTGATTACATTTCATGCTTATAAATAAATACGTCAAAACCTCATTTACGATTATTGAAAAGTGTCAGTTGAATAAATTGTATATTATGTTGTTTTCTCACACACCATAAAACCATTTGATTTAATGCTTACACTAATAGGTATGGGGAATATGCACAAAACGGTGCTTAAAATAATAAGCGGAATTTTAATAGCTTTCCAAAATCAAATTCAAAAGCCTTTCCCTATATAACTTGTATAACACACTTACAGG
This sequence comes from Glossina pallidipes, assembly GCA_000688715.1. NCBI lineage: Eukaryota > Metazoa > Arthropoda > Insecta > Diptera > Glossinidae > Glossina > Glossina pallidipes. Next base: position 6,683 of record KK499970.1, read on the forward strand.
ATGATATTATATTAAATTTTCCCTCCCTTATGTAACAAATGTGTATCAAATAAAATGCATTGTAAGCATAATGACGGAAGATGAGAATTCCGGCTTTTTACCACTTTGCAGGATGACAGAGAAGATATTTAAAATTTAATATATGTCGTATTATATATAAAAGCATGAGAAAGGTAAGGCTAAGAGCGATGGGGAGTTACCTTTTGATCTGATTACCTCTTACACTTTTCATCGTCATAAACTTATATCATTCTATCTTTCTCGATGCCTACATATAACTACAGGTACATGAATTTTGCATTCCTCCTAATGTTTTCATTTGGAAAAAGAGATTCAAGTAAATGATTTTGTATTGAAAATCAAAACCATTCTCTAACAGCAAGCATTTACTTTCTATTAAGTTTAGACCTTTCGGAAACTTTAGCAATGAAATCAGCCGTCGAAGCACTGAACGTAGGTAATGAGCAACGAAATATCGTTTATCGTCGACAATTGATAAAAGTAATATGTCATACGGTATAATTTTTGTTTTTATCCTTCTGGAAAATGTTGTATAAATATATGATATTTAATATTTCATAGTCCATATAAGATATCGCGGTTTTCATATTATGATTGTGCTCTAGTACTCTATGATTTCAATAATCTATCCAAATTTGTTGAATTTTAGTGTCATATTCCAGCTTTTTGTGGAGTATACAAGCAGTGTTCCCCGTTTTGTCTCTTTTTTGTGTTAAATTGAAGTGTTGTGTTAAAAATAATTGAAGATTAAAGATTTTTAAGCAAAAGCAATGCCCATCACTAGAGTCACTCCCGTCGCCAGTTTTCTAAAAGATTGTGGATTTCAAACGAAAGGGACAGGTGGTCTTTTGCGTTGATTCACGCGGATACTATCTTTTAGGGATTATTTTAAAAATTGATACTTACACAGATAGGTGAACGCCATAGTCGTTCCCGCTTTTTGGTGCCACTCCTCGTTTACATATTTAACGTAGGTTAAACTCATAACCGTTACGTTGGCAATTAAGGAACATTGCGGACTCGGAGCCTAGCTAACTTCAATAGTGATTATAATCATCGCTGACAACCAGAAAACCGCTGGTCGCCAAAAGCGAAGTTATCTCGAAATAGCATTGTAATTATAAAATCATTTGATCTAAGACACTTGCCAACCGCTTATCTTCTTGAAAGACGTGAGTTATATGGGATCCGTTTATGTGTGGCTTCACCTCGGTTCAACAAGAGATGCCGCCTAAAATATAATTTATTGTACTATGTTCACTGACCAGTTTTGGTTTGAATTTGTTGCAGCTCACCAAACAATCGTTCTAATGCGTAAACAACTCTGCGAAGGCAGGCTTCAATTAGCCGATAGGGTCGTGCAATTCAACATTATAAAACCTTTTGGAATTTCATTAAGAAGGATGATAATGCAATCGCTTTACATTTATGGACGATACTACAATGCTACAAAATAGCATCGAAGAAAACATTCTTTGTGCATGATTAAGATCTAAGATTTTTGACCTCATACTTTTTAAAAACTGTTATGATTAAACTTTGAATTGACTACTTTTAGTTTGAATGTCAATATACGGTAGCAATCCCGTACTAATAAAGAAATGTCGTCGTAGAAAGTTTCTTTTGTGAATTACATATATATACAAAAAAATTTCGGCAAAAGTTGCTTATGTGGCAAAAATTAGACGTATGTTCTGTAAAATTGATTAGTTTTATGTTTGAGTAGAATTATTGAGCCTTGACCTTGAATGGAAAGGCGAAAGAAACCATATTCACATCCTACAGTAAATATCCGCAAATTTAAGTAAATCGATTAAAATTGTTTGTTATTTCGCAAATTTTGGTAGTTTCCGTAGAACTGTCGATCCTTCCATCTATTCGTCGGTGAAAATCTCCATTCATTCCTTCTTTTCTTCGCCTGTTTATTCTGCTCTGTCAACTCGTTTACACGTACGGAAGTTTGGTTTAAGGTTTTCAAGAAAGGCTTAAGTGTTAACATTACTTTGTGATAAACTTTGTTTTTAATGGTTGATTACACAGGGGATGTCCCCTGTATGTGGATAGCTGAGCGGTTCTAATTTGTCTTGTAGCTGAGTTACATAAATTAAAAAAAAGAAACGAGCCAAGATGGACATTTGACAGTAAATATTTTTATTACTATTACACTCAGAGTTTGAAGTTAAAAAAAAAAAAACATTCCACGAAAGTGAATGAAATTTTCACCAAAAATTTTAATTCTTAAACGGACGCTTTGTATTGAAGGATAAGTCGTTTATTTCCGTGAATAGCTAGCAGTGCGAATGTTTAAGTCGCTTGCTGTATACTACATAAATCGCTTATCATCAAGAGCCACCTAAGACTAATAATATTCATGCACTTTTGTCTAGAGGGGTGCAAGTCTTGCATGTATGAATGAGCTCCTCATTCATCGTGGCTTAAGGTCATTCATATATGGGAAATACATATCGAATCATGCTCTCGTCATATGTGGAGAGTTTGAATTGGAAGCGGTCTGAGCCTACCTATTTACTGTAATACGATGATATTTAAAATTTACGAATTGAAGGAACTCGGGAAAACTGTCAGTTTGGTTTTTTTGAAAAGTAGACTTAGCCCACTGTCGTAATAAACGATCCGCATAGATTTTAAGCAAATTCTCAGTTTAATCTTCGTCGCTTTCTCTATGTAATTCAACTCTACATCAATAAATCTTTATAGAACATTTTTTTTCTCTACATACAATACAATGTAATATAACCAACGAGAGATATTTGTTTGTATTATACGTATTATACATATGTATGTTGGTATGCCTACATAGCTTCTCTAAACATCATTGTTATGCATATGTAGACATATACATAAATATGTATGTATGAATACATAAGCATATATTTTGGATTTGCTTTATTACTATTGCCGTTGCCGTTGCCGCTGCTGCTGCTGCTGCAATATAATGCATGCACAACAAATTCTTGATAATGCCAAAGGGGGAAGAATTTTAACAATGCCTTTGTTATACAATAGTCTCTTATCGCTGTTGACTGTTCAATTAAAATCCAGAAAAGGTCCTCAGTTTATAAGAATGTATATAGATATATGTTTACATATTTGTTGGTAAAAGAGAGAAAGACGGATGCGTTGATTCAACAGCAGATACGCCGATAGTAAGAGTAAGAAAGAAAAAGTAAATGCGTTGTTTGGTATAAATCAGGATATGGATGGTATCCAGGTAGAAGATAATATAGCAAAAATGAAAGGCAAGAAAATTGTGGGTGTTACGATATGATGTTTATGCAACATTCCGACAACATGATTCCAATTGTTTTCTTCTTCATCTTCTTCTCTTTCTTATGTCGCTGTTATGACAAGTAAAGCGGCATTATCATTGCCAAAGGCATTCTAGCACATAACCAAAACCCTGTCTATGAATGAGCTGACGTGCGAAATTGTGCGCGCCCGTGTGTGTGTGTATGAGTGTGCAATTAAGTAAGCGGGACTTGTCCGTTTAGATGACACTTACGATCTTAACTTTCAAGTCAAGAAATATTTTAACAACAGTTGGCTTTTTTTGATTTTCCTTATTTTCTTGTCCCACTTCGTTCTATTGTTGTTTGCAATTTGTTTTTTATGATTGTTGTTGTTCTTACGCTTAAGGCAGAAATTGATTTCTGATAGAACACGACATATATGTGGTAATGTGTGTTGGTAGCGATGATAGTAAACTTTCTCGTTTCTTCGTTTCTGTTTTCGTGTCGTTAAATTTCTGTCAATACTTTTATTTTGTTGTCATAAATCTTGAAGTAAGCTTTTCTAGTGTAAACAATCTTAAGGTGTAAGTTTGAGTTGTTGCAACGGGCGGCACGGGAGACGTGACGAATACTACGCTAAACGGTGGGAGATATGTGTACGTATTTGTTTTTGTGTGGGTGTGTGTATGTTTATCAAAAAAACTTTATATAAATACAATGTGTTGAGTCGTTTCAAAACTTTTTATCGCATTTTTCTAGATGAAATTTTCTTTTCAAACAAATTTTCCTAAACCAGCTTTTGTGCATCCACATATGCTTCTGTGCAAAAAAATAGTAGTGTGGCCTTAAGGAGTACTGTTTTTATTGCTTTCATTATTGAATTATTTTCACTGCTAGACCAGGAAAAAAGATGATTTTTACTATCGGGTATGTTAGCTCTTGATAGTGTTGCCGATCCCTTATATCTTGCTACCGCGATAATAATTTTTCTGTTGTTGTACATCTGTTACTTGATAGTTTTTTTATGTTACTTTTACGATTACCACTGTCTCAACACTTTGCCTGGAATTTGTGCGGCTTGGGCGCGCTTCGCAGTTCAGTGCATGCAAGGCAGGTACAAGTTTTAGATAGCATTTATTAATGAAAAAAAATGTATACATATTTGCGCATGTTTACCGATGTACTTTTTAATAAATTTGCAAACTTGAAATTTTTATTTGAAAACATTTTCCTGATCTTGGTATAAGCAAAAAAATGGCAAAATCGAACGTGACAAGAAATGCTTCGTTTTGTGAACGTGGGATGCGTTTATGGTTTTCCGGATATAGAAAAGGTTGGAAGGAATGGTTTTTCGGATCAAAAATGATGAAACTTTTCCAAGTGTAAGTATTTTCTTAATGTATTAACGCAAATTTTAACTTTCAGTTTATTCGTTTTTGTCCACATGGAAGATCATGATTTGTAGCGATGCACTAAGCCAGGTCAAGAGATTGGTTTGCAAGGATTGGCCCGGCTTTATCTTGCTCTTTGAAAATCTGAAAAAGTTTTTTGTAAGACTTAAGGTTTGCATTTTCAAATGTTAGAAGACTAACATAATAAATATTTTTAATATTTGTTTTATGTCTTACACCATCTGTCGTGCAAGAGTGTGTTAAGCTTGTGCGAATACATAACCCATACAAAAAGACTTGAAATATACTCGCCCTTTTTCGTAGCGGACGATTCAGAAAGTGTTTCTAAACGTGTCTGTCCTTCTGAATTTCTTGTGTTCAACCTACAATCTTTGAGATACTTTGATGAAATTTGAAACCCACCGACGGGTTTTGGGTCACTAACAACGAACGCTCTTCTCGACCACTTTTCACATAGTGCCCTACTTTAAAATGATCATCTCTTATATGAGGGACCGTAATAAGCGATTCAAGCTTTAATTTAATGAGCGTTTTATTTGGTTTATATCATCTCTTATGCGATGCAGAAAATATCTTATTAGATATCATCAAAATACATCGTTGCAGCAATAGACAATGGTTGCAGTCATTGATAAAACATCACACAGTTGAAATCTTTCGATTGCTATATTAGTTGCAATAATCACATTAAGCGCACATTGTATTCTGCTAATATTTTGAACATAGCTGTGCTTACACACGTATCCAATAATATTACTGCGTGCATTGTCACTGTGTTTAGATTTATATACACTTGAATTTTCAATATAATTGGATTTCTATAGATTGACAGGTTTTAAGATAAATTACTCTAAGAACATATGTCAGTTTTTATTAAAAAAAGGAAAAAAAACCCTTTACAGATATTAAAGCAAACAAAACTTTATCTTTCGTTATAAATTAAACTCTTCAGTCTGTTAATATCGTTTAGAAAGAAAAAGAAGAATGGATGTTAACCTGAAGTTCAGCTTTTATTTATTTACAGTCTGGCTGCTTCAAAATTCAAGCAACGATATTTGGCATAATATCCAAAATATTTCTCTTGATACTTGACGCCTCATGCATCATACATTAGAATGCATACAAATTCCTTCATATATATTTTTCGTTTTATTCTTTTTTCTCTTTTGTTAATTTTGCAGAAAGAATAGATGGAATTTCTTTGGGCAATTAATTGCACAGAAAAGATTGTTGTTTGTTAAATGTCCGAATACATTATCATGGCAGGTGGTGTACCCTTGGCAATCACAACATTACGTCATTTACAACCTATTCTAGCTTACAACAGCAACTAGCAGCAGCAGCGGCACCAATAACAAAAAAAGCAACAGAAAGTACCACAACAAAAACTATAACAAAAACAACAATTGCATTAAGAGTAAGAACTTACTTTTGTAATATAATTCAATGAGAACACTTAAAGTTCATTATCAGATGAAACTAACTAACATTGCCCATCATCGTTACGTAACTAACAACATATCATATCGTGTTACATTGCCTTGTATGCGATAGTACGTGTGGTACGTATACGGTTGTGCGCTTCTGTGGAAATGAGAGCCAACACAGCAAATTGAAACAGCAACGGAAATTAAAAACTAATGTACAATGAACACGAATGCACATTCATAAGAGAAACGCACACACACCTAGGTATGTTAGTCTATAGAAAAACGATACAGACAATGGCAACGTCAGAAAATACGTAAAATTCGCGGAGTCTACAAAACAATTCAGATAATATGAAATCACTAAAAGCTAATTTGTGTAAAAATGCTATGTAACTATGAATGAATGACTAAAAGAATGACTGAATGAGTGAATGAACGAATGAACGAGTGCATAGAGAAAAACATTTTCCTAATGCGGGCTTATATGGGGCCATATGAATTATGGTTATAGGATATTTGAAAAATATATAAGGAAAACAGATGAGAACCTTAGTACTGTGCGAAAGTCAGTGCTCGATTGCTTAACACGTTTGGTATACATGATTGATCACACCCACTATAAGTAACAATCGGGCGATATGTATTTAAAATGTCTTTAAAAGCTTGTACGGACGCACACTTGTTTCAAAACTTATCTATTTTCTTAAGTCTCCAAAGATCCATTATAGGAATCGAAAAGAATTTGTGCGCGCAGGGATTTCGTTTATATTTCGCGAATAGAATGTGCTTCTCTTGGGAAAACGGGTTGTAATCAACTTTCTGCACTCTACATTGACGTGCTCGGCAAAAATGTCAGAAGAGGTGGATTCAAATTTTGAAGTGTCGCAGACTCTTCAATAAAGACCGATAGCCTTAGATGCTAGTGCTTTAAGACTTTAGTTTTAGAATTCATTTCTCTGACTAAATTAATAATAAAAACAATAATAATAATAATAAATAACTCGACTTGTTCTTCATGAATGTCGAGGTAATTATTGTTAAGTGTTACAAAGCGAATAACAAATTTTATGTACCTGCGACTTTGAGTTTGTGGATAAAAACACAACATGTTTAACCTGCGCAATAACCGCATTAAAGTGTACTTGACATGTTGCTGTGGTTGAGTATGGGAATCGTATTTTAAACCGTTGTTTTAGAAAGAAGAGTATCAGTATTGTTACTCCATTGGTGACGTACCGTCAAGCTGTAGTAATTTAACTACAAATTTTTGATGCAACTTTATAGAATAATTAAAAAAACAAAACAAGGAAACTAAAAGTAGAAGATTTCCTTAAAAAAACAAACAAAGTCGCCATCGTCGCTGTGTAGAGAATATCGTAGAACTTTTATGACTGGAAATATACGATTAACACAATGTATCACCAGAGAATCAAAACATATTTTATGCTCTTACATTGAATCAGGCAGGGGGACAGTAGAAGCATACAAAGATAAGGGAGTTGCGTCCTCTATTTCGGATCCTTGTTTTTGACCGAGGCTTAGAAGATCTGAAGAGGGGAGAAAACGATTTGCGTATTGAAATTATGAAACTACGTAACGTATGCGGAATGCACGGTTCTGCAACTTCAATTGTAGATAAACAGCGCAAGTACGGTATTATGCTTAGAAAGAGCATTCCGTGGCAATGTCTTATGGGAACCACTACAAAACTAGAATAGAGAAAAAGAAAATAAGGGAGAAAATATCGCAGGAGCGAATAGAAGAGTATTAAATTTAGAATATATGAATGCTATGGTTGCTCATTCCCCTCTGTGAGGAGTCCTCTCTCTCATTGCAAGATCACATCGTCTAATTGCCAAAGCAAAGTCTCTATTGATCTCGAATATCCCCAAAACGTAAGTTAACGATACTTTCTACATTTTAGTAGCTAATAGCATTTAAGTAGAGAGTTCTAAATTCTGCTCAGTTCTCATTTAATATCAAAATGTTATATAAATATTTTTAGTGATTCTCCTTTTTTTCTAATAATAAAAGGACACAATGAGGTTATTCATAAAATGTGCTTAACCTAAAAGTTGCGTATTAAATATTTACTCTAATGGCTTCACTACATTCTTTCCTTATTTTTTTTTTTTTTGCATATACTATCTTCATAGATACATATGCAGGGAAATATTTTATGAAACGCGAAAAGTCAAGGTATTTTTATTATATTTAACACAACAACAAACTCAATGAATTCTATGTACTTTTATTAAGAGCAAATGCCGACACAATTGCCCTTGTGTTAGAAAGTTAATGTGAATATTTCGAAATATTGCGTTATTCATATCTGTAAATTCTTTAAAGGCCGTTAATCCTGATTTTCTATTTCACCCTACACTAAAATGCGAAAATTACCTTCATTTCCAAACAAAGTAAATAACTTATATATTTTGAATCGATAATTTCCAATCCCCAGGTTATGTTCAGTAGCATAAAAACAACAATAAATTAATCTCAATATCAGCCGTTGGTTAGATATGAATCTCGACGCAACTAAAACCGAATTGATTAGACGAAGTTTGTGTGAAGAGTAAGTGGATTTTCTAAACTCCCAAAATCCCTAATACTATATCTGCTTGCTAGCTTTCGGGAAAGTTTTCTTGGGAATTATGGAAATAAATTTGAGTTTGAGTCTAGTTGAAGTGCAGTTGAGAGGTGCGTTTGCTTTCGAGCTTTTAAATATGGTTTGGTTTAGAAAAGAAGCAAACGTGCCTTAAATAAGATTGGTTGAATGAGTCATAATTATGTTTTATAGGGGAAAAAAATGATTAAGTGAGAAGTGTTCCTGAAGTATTTTTTGGTTTTTTTCATTTTACACGTCTACTGTGCAAGAAAGTGATATAATAGATAAGGAGGCTGACCAACAGATAGCACCTTGGCAACCTTGGCCTTATAAAGCTATATACTGTGCACTACTACACATACATATAAAACGAATAAGCATCCACGAGCAGTTAATAACGGGATTGTGATATTTGTTAGCCAAATCGAAACTAAATGCGTTGTCTAAATAAGTTAAAATTTGGAAAAAAAAGTCTACAAATATATAGGAAGAGTAAGGACTATACGAAGTGGACACAACCCTTAAACACTTTGCATAAAAACACAAGACGAAGAAGATATTCAATAAACACTACATCTATATCACTTTGGTCAAGGCAACAACGTTGATTATGTTCACGATGTTGAAGCCGCCTTATCAGAGGGCGCGTGCCTTATTTGCTCGTTTCCGCTCCGGACTTTTCGATTCCATTTCATTGAAACCATACCGCGGTTTGGTTAACCAATTCTTGGTAAAGTCAATGAAATTCTTAAGAAAAACTGAGGGAGACTGGGATATCTCATCTGAACACATCGCCATGCAAGTAAACATGAAGAAAAAAGAAAACAATTTTGAGCGGAAAGAGGGAAGAAGCTTTTGTAAACATGAATCAACATGGAAAGTTTAATGGATCGAACGAAATCAAATCAATTTTGAAGAGACTGATAGCGGGCGAAGAAAAGGAAATTGCGTGCAAAAAATATCATGGATGGATGAAGCTGTACAAAGGGGGTAAACCACGGTTTGAAACCAGAACGCACTTTGGTTAATCAATTCTTGGTAAAGTCGATGAAATCTTACGACACCGCCATATAACTAAATATTAGGGAAAAAGAAAACAGTCTTGTACCACTCAGATAAAGCAGGCAGAGAGACGCAAGACACTCGTGTAAATATGAATCAAATTTATTGGATCGGGTTTCCATCTTCGAATTAAGACATTTTTGAAGGGAAATTACGTGCGAAAAATATCGTTAATGGAGGAAGCTGCACCGACGGTGGCAAAACCCAAATTGAAGCGACGTAGAAGAACTCTTCGTGTTTGGTAAGAATTGAAGGCAATGCACAAGCATCATGAGCTAATCTCAGACGATGGGTTTCACTCACCGCTGTCAACAAACAATGCCAAACAAATTGTTCAGAAAAGAACAATGGGAACGTTATTGCCTACTGTAACGTTCCAGATAGCAATCACAAAGTTGTTGGTTGTCTAGGGCATAATTATACTCTGCAACAGTTGTTGTATTATATATGGTACATATGCTAAATCTTGTATGCAATATATCGGAAGACATGAGGTCCTCTCCCCCCGCTACCCTCCCCATTAAACCAATGGATTTTGAATAAAATTATATCTGCTTATCTGTCTGCCTATCCATCACTCTGTCTGGCGTCTTACCAGACCTTTCTAGGTTCAATCTACAAATCGCAATTTTCGAAATAATTTCATTAATATTGCTTGGGTCCAACTTCGATGATTTTTACCACCTTTTGATACGTAATGCCGTGTTTTATAAGTGCAAATTTAGGAATTCCGCCATCTAAAGGGTCTCAGGCAAAATCCGGGAAAGTACCTAGTCCTTCCCATGTATTGACGAAAGTAAGTGAGCAGTCGTTTTTTAGACGGATTGATGTACCTGACTATAACGTTTTTCAATCATTTCTCTAATGATTTTCTTCGACATTTCCGGGGGACATATTAAGCTCCTCAAGTCCTTGTATTCTTTTTATTACTTCAAATCGTTTTTGCGTACACTGAGATTGGGGAGTAAACTTTTATACGGCTTAATATATTTTGTGCTGACTAACACAATTATTTATTTTTTAAAACAAAATATTGCTATAACATGATACGGAAACGATTCCAAAATAAAGTTTATAAAGGGGAAAGGATTTAAGAAAATTTAAATGTTAAGAGCTCTTTAGTTACGTTCATATTCATTGTTTATGCAACATACTTGGTTTTTTGATCTTTTTTTTTTTTAATAGCTACTGCTGCTGCGGTGCTAGAAGAATCAATTCTTGCGTAGCATTCTCTCCTTCGTATCCTTTTGTATTGTTGAATACGCTTTTAATGACTTTTAAGCTCATTTTCTTTCCCTTTTGTAATAAGTAGTATAAGTTGCCATAGCATATGCCTCTTTTTTTTTATTTAATTGCAAATAACATAAAGATATTAAGATATATTTACATGATATATACATATAAAGTATATATATAATACATTTAGACACATAATAATATCTACATACATACATGACGTACATTTACTTCATTATGCTCACATATGTACGCGTTTGTAACGCGTTGAAATGAACATCGAACATTTGTAACCTAAACTGAGATTTTGTGTTTATTGTTTTCACACACAACGACATGTTAAACATTTTCGTGTCAAATGACAACAAGTTACATAGTGCGGAAAATAAATGAAATTAAATTTGTTGAACATGATAGGTGCACAGTGATATAGGTGCGAAGACGATTAGAAAAGAGATAGGAAAAAATCGTTTTCTTTTAAGATATACGTAATGATTTTAAATGAGTTTCTAAAGCGTAAGCAAACGTTTTTGTTTATAAATAGATAAAGACACATAAAAATATATACATATTAGCTTTTGAAACTAAATATCAATTGTTTTGTATAATACACATAAAATGTGCGAATCGTTTTTAGTTATACATAAATTTCTGTGACCGAAAGAGGAAGAACAGACATTAAATATGTAGAACATGTCAGGTACAGAGCTGGTAACAGAAATTGTTAAAATTTCTCTGTTGCTGTAACAAGAAATACTGGGATATTCTTGAAAAGTTATGTTAGCCCTTACGATATTATGCAATGAACAGGAATGTTAATGAACTGTTATTAATACTTTCCCTAACAGAGGTGAGTTTCCGTCAACAGTGATGAACACTCATATGAGCGAGAGCAAAAAACGACTTATGTGAAAGCGCCTGCCTTAAAGAATTGATAACCGAAGAGAGAGAATACTCGTCCCAGAGAGAGTAATTCTGGGGGAGAGAGAGAGAGCGCGAGAGCGAGAGAGAGAGAGAGAAAAAGAAGAGAAAAAAAAGCAAGATAATGAGAGTTTAAAATGTAAATGAGAGTAAATCTATTATAAATAAATCTAGAGATTTCATTACCATATGGAGATTTTGGCGAAAAATTTTATATGTTGATAATGATAAAAATTTGTATACAACTGTATGCTTTGTATGTATACATAAATTTCTTCTCGTTTTGTCGTTTTCCTTTTTTTCCTTCGTTTTTTTTTTTTGGAGGGTAAATAGTTTTTGTTTCTTTTTTTTGACTTTTTTTTATTTGCTTCATATCTTCAATGCTTGCACGTCTACTAAAATTATATATGCTTACCATATGGTGTTTATTGAACACTTTCATATATGAGAGGAAAAAAAAAGATTTGATACAAGAAGCCCAAAAACGACAAATGAAAATAAAAATGTTTTCATTAAATTTCATCTTTTTAAAATTAGGGTCATACATCTTCTTTTCTTTCGTATAATAAATAGCACATAGTCTTTGGCATTACTTTGTTGGCTGCTTGATAGTAAACTTCCATTGCAGAAAAACTAGAAATTCCCTTTTGAATAATATATGGAATACTTAAGCTTAGTATTACAGAACTCATTATCCAGGCAGCCAGTTAGTTAGCAGCAGCAGTAGTCTTATCATTATCATCATCATTCACATCATCATTATGATCGCCACCGTCGTCAAGCATAGTCATCGGGTGAAACCTTTATGGTATAACTGAGATTTTTCTTGCTTTTTATATGCATATGCATAACGTTTTCCATGCATTTAGATGGCCGGGTGAAATATCCTTACATGTGTGTGGCTTTATCAACTTCAAGTTATGCATACATGCATACATGGAAGTGTGTTTGTTTGCTTATGTATAGATATAAGTGTGCATTTAATTTTAATACTTAAACCTGAGCTCTCAAACAAGCATACATGCATATAACTCGTCAGACATATACAAACATCTATCTTTTAGATCCCCGTAAACTTCAACGTAAGCCTGTTGAATTCATTTGATAGACACACTCCTACCTACATATATACGTATATACGTGGTTATAATATTTTATACAATATTTGTGCATTTGCTTGCACTCACGTTCCTGTACATACCCGAACACAGAAACATACACACATACGCACACATCCAAACGTGCGCTGGCACACTCACGCACATCTATACATATGTATATATATATACATATATACATATATATATATACATCTTTTTTAATATTATAGCCTGCAGTTAGTCTGACACACAGCGTGGCAGAATTTCCACAGGAAATGCTTTCATATGTACACAGTTTGTAGCATTTTTCAGTCCTTATGCGCCCAAGGTTGGCGTTCTGCATGTTTAACGTATTTTTTGCCCTTGTTGTCGTTGTTGTTACTTTTCATTTTCCTATTTTTTTTTTTTTTTTTTTTTTCTTTTTTTTTTTTTTTTTTGTCTTCCATATTTTTTTGTTTGCTTTTTTTCTCTATTAAATTAGCATGAGACTTTTGAAGAGTTGAAAAATACAAAATAAAAAATTAAAAGAAAAAATATATAATAAAATACATTCATACTCACACGCATTGACATATCCAAGCATTTAGACAAACCCGGCGTTCGTTCTCATTCGCTCGTAAAGCGTACAATGTAAAAAAAAAAAAAGAAAAAAAAGTAGAATAAAATGTTACAAAATTGAGTGTCGAGTGTTTGCTTTCCACTTATTCGGTATTTTAAGCCGTGTTGTATTTGTATCCATATGCATATGTACGTTTTTTTTTTTTGTTGCTCTGTATATATGAAACTCTTTGCTATCTCTGCGTCTGTAGATCTTCTGTATGAATTTCAATTTTAATTTAATTCACTTTTGCGGTATGCCTTTGTATCAAGTAGGTATCTGCGTATAAGTAGCTGACTATACATGTGAATATCTACTACATATGTATATGAGTATATGCATGTATGCGTGCATGCCATAAAAAATCTAACTTTATATACAATGAGGAGTATGAGGAGTGTTTATACCAGTGTGTAGATTTGTGTTCCTCTGTGTGAAAATGAGTTAGTGCTTGCATGCATTTGTATAAATTTAAAGAGTTAATGAAAAAGTTGATGTTTTTTTTTTTTTCTATTTCATTTGTCTGCTCTTGGTTTGTGATTTTTTTTTCTTTTGTGTTTAGTGGATTTTTCGTATGTGGTAGTTTAATACTTTTCTTCAATTTAGTCGAAGCATATCCGACTTTATTTATAACGTTTGCTTTAATAAAATCGTGTCGATGCCTTCAAGCCTTCAAGTTCTTTAAATTAACCCATTCCGTCAACGGAAAGACTTTTTATTACCAAAATTTTTTTTTTTTTTTTATTCATAGATAGTTTGGTTGACCTTTAATTGATGTCTTTTAATCTTTGATTAAGTCAACCATATCACAGGAAAACGATATTAGGCAAGTCTTCTACAAGCATGAATATCGTTTCCTATTTCTCCACTTGGGAAATAGAAATGTATTTCGCTCCTAATAGCGAGAAAACACATTTATCTACAGCCATTTTTTGGGCAGGGCTTGAACACAATTGAACTGTAACTGTAACGCGTGTCTGTATTGCTTTCAAAAGTGTTGAACGATAATTTCGTATTGTTTTTGAAAATTTCTGCTGTTCTTGTGAAAGAACAGTAAACAATAAGTCTATCTTTCAAAATTTTTCACTTACGTGTTTGTACCAATAATTGGAAAAATACCAACAGCACCTTTAATCTGGTAATAGAAAAAACGGGGAAGCAAAAAAAAGAAAACGATTCTTCCTTTTTCGTCACTTCGCGAAAATATGGGTCAGATTAGTCTGCTTAAAAAGCACTCATTAAAATGAAATTAAGATAAAAGTAATCGGCGTTCGGACTAAAAGAAAAGAACAATCAGACCTATTTAAGCAAGGATGATCAGGCTCCTCTTCTTCTTGAATATTCAGAATATTTCCATGAAATAAACATTTCGCCGCGATATAAAAAAAATCCATAGTGTGAACACAAAGTTCTTTGCCTGAGCCTTAATAAAATTTTATGTTTACCATATAACCTAATGCGTATGTGGGTGTGTGTTTATATGTGTGTAGTGTAGTTAAGACATAGATTTCAGGATAAGCAAAATTTCGAAATGCATTGATTTCGGAAGACCGTCAATTAACTTGGGTTCATTTAGCTCAGAGCGAGATAAATCGTTCCGCTGCAGGCGTAAAATTTATGCCAGAAAACTTTGCGATTGAAACCTTTTTGACGATCTTGAAATCGTTTCCAAAGGCTTTATTTCTCAATTTGTATCTACAAGTAGTGAATTTCGCTCAATGTCTTGAATCCGCATCTTCCAAAAAATTGAAAACTTAGACAAAAAGGTGATAGAGTTTACATTTTCGGAAGGAAAAGAAATTTTACAAACTTTATATCTTCAATCGGTAATGGCAGACTGTTATGCGAGGTTTTAAGGGCGAAAAACTTTAAAGAAAACATTTTTAATCGGAAATAAGTCCGACTACGAAAGATTGCTTGCTTTTCACTTAAGAATTGTGAGAACATCCGTTAATGGATTTCTCCCTTCCGAACGTCTTACGTCAAACAGATTAATTAGTTGATTATTGCAGAATTTGTAGATAAAGTTGCCTTAGAGATGACGAGAGCGTTGAATAAATTTTTAAAAATGGGATACAATGAATAATAACTTTACTTAAAGGATAATCGCTTAAGGAGGAAATTATGAACGATTTTTGCGAATTTATTTACGAAGTGAGAAAATTTCACAAATATTGATACACTAGTTGTAATAAGTTTTTAAAAATAAAATGATGACACAGCAAATTTTTTGAAGATTTTTTGCAATGCTTTCTTTCGCCATATACTTACCGATTGTAAAAGAAGAAAAAAAGAAAAACTAAAACAATCCTAAAATTGCATTCGATAACTAATAGATCTCGTGGGGCTGTTGTGTGAAAATTATGATTTAGAGCATATGGCGAAAATTTTAGCTTAAGATATATATATTTTTTAAAATCGATTAGCAATCGCCAATATCCGATTAAAAAAATCTTTCTTCATTTCACTGGATGTTACCAAAAAGCATTAGCCGAAGTGAAATCGAAGGAAGTCGATTGATAATTGAAAATAAAAGGTGGCTGCATAGAAAGGTATAATAAAGAGGAAAACATGATTCAATTAGTGATAGTTGTAAAACCGATAAACCCGAAACCAGTTCAGACAAAATTTGGATACTTTAAAGCATCACACAAAATGATAAACAAAAAGAGGACCAACGCTGAGAAAAACTCCACAAAGTAGATAGCATTGTCCCGGAAGCGAACAATATTTATTTATTAAGTTATGTTGCTCTTTTAAGCTCCGAAGTGTCTGAAGGACTACTACTAGATATCCTATGTTATGCAATTATTATTATTATCGTTATTGTTATTAATTTAACTCGAAGAATAAAATCTTAAAGCACTAGCAACTAAGGCTATCGGCTCTTCATTTTTTTTTAAGGGAGGTTATGTGCTTACTTTAACAGCTTTAATAAAGTCAGATATTGTATTGATATTAAGTTGAGCATGCATTTTAAAGATGTCCATAGGTTTAGAACCTTCGAAAACTAATCTTCGAATATTAGAAAGGTTTCGGCATTCAGAAAGCATATGTTTGAGCATAAACGCAGATCGGGATAGAAGATTTCTTAAGGGTCTATTGAGTTGTTATAATGGTAAGCCCAAGTCGAACTTTTGCAAATATTTTAATCTTGATTTTTCCAACGTTAATTCGATATAGAGGTGTAAAGAGGTTAGGATTAGCATGCGAGTAGTGTGCTTTTTTTTTTTCTTTAACTTTTTCACTAATATAATACTTTTGAAAGTCGACCTATTCGACATTGAAAAGTATCTTAAAATAAAAACATAAGATTTAATTTTCTTTCGTTGTAAGACTTGAAATAACTTTGCTTTTTTTTTTTACTTCATTCATTCAAAGTGAATGGATGGCAGCTATATCTATCGTCGTAAGCGAAAGTCATTTAAAAGATACGTAATCATCAGCCAAGTTCAGATTTTCATCAGCTTAAGTTAAACCTTTCTTTTTAATGGCTGCTTATAATGAAAGCTTATCGTAATAAGCTTCCAATTGAATGGTATTTACCTTCTATTTAATCTTCACAGATATTGTTTATAATACAAGCAGAACTCATGGCCATTCTTCTTTGTTTTCTCGATTTTTGACTGCTTTTATTATAACAATTAAGGTAAAGAAATACTTTGACGGTGGTGTGCGTTGAAAATGGGCAAAGTTTTTTAGTTTAGGTCCATTAAAGTTACTTTAAAGCGATGAGTTAGACTTTGAACGAAAAGCTTTTAATGAAGATCTATGTAAGCGTAGTGTAATCGACTTTCGTTTTAAACTCATTAGAGTATGTCGACCTAACGCTAATGTAAATTTAGTGTTATCTGCTTTTGTGGGTTTTTTTATTTCATGTTTTTTTTTTTTAATTTGTTCCCGTTAGTATTGGGATTGACTTAGATAAAGAGATTTTGAAATATTTTACACACAAAATGGTTAGTTTAATGAAATTCATTTTATTTCTCCTTTTGTGTGTGTGTTTTCTAGTTTCACTATTATGTATAAAATGCTTTTATATTATACATATATATATATATATATATACGTATACCATGCAACATACAAGTGTCCAAGCATATACGCATAGTCATCACGTACAGACTGAAACTTTGTTGTAAATGTGTTATATATATACGTATATATATATTTTTTTTTACTCCTTTTTTATATTTGATTTTGTCTGGATTAATATGTGTATAAAAGTGTAAGAGTGTAAGAGCGTTTTTCATCATGTACTCTATTTGTGATAATTTAATGCATTATTTAATAATTTATGGCACGTATCACCTAACATGTGTAATGAAATGTATCGAATTTATTTACATAAATCCATATTTTATTTATTATTTTTATTATAAATAGGGCTGCACGCAGTCTGTCCTTTTTGCTGGTGTTGTTGCTGCATTATATAGATTTTGCAATTATTTTCATATATAAAAATGAATTTTTTTTTTTTTTAATTTTAGTTTTTATTTGTTTATTTATTTTTCTTTTTTATATGAAAAATTTTAGTAAAATCGCATTAATTGTTTTATAATGGCTTTCGTTATTATTTTATAATAAAATTACTCAGCACATTTTATACACAAATTACATATTTTTAATTTAATTAAAAACAGTTCTAATAGCGAACACGTACAAACGCGCATGCATATGTATATATATATATATATATGTATATATATATGCATTTTTTGCTTTACGTGAAAATGTGCAAGTTAACTAAGTTCGTCAACCGACTTGCAATAATTCAATAAACACATACTTTTAGATCGCTTTTATGGATCGGCAGGAAACCTGTCTGCTCAAACTAACGGCTTGCACTTGTTAGTGTCGTCTTCCCTCTGGCAAAGGCTGCTATAACAGCTCAAACCGGTTTTCAGTAGTCTTCGTTTCTTGCAACTTTTATCAGTATTTTCAAGTATCCATTGCGTAGCGGAAGTGGAAGAAATAAAAAACACTTCACGATAGTCGATGCTATACAGCGATTCCATGAAGTCTAAAATCACTACATGATATTGGCATTATTTGTGGCCAGATAATTAAACTTTAGTTATTTGCTTTTGCTTTATTGAAAAATTTACAGGAGGTTAAATTTGGTTCAACCATCAAACCAGTTACGTCTAGTCTACAATAAGCAAAACAGTTGTTATCGTTGAGAAGAAAAACATTTATTTAAATCACTTCTTTCAATTATTTTTTCGTATGTTTGTATAAGAATTTCCCGAAAACTTCCCCATAAGTAAAAAAGTGATCTGGAAAACTTTGAAAATCATTAGACTTTGAATTCAACATAAAACATGCTGAGCTACTATAATTCCCACATAGCTTAAGCTGCTAAACAAAACCCCTTCCAGGTATATGTTTTCTAAAGGCGTTATCATAATCAAATTTATACCCCTTTGTTGTATGTACCAAGCACCGTGAACAGGAACGAGAAATCAATGCAGGTTTAAACCACAATCGTTGGGAATAGTTAGCTAGAGCTTAAACTTCGCTCGCATTTAAATGGGTTAAAATATGATTGGTGCTTCTTTCTCTTCTATTTTGGAGGTTGTATGGTTTTTAAAGTCTTTCGTAATAGTCGTTTCGTTTCGTTAGTAAAGATATTATTACAGCATATTGATCCAAGTCGAAATATGTTTTAGATAGTGATAAGTAGAGACTTAAATTTCATCTTAAATAATGCTCTCACAATCCTTTAAGAGCGGAAGTTTAACTGTTTTGGAGGCCTTTTTATATTTCGCACGGTCGAGCCTTTCAAACTGTTTGTCTGTTTGCTTTGTTAGATGTCACAAAGTCACAGAGAGAGAAACAGAGAGCGAGAGAGCTAGAGAAAGATAGGGAGAGCGGGAACGAGAGAGGGAAGGGTCTAAAAAAAGTAACTTCCACTAATATGCATAATATTAGCTATTTGTACATGTTTGAATTGAATCAATAATATCACTTCGGCTACCTGCAGTCGTGGTACCTTACATGATAACTGTCACTATCATGATTATTTATTTATTTTCTTTTTTATTATGACTATTCACTCAGGCTATGTTTCCTATGCACGTAATGCGGTGATGGTCAGAAAAAAAGGAGTAGAGACAATAAAAGGAAGCAAAAAATAAGAAGATGCTGGCTGCACTCTAATGGATATCTGCCCAATCGAGAAGTATTATGCTTTTACCATCTAGCACTCATCGGCTACTCGGGCGGGTAAACTAAATTTTACCGACTTTCATATATTTGCAATTTAACGGCTAGATTAGGTTATCCAAGATTCGTCTCGAGCTTCGAGGTAGTCGCTCATTCATTTAAGCTAAAATTGAATAAACTAACAAATGAGAATTTATATTCATCTCTAATCGTAAAATGAAATCTCATCAACAAGTTGTTATTTTCCTATAGTTTATAGTACAAATTTTTTTTGTGGCAACCTTTATTATTGTTGCTGTTTTTGTACACAAACTAACACTCAGATAATCGTTTGCGTGGTTTTTATAATCATTTTTATGTGGTAAGTAATCATCATACTACAGCCAACTGTTGGAAGGTGATTAAATGAAACTTAACAAACTTTTCGATTATTATTAACACATCTTTAAGCAATGGTGTATTAATCATACTTCTTCTTCTTGATTCCATTTATACTTAATTCTTTCTTTTCTTGTTGATTAAGTAAATTGACTTGGAAACAATAAAGTTTTCGCTTTCAGTCTAATGTGTCTGTTTTATTCTCTTTTGTTGGAAATCGAACGGAGGACTTGCCAAAGCATTGGCTGACTACCAATTAGATACTTATAGCTATTGATGCTTAAGGTGATAACTGCAAAGTATGTTCTCAAAATATATTTAAGCATCTTGAATGGAATTCGCAACTATTTAACTTGATCGTATCTGTCAGACATGGAAATATTTGTTCAATTGATTTCTCTAAGAGATGATGACATTTTGTCTTTGACGCATATATGCAGTTAGCGATACAATATGCTAGAAAACCTGTGAAGATTTATTTCTAAGTCTAATATATCGTTGTCAGTATGCCCACCGGGACAATTTATATACCGCCGCTTTAGGGAGTTCGTAGAGATTCCTTACAGATACGGACGGATGGACATGATCAAGACGAGTAAGAGCCTTGTACTTATAGTCCTGATGGACGTTTGGATTACAATTAACGGGATGCTAAATGATCCATCTATGCATAGTGAGTATATCTCTTAGTCGTTTGTTATTTGTACCTTTTTCAGTCGATCATTCAGAACAACGTATATCAAAATTTTAATATTTCTTTGAAATAAACAAAGAATGAGAGAAAGGTGGGAAAATGGGAGCACTAGAGAAACAGAGAGAAAAAGAGGGGCAGAGATTGAAATGATTGCATTTGACTAAAGTTTTGGTTTCGAAAGGTTATTATTATTATTATTATTATTATATAAATTTAGCCACAGAATAAATTCTAAGACTAAAGTCTTAAAGCACCAGCATCTAAGGTTTTCGGCTTTATTTTTATTAATATTATTATTGTTATTATTATTATTATTATTATTATTATTATTATTATTATTATTATTATTATTAAAAACTCTACCGCACTTTGAGATTTGAATCCACGTCCATTGAATTGCTAGTCGAGACTCTTGCCTACTCGGCCACTCAGGCGGATCAATAGGTTAATACTAAGATTATTTATTGAAAAATTTTTGACTTTTTTTTATCCAAAACGGATGAATAATTTACTTGTTTTTTTTTTTTTTGAAGGTTGCTCACTAAGCGCATACCTTATCGATGCTGACACGTGGCAATCGAAATTATTTGAGCTGGGAGGATAAACCGCATGGGCTACCAGTTCCCAGTTGAACACTTTCAACGTACCACGAACTGGTTTTGCTGTATAGGATGATGGTTCGCACATGTTTTGAATAGCGAGCGATAGCGTTTGATAGTCTGATTGTTTCATTGTACGTCAACAGCTAACATAGACCACTTACGTCCGATCACGACAATGTCGAATATCGTCTTCCCGCTAAAACAATTCGGTCTCGCAATCGGTATGGATGAGTAGGCCTAAACATACCAATAAATTTTGACGAGTGTGACTCTGAAAATGGATGCATTCCCAGTTAAGAGCTTTTGTGTCGGCACAAAAAAAGATATGTTTTCATTGCGATATGTGCTGATGTTGCAATGCGTAAGTTCTAAAAAAACCAAACTGCTGACGTTTATGTCACATGTGGTATTAGGGCCACACTAGGACATATTCCGGTTTTATATATATGTATATCTAATATTTGGTTTATTTAATTCTACGTTTTCACTCTCATTCACTCGTTCACTTATTAACACTTACAATTTTTTCTAAATGCACGTCCATTGAAAATATCGCCCCTATTGAGACTTTTTGTGAAAGTTTTTTTAACCAAATGCATTTAATTTTTTGCCAGAAACCAAGACTTTCGAAAATTTATTATTCCTCAAATTGAAAAGTTGTTTCTAAAAAGTCTTGCTTCCTCTAATAAAAATATATAGTAAGAATATAGACTATTTGTGCTAAGGACTACAGAATTTATGTTTGTGCTAATATTTAAGTTAATCTAATGATGTTGATGAAGAAGAAGAAAAAATAAAAAGAAAGAAAACATTATAGAAACTTACTCAAGAGAGTTCTACAAATCCCATCCTTGAGATATATTTTATTAGACAAATGTCCTGTCAGGCCTATTTAACATCTAAAGAGAAATGTTTTGTCAGTTAAGCATTTTGTAATTATAATGATCAAAATATCACATATCCTTTCCATTATGGAGCATTAAATGTCTTCTGAAGTACATTAACAATATGTTGAGGAAAACTAAACTACGATTTAATTATTGTTGAAGCATTTTATGGATTGCGTGCGTTAGTATGAGTGAAAGTTTGAGTGTGCAATTCTCTACGCAGACACACACAAGTTTAATCTCCTTGCACACCTATCCCCATTAGATTTAACATTAAAGTAATTTATTGATTAGTAAAACACTTCAGTAGCTATATGAAAAAGCTATGAAGGCATATGTGCTTACGTGAGACATACAATATGTGCGTATACATACTGACGTACACGTATATATGCATAGTTGTGTGTATTACTGCATAGAAAAAAAGTGTTGTATAAGCTTTTAAGCTATTTACCATAAACCTTCAAAGCAACTAATTATTGGTACAATATATCAATTTTGTCATTACGTTTGTGACAGGCAGGGAGCTTGGAAATATATACGATGTGGATCAATGAGAAAATCTAATTTGCTCGACGAAAGTTATATTACATCTACGAAAGTTTTCTTAAAAGCAAAGTAAAAAAAAGAAAAAATAAATTCTCGATACTCTATGATATTGGCTGGTCAATACCACACTGTGGTATATCCATGGCATATCAGTAGAGATTTTTATTGATCTGTTGCAGTTAATGAGCAATCAGCAAAAAACCCCATAGTTTTGAATTTGGAAAAAAAAATGTTCTCAGCTTACGTTGCTCTGTGCTCGTGTTCTTTGAACGATTTGGTCCACTTTCAATACCAACACGGCTGCGAAAGCTTCTAATAGTGTACCCAAGTCTACAGTCGATTTCTTACCCCTTTCGACCGGAAGAATGATTACTGCAGACACTTATATGAAGGGACAGACACGCTTAGACTGATTCAAAATTCGCTGCCGTTCATGTATATCTTTACAGCGTATTGGAATATTTTTTCTTTCGAATGTTACAAACGTTTCAATGAGTTGAATTTATTCCCATCCTGTAAATGTATTAAATTAAAATTAGGACTACGTAGGCATTGTATTGTTTCAATTTAATATGCTGTTGATTATGTATCTGAACTACTTTCTATGCGTGACGTGGCTTTTGATTGAATAATGTCTTTAAAGGGAGCCTACCCGTTACACGTGAAAGAAGATATTGCAATTAAAAAGCCGAAAACAGTCCTTTTTTTCGATAGGATATAAGTACTGATTGCACTGATGACTTTTATTTTCCGTCGAATCTGAAAAGAAAATGGCGATCTTTTGGTAAAAACTACAAAGACTGGGACGGTTGTTGCTTAACCACAATTGTACCAAGTCGAGCTACAGCACCAATTACGCCCTCTCTTGAAAATCTCTCAAAACTTAGTTACTGTGTCTACAGTTATTGGTCATCATACATCAATGAAGCTCTCTTAGAGAGACTTTTACATTCGGTAAATTTGTTTTCAACTAAGGAATGACGATCCAAAAGGTCTTGCTTCTTTGCTTGGCTTCTTCGAAAAATGTATATCACAAACACTTGAACTTGGATCTTTTAAGCTTCTTACACAACCCGTGACCTGCAAGCAAACTATACCTCATTTTGCAACAGTACAAATGAAACTATAAAGAGTTCTACGAAAAGCCTGGATTTTTTTAATACTAATTAATAAACACTTGAACTTGGATCTTTTAAGCTTCTTATACAACCCGTGACCTGCAAGCAAACTATACCTCATTTTGCAACAGTACAAGTGAAACTATAACGAGTTCTACGAAAAGCCTGGATTTTTTTAATATATCGGCTTTCCCTGGAAAGTGC
Organism: Glossina pallidipes; assembly: GCA_000688715.1. Lineage (NCBI taxonomy): Eukaryota > Metazoa > Arthropoda > Insecta > Diptera > Glossinidae > Glossina > Glossina pallidipes. Next base: position 30,922 of record KK499970.1, read on the forward strand.
ACATTGTGTTACATCAACTCTTGTGCTGGTCAGCTGCATAGGGCAGGCACACAAAAAAGACGTCCACAAAGAGAGTGGATGGATGAACTAGATTTTAGATTAGAAGGAAATGCGGATTCTCTTATTTATAGTGACATAAGAATTGATGGGAAGTATTGAAAGGTTCGACCAAAGTCATTTATTGCCTTTAAATTTTTATAAATAAATTAAACTGATATTATAGTAAATTTAAGAAAACACAAATTTAATTATATGCATACATATGTATATATAAATATATTTATATCTTTTTCTATGCTAGCAACTTAATTAAATTTTTAGAAAATTAAAAATAAAACAGAGCAGGCAGAGAGGAAGCGAAAGTAAAATATGATAAACTACCACTTAAGCTTAATATAGCACATTACCAGTACTGTGGGCTCTTGTGTTTGCGTGTGTGTGTGTGTGTGTGTGTGTGTGTGTCTATGTGTGTGTTTGTATGCTTATATTTGAATACAGACTCCAATATGCATTGCATACGGGTCTCTTCTCATAAATCACAGCTGCAGCACCACCACCAGTACCATACAAAAGTATAATAAGTTTTTAGTTTAATTCCTTTTTTTATGTGCTCAGTTTAAAAATTCTATGGGAATGTGTTTTGTTTAAAACGATAGTTTCTTCGAGATAGCTTTTATTAAATTTTAAAATATACAAACTAAGAAAAAATTCTTTCATTCGTTTCAATTTAATGGTTGTGACATAAATTCTACAGCACTCTCTTAATAATATATTGTATAAAGTAACTCCTTGATGATGTTAGTTTGCCTATAAGGCAGAAACAAATATAAAAGAAAAGCTTATATGTTTTTATTTAATTTTTGTATTTATTAAAAACGTAGTTTAGTAAATTCTTTAAAACAGCTTATAACATGTCTGGACAGGTGCAATAAAGCAAATTTATATTTAAGCGGTAAAACGGACATTACTTAGCTTTGCTCGTATGATAATCTGTCGTCGATTTGGTTGAAGTTGACTGAATAGCTATGCAACTTTTCGCAATAATCAGCCTATTGCCAGCCCTAAATATTGAAAATTCACTTTTTTATGATGCCTCACAATTTTTCTTGTATCTTCAATTGCCTAAGTAAATCTGTTCTTTAAATGTGTAGCGCCAGTTTTGCAGATAGTGTTTTGGTTATCCACTGGCACAATTGCTAGGATGCGAGTAGTATTTAGATATATTCTATTAAAATCATCCAAGCGGGTGTCTGTTTTTACGAAGCATAGTATCTACCACTAGATTATTGCCACATATTCTTAGTGCCAACTTCTTTTATTTTTACATCTACTATCGAAAGCCACGTTTTACTCTCTCGCTCGTAAGGCGAGGAAGCGCACATTAGATATAGTCACTCCCAATTAATATTTTTGTTCTCTGTCCAACTCTCAGGTAGGTTCTTTGTTGTATAAAGTCATAAGATCACATGCGTTGGCATACAACGCTATGCCCACCTGTCTATCTGCCTATTGTTATAACGCACATTGTGCCAAAGATTGACGCAATCGAAATTCTATTCAGCACGTAAGTAGAACTAGCATAAACTTCTGCGCGTCTATTTGTCTGTCGACCGTTGATGGAACGCACATGATTGAAGAACCTGCGGCATTAGAGATTTCCTTGGTGTGTTCATATTACGAAAACGTAGTGTTCTGTCAATCTGTTCGTTTGCCTGTCTGTCGTCTATTGTGCAACGCACACGGTTGCATAAAAAGGAGCGTTAGAGGTCCTGTTTATATTTTTATATATTTATAATTTTTTTTAACATTTCGTTTATACATATTTTAACAATATAGAGTTCTGTTCCATTTGTTAGTCGGCCATCGCTGGAGCTAACACGATCATAGAAGCTGAAACGTCTAAAATTACTTAGTTGATAGTCGCAGGTAGCAAAACGGACTTGCTGCGCCCAAATAAGGTTTCAGTACAGTCACAATTTACGACACGATTGGTAGGATGCATTCATTTGGAAACCATTTAGGCGTAATTCGTCTGCAAATACGTTCCGCATAAACAGAAAACTATAATTTTTGTCCTCTCTAAGTGATATTAATCTCAAAAGTTCTACAAATACCTTCTAAAGTCAGTTAATAGTGTGGTATAAAAATAGTATCGAAAGATAGACTTAACAGCCAGCGCAATTTATCGAAATATTTTGTAACTTTAATGTATTGATCTAAGAAGTGGGAAAAAGAAAGGCTAACATCAAGTGAACAAAATTTTCTTGTTCAAAAAGGCGAACAATGTACACGCGCTGGTTTTATCTAACTTGAATTAAATTTCTTTCTGCTTCATCTAAAGTCTCAACAAAATGAAGCCAATCACTGTATGTATTAGATTTTCAAACCAAATCATTTTGACAATCAAGTATTGGGTTGGACAAAGAGCAATTTCGTCGTATCCTGCATATGTATATGTTTGTATGTACATACCTGTCAGAAGGAGACAGGCGGGACGGGTCTTTGAAAATTTCTTTCTCATTAGTCTCGTGCACAAGTTGAGAAAGACCCTTAAACAACAATTGTTGGATTCTAGGTAGATTTTGGTGTGATACATGTCGTCACATAGTATTCATATGGTATTTCAAAGTTCAATTTAAATTTAAACGCAGCCTCCGCATTAACATAGTTCTATAAATTTCAATAATCTCTTTATTAGCAAAATTTTACGGATTTAAATGCTTCAATACTTGCATTCTCGGATAGAAATACTCCACGTATGCACATCTATCCATGCCGATATATCTAATCATTTATTCATTTAGTAAACACCCATTTTGCATAGTAAGTGCAGTCGTGTAATGACATCGAGTATTTAGTATTGGAATTGCAATTGCAATGCAATCGGTCTGTGGACTTTTATGTATATAAGAGTGTGCCAATTGTACGCACGTTACTTTGCTCCCCCATCCGCCCACACGTATCCACACACATACACACACGCACACACACTCACATTGATAATACCAATAAAAACTTCCTTTCAATGCTGAACAGAATAACAGAAGCATATGCATTTTGTTATAGTAAATGCAATTTATGCTCTTATAGACATTTTCTATTTAGCCATTTGACCAAAAGGATTTTCTACATAAATGCCAACAATTCCGGCTACCATCAAATGGGTAAAATGATTTGAATCGTTCGAAGCTGTTGGGTTAAACGAAAAGTTATGGCTTCACCACCCATATATATGGCAAATGTCGATGGCACCAGAGGATAGTATATGAATTTTACTATGGGATACCTTTCGAAAATTCAATACAAGTCGATGCGTACTTAAATCATGAAATTATGATGAAAAATTCATTGCAGTTAATTCATTAAATATTCCGAGAAATTTCCAATTAAGCAGGCATCGTGTTCGTTCGTAAGCTAACTTTTGATACAAAGGAAAAAAGAGGAAAGATATTTAATTAGAGAAGCCAATAACGAGATTAAATTGTTATACATGTATGGAATATGAAGAAACTTGCGCTGGAAGAGGTTAGTGTGTTTCAAACTCTAAGGTCTTATTGCCTTATTTAGCATACCATAAAGAGAGTTTATCAAAAGAAATTGTTTCTTTTTTTTTTTTTGTCAACAGAATTCAAAAGCAAATCTTTATACATAGTATCCTGCAAAACATGTTGACTAAAATCTAAATTCTTCAAAAGAATTCGGCTTAGCAAACTATTTTCAAAAGCAATGGCTTTCAGTCGTTCTCTTGGACATTTTGGATAGCGCATATTTACCTACCGCAAAGCCTACCTTTTTAAAATTCTTCATAAGAAATTTCTTTTCGTTTGATGACTAATATGAGCAACACTTTTCTTTTTTTATATGAAAATAAGCGGCTTTTTTCTTCTTCGTTCCTATTGAGACTTGCATAAAATAAGTATTAGATCTTACCGGTTATCAACCTTAATAATTATGTCCTTCTTTTTCTTCATGTGCCAAGTGGATAAAGAAATGTAAAAAAAGATATATGTAGTTTCGACACTTAAAAGAAAAGCCAACATCAATGTACCGATAGAATGTACCCATCAATGTACGTTGTTTTCCTTTTTCTATTTAAATCAATTGAAATTTTGTCAAATGTTTTTCCTCAAGTGCTGTTTCCTGCCTCTCCTAATACCACCAGTTCTCATTTTATTAATGTGTTGCAAACAATTACTTTGAAAGGCAAAAGCCAAAAAATAGAATATAAGAGTGTAAAGTCTTGTAAACCTTTTTCCTTTCCATAAAACTTTTATATGCTATTTAGGTTTATATTTATATCAAAGTTTGCTTGTTAGAGAAAATTATTATATACACTGGTGTCTATTGCCTGAAAAATAATAATAATTTTTTGGCTTTAATCCAGCTACTCAGTTGACTTTCAAAACGACCTAATGCACATACAACATATGTGTTTTATGTCTTTTAAATTATTCATTTAATTTTTGAAATAATTTCATAATTTAAAAAAAAAATCTTTTTTTTTTTTAAATGTCTTTTACAGCAATTGTTTTTGATTTCTTTCAATCAAATTTCAACTAATGAACATTTTCTAATTAAAACAAACAAACGAGTGAAATAATATTTGAAATGCCTGACCATAAATTGTCAATTTTGTTAAGAAAGCAGGAAAAATTGTATTCATATAGCAAAGAACAACAAATTTTTCAATAAGGAAAACAATAAACAATCATGAATTTATGTACGAGTTAAGGCGAATTCTTTAATTCCCAGAAATTGGTAGATTGTTTATTCCTAACAATGTGCTCTACGAGGATAGCATGACATGTGAGCATTATTCTATGGCACAACAGTAGAGCTCAATGCATCAAAGACGCACAACATTACTCATAAAGACGTGCGCTAATCTTTGTAAGGAACTACGATCCTAATATATTTAATATTATATACAATGACGTGCAATAAAGAATACGAGCCTTGCCGGACCATAGGCAAACCATTTAACAGAAATGTTTTTTTAGAAGTTACTCTAACGGACGACTAATTATGAGTGATTTTGGAGATCGAATTTACTTTTTACGTTTTTAACTTCTTTTGGCTTTAGAGGTAAGAAGGAAAATCTGACGTTTGAGATAGACAAGCAAATTCAAGCACAGACGGAGATGACTTATTTACTTCGACAATGCTTACATGTATCTAAGATGTAGAGTTCCCGACGTACTTTTTCTTTGCTTATTTTATAAATCTTTGTATATGTAATCTACTCCCTGTGGTCAATAGAAAATAAAAATGCAATTTTCTCTTACTGTAATGCTTATTTTTCGTTCTTATTATATGCTATAGCTATAGTTTTTCTGCTTTTATTTTATTATTTTTGTTTTAATTTAAAAAAGCACAGCTAAGAATCATTTTGTAAAATCAACAAGGATTCTGTTTGTTTTTCATAAAAATTTTACGTAACAAATCTTGTCAGTCGTATTCGGCCGTTGCTACCGCCCGCTAGTCACAAAGGAGAATAAAGTGTTTGCTTGTCATAGTTCTTTTGACTGTATATCAAAGTTGATATTTCAGAGCAATAATCACAACAATATTCCCCAATATCAACAAAATATCAACAAAGTTGTAAGTCACGGAAATAGAAAAAAAAGGAAAAATATTTGTTATTGCCTTGTGACGTTGCTCAAAGTGTGATGTTGCTCAAAATACTGCTGTAAAAGTTAGCAACGCTACTCGAAAGTCTTGATTAGTTGAAAATGGACTCGTTTATTGTAATTAGAATTTCGAACTTAAAGTTCGTTCGCCACACGTGTTGAGCACTGAAATCAACTTCGGTTTATTTATGACTGCAGTAGAACTAATCGAAGAAAAATACTTTATCAAGTTCATTGAGAAAACCACAGAAATATTTTATGATGTCGCATAATTTTAATATTTATTGTTGGTGCATTTTCAGTTTATGTGCTTTGAGACAGGGTAGCATTAATTCATTTAAAATAAAAGCATCGTCAATGGTTAATTTTTCCCATTACTGTTATTGTTATTACTTTTATTATGATAGATTTATCTTTAATATGCACTCAACTCTTTTTTTACCCGCTAGATGCGTTCCTTAGGAATCCGTGCAAAAAAAAATTGTGTAAAAACATACATGCGACATATGGTCATTTGGGGATGCTTCACATTGTGTAAGATGAAAAACTCTTAATATTTTCCTAAAAAACCGTGCAAAAAAAATAATAATGAAATTCATATTACATACTTTTTAAATGAAAACCATTCGCTTTTATTGAAAAAAAACAAATTAAAATTAATGTACAATGGAAATTCAGTCCGTAAGTACATACAACATATGGAAATTGAAATTTAAATTGGGAATAAAAATCAAGTTCCCAACTATTCGACGTTACTTGATAACAGGCGTGCACATTTAGTACGAACAAATATGTCTAGCACAACTATGGCAGTTGATTGAAATGAAGAATTGCCTCCGTTATTGACAGCTCCAGTTAGTTTTTGTTGTTGTTACACAGTCTACCGGTAGCACTTTTTTTTTGTTTTTTCAAGTTGCTTATGTATTTCTTGATATCCAAGTTTCCGTAAGGCAGTCAAAATTAAAATTAAAAAAAATTTTTTTTTTTTGCTAGAGCGAACAATTCGTGTAAAAAGTATGTTTGAAAACCGTGCAATTTCAAAATCGTGTAAAAAAAGAGTTGAGCGTCTTAGAACGTTGCTTAAAGCAGCCCAATATTCCAGGCAAGCTGACGGAACATTTTCTTGAAATTCACCTCTTGCCTTTGCTTCATCAGGTGTTCGTCATAAATTTTTCATATCACTACGAGCATCTATGTACAGCTCCATCAATTGATCAATATATGATCATTGCATTTCTGTTAATATTCGAATATTTTTTATCGAGCTTACTGAAATTCAAGTCTGTTTAAAAGAAATGACCCGACTTTCATTAGATATTGAGACGTATTTTCAGAAAAGTTTCCAGTTTGTTGTTCCGAATGAAACATTGTGACATGCTGCGTGCAATTAAAGAATTACTTTGCGATAGCTGTCACGTTTCGATTCAATTTTACTAAAATGAAAAAACAAAAATTCTTATCTATTCTAAGATCTACACATTCACATCCTTACATTAATAGAGCTTTTAATTTATTTCTAAATAACTTCAGAATATTTATTTTATTTTTAGTAAAAGCTGGTATTACTCCAAATTAAAAGTAAACTCTTAAAAAAATTAAATAAAATTTTTTTTAAATAAAATTATTTTTATTTTAATTAGGGCTTTGATCAGATTGTCTCATATGACCTGAAAAGTGAATAAAAAACTTTCTAGTTTTCACTAGTTCGTAAAATAGATTAATTTAAAAATGCTTTAAAACCAAAAACAAAGCAGGAATTTTTGTTCATCCCGAAATTATTATTATTATATAAAACAAAAAAAAAAAAAAAAAAAAAAATTATACCGCACGACCATAGAAATCTAATATGCTATGCAATACAAATATCAAACTGAAAAAAAGCAACCAATCGCAACCATATGATATATGATATGTTTTTATTTCTTTTTTTTATGCTAAACTTTTTATATGACATATTGAATTAACGAGATTTTTTACGGCTGCACGAAACTCGGGCATAAAATTCTGTCATTTCGCTCGTTACATGCAGACATATTGACTGAATGACAAGCACCCGTGCAACGCCCGAAAGGAACGTAATCGCCAAATAGTTTTTTTTTACTCATATGTAAACGCCTACATCGAATCAAAAAACGGGCAAGTTTGGTGCCTAAGTTGTCATTCACAATGTTTAAGGCCTCCTTGCCATTAGATACTCTACACCATCGTACACTTATTCATATAACGATTTTCAAAGTAAAGTGAAAAGACTGGTTCGAACTGGACCACTTTCAGTAGCATTCGTCGTTGGGCCAACAAATCATGAACGTACCAAATTTCATTTCAAAGTATCTTGAAAATTATGGCCTGTATATTGAGCATAAACAAAAATAGACGAACAGACAAGCTTATGTCGATTCCAAAAGTGAAATACAGGATAAGTCTTTCTCAACTTCTTCTGGGTGTTCCATATATCCGCAGAAAATTAATACACCCTTGTACCGTAAATGGCATAGAGTACAATGATAATGATTCTATAATTTTATGGACGCTTATGGACGTTTTGAAGAAGAAAACCGTCCACATTCATGCTGCTGAAAGTTTATTTTCAACATATGAATAGCTTGGAAACGTTTCATACCCCCACCGTGCTTTGTGCTACAATTTTCAAAAAATAAAAGGCGAATTTTTATTTCAAAAAACGTATCGTATATTAATGTAAACTATCCTTTTTTATTAGGTCATGTTGGTGGTAAGGGATACTTAATGTCGTTTGATTTGTCAGTGCTTGAATTACACGCGGCACTTATTATCTTTACCTCCACAGGTAAACATAGCACTATAGTTCATCTATCGCAATTTCAGACGGTATGTTATTGGTTTGATTAACGAGCTGATGCTGAATCACACATAATGAGCAACTCATGCGTACGTGGAGTTTCGCGATGTTGCGATCGCTTTTTTTATATCTCTGTCCGCATTTCAGTACATCTATTCGTCATCCCACGCTTCGCAGACTGCCTCTATGTAATCTTCATGATCGCAATGTTTTTTTATGTTTTGCACTTCCGCAATTTAGTGGCTCACACTACAATCATCTCTTTTTCTAGAGCTTATCATCGGAGCGTATATATATTCAAAGTCAAATTTTGAGTCAATTCCTTCACATATTGCTTTTATTTACGCAACATATCCGCTCTTTCATTAGACACTTATGTATGTGCACCTGCACTTGTTATCTTCGCAGTAACACCTATTACGCGCAAAAATATACACACATACATCTACAATCAAGCTAACCGTCAGCTTTATTAAGGTTCAGATTTAGTGTTCACATTAAACCTTTTTTATTCAGCATAGTGAATCATCTGTTGTTGATTCCAACCAAGCGAAACCCTCACTGGGGACAGCTACCCGCAATCACTGAAGTAAATGGGACAAAAACGTAAGCAATGTACTAAAAGTCATGATATTGTGTGTTTTCAGTTTGAAGAAATTACGCCCTTTATAGCGAAACCAGTTGGACTATCCTACCCTCCCTGCTGTTGTCACCAGCCATTACTCGTTAACTTTACAACGGCTTTCAACGAATGACTTACCGTTTGCACAAACGGCGGTTTCAGTCATATGGCGATATTTTAGTATGCATTCTTTTGCAGATATCCTCAAAAGACCAAATTTCCATTTAGCACTTAGTTCATATTCTACATGAAAGATGACAGAAGTGATGGCTATTGCTGGACGATACATTGAACAACAAAGAACTTTTGTGCGAATGCATTAAAAATGTTAAGAAATTACTATAGGAATAAAAGAATGATCCGCTTTAAGTGGTAAGATTGGGCTACTAATTGAAACGATTCAGTCTCCTTCAGTTCGTCCTTCCGTTTGTTCCAACAGAACTACATTTTTTTATATAAGGAGTAGGAAAAAAGAAAGTATGAGAAATAATAATATTATGTCCAAGCCAAGTTACCTTCGCGCACTGCCACAACTACCCGCTAATTTTTGAACAAGAACCATAGCAATGTTATTCGATAAGGATTTACTTCATCTGATATGTATCTTAGTGGCTGTTCTGTTTTCTAACGATTGAAGAACGTGCGGTGTGGCAATTGTTTGGAGGCAAGAGAAGTTGTCACATAGTGTTCGCTTTGTGTTGGGAAGGCTCTACAACAAAAAGGCTATCCAGCTTATAAATCCAGTTCATCAATCAAGTGATTGTACCAAACCAAAAGGAAATCTTTTTGCATTATTTTAATAATAATTTCACCAAATCATTTTCGTTCCTAATCAGCCTTTTGGGCCAATGCATAGACCAGTAGAAAAAGTTGATGTACAAAATATTAAAACTCATTTGAACGTATTTTCCTACGACAAGAAAAAGCCTATTAGATGTTGTTTGGGACCATGTTAGGTACATAGCCCAAATGCCTAGAAGCACAATTACATCGATCGACATACAAGGAATCTTAAGTCAAACTAAAACCTAAGGTCTCTTTAGTTTATCTCTGTACGCCGAATACCAAATGGTAAATGTAATATGCCTTCGATTGGAGACTGCAAAAATCTATGAAAACATCAAATGTGAAAATAACTAATTCATTATATGTTTCTCATCTTGACTTTGCTTGTGCTTATGTTTGTATAATATATCTGTATTCAATCCCTATCCTATCAAAAATTGTCATATATTAAAAGTTATTGGAATATTTTCAATATGAAAGCAAAACAAAGTTTATGAAAATGAAATAATAAATTTAAAAAAAAAAAAAAAAAATGGAATAAACATATTTGCAAAAAACAAACAAGAGAGAATTTATTTTCGGCTTAGATCATATTTTTTTATTCATCACTAGTTTGTATTAAAACGAATAATAAATAAAATATGATTATTTCAGCATATATATGATTGTTTGCTTATAAATACAACTTTAGAAAAATATTAAGTCTCAAAAAATAAAACAAAAAAAAAACACAAAAATTATGCATTGTTTGCATTTACCCGATTCGTACTCGTAAACATTGAAATTTGTTGCAAAATGATTGTTTGACTATTGTTGGGCTTAATAAGTAATGTGTCCGACTCTCGTTTTCGTGATTATATAAATTAAAAGCCTCTCTACCTATGTATATATAAGAAGGATCATCTGTTGTCGAATTTGATCTGAAGAGTTGGAAGCTGAATTTATTGAAGTCTATTCCAATTTCGAAAAAAAAAGAGTTCGAAAATTCTAATAATTCTTACTTTGAAGAAAAGTCGTTCAATGTTGGAATTGACGACGTTTTGCATGCACCTCCCAAAGGGAAATAATGTAATCCCCTTCCTTTGCTTATTTCGCACAATCGCAAAAATGAGTTTGGAAAATTTCAATTTAGTCCAAACATCTCTCGATCGATTGTAAGTCATAAGGTTAAAAAATATGTCTAATCTGTCCATATATATGTCCACAATGGATAAGAATCTGAGGCGAATTTAAAGAAAGAATCAAGAATTTCTTTAACTTTCGCGTGTGACTTTCGCGCGTTCCCGTAAAAGGACTAGAAAAGCATTCTTGTGAATGGAAAACTTACCAAATTTTATTGTGCAAAAGAGATAGGACATCTTACATTTGTATGTGTATATGTTTGTGGGACACCTGCTTGTCTATATTAGCACAAGATGTATTTGTAAAACGTCTGCTTCATAAGCGTGGCTTTAATATTTTTGTTAAAAAGTTCTGTAACAGAAATGACTTTACAAATTATGAAAAGGGTTAGCATCAAAAGTTGTTGAATAAGCGATAAATGAGATATATACCGTGCACTATATTTATTTATCAATATTCCTGAGACTTTTCGACGTATTTGTAAAAACGCAAATGGTCTTGACGAATATCCTGGTAGCAATTTTTTCGAAATATCTCGATGGGATCGAAAGTTATAAACAATTAAGTGTTTGTAATTGTCGGCTTTTTTGAATCTGATTCTGCATGCACGTGTCTGTGGGCAGATCACACACACTTTTTAACTTTTTAGCTTTTAATTGCCCAACAGTTGTTTGAGCCAAATTTCAGTTTCCTATCTTTGTTCTTGTGACTGTGGAAATTTCATCAACAAAAGGTATCAAAATGAGTCACTACGGTAGACAGAGACGAATGCCACGGGTACCTCAAAATGAGCCCTGGTAAAAAATTTGGCTATGGCTAGTGAAAGTTCTCTTTGCATAACTAAATATCCCTTAATATCTCTTCTCACCTTTAATTGATTAGTCCACGCAAGCGTCGAAACTACCTAATCCAATCCATGAAACAATTTGATCACTATAATGATGTAACAAATTATGGAGAGATTCAACTTACCCAAGTTTCTCCTTAATAGAATAGTTCTTCGTAAAGTTAAGGAATAAGGAATGTTTCGTTCTTTTTTCCAACAAGAGAACAAATCTACTAAGTATTCAGTCAGTTACTTTCCATAATTTCCACAGAAATAAAGATAAATTGTTTTACAATTTTCCAAAGAAAATCACCTCATGCACCTTATTCACCTGATACGACTTCGAGTGTCTTTTTTCGCGGTTAGAATAACTACTTTGTGATAATTACATTTAGCCAATGAAAACTAATAAAGAGAGTTCGCCAGCAACGATTTGCAACGCTAGTAAGGAAACTCTAATTTATAAACAAACAAATCAAACGACATGAAATTTGCATAAAATGCTTACGTCATTTTTATCAACTTGGTGAAAAGTTGCTTTGATGTATGGAGTCGTGTATTTTTAAAGTTTCATCTTACCGCCAATCTTAACCTCTGGATGTGGATATAAAAAGTAGGAAAATTTCAGTTACATGGTCGTGGCGGTTTTATATAAAAGTAAAGAATATCTACTTTAGTTTGAAGGATATTGGTTTGGCACTGTAATTAATTTGCTTATGTCAGTTCGGTTTACTAGTTGGTGTGGCTTCTGACGCTTTGTATGAACATACTGTATGTTCTCTCTTACCGTTACCATTGGATCGAATCATTTTCTGACTTAATCTTAGCCTGTCCGTCCGTCTGTGCGCCCGTTCCTGATAACTGCTCACGTAAATTGTTCAATCTGTAGGAGACATCTTGATAGAACTTGGCACACTGACGTGCCTTCACTGAAGGCTGAACTCTATTGAAAATGGTTTGGATCTGACCACTTTTTCAGCCGCTCGCCTTATAACACCCTATTTTGAAAAGTCGTTATATAGAAAAAAATTATAATTTTCATAATTTTTAGACAAACCTCGCTGTGTTCGACATTCAAAATTGGTATGAAAAATTTGGTACGGTTGAGGCAATTTTTTCAGCCCTCCTCTCCTACGAAAACTGCACCTTTATATAAAGATGGTAAGGAGGTGTACTTTTCAATATTTTATAGTGAAAATTGCTTTATAGTAGTATATTGAATAAAAAAGTCAATCTTGCTGAATTTGGGTATCGCAGCCTATAAAGTTTCTCAAGTAATGCAAATCCTTTCCTACCAAAAAGTTCTAATTGTTAATGTTTTATAACCCAAAGTTGTTCATGGCAGTAATTTGATATAAAAATTGAGTGGATCCAATATGAACCACATAGGCCTATTTCTTGAACCTCAATCCACATAGGATTTTTGATGAATACTAAGCGTTCCAGAAAAACGTTTACTTTTTAATGTTTTAATGTAATATTACAAAACAAGCAAGTAATTGTACTGCTAGAGTTGGACTTGATAGGACATTTAATGGTCGGCTTTGCCCAGTTATAATGTGGGTACTTGTGTTAAAATTTAATTAGAATCGAAAACATATAAATTAAACATTGTATATATTCCAGTTTCATATGACATGAACAGTTCATCCATAGCGGTATAGGAGTTGGAAACGAAAGCTGGTTTTGGCTAGCAGATGGTGGTCGATTTGATCCAATTGCGAAGTGAAGTGAATAATTTGTTTTTTGCTTAAACTAATTGAACAAATTGATGAAAATTTATAATTGGAAACAATTTTGTTTTATGAAGTGAACCAAAAATGAAATATAAAAACGTTTATAAAAAGTAATGCGCGGAATATTACTGTTTTTTACAATGAATTATAGCAGAAAAAATTATAAATTTAGAAGGAATATGTATGTCATCAGACCAGATTACAGAAATACATGCATTTTAAATTGAAAACTACAGTCAACCATCAAGTAAATGGAAAAAAATTCCCATTTATTGATGTCAATCGCTGTGCTTGTACTGTTAGATAAGGCCTTCTGGTAAGAAAAGATACCATTCTAATACACCATTTGCTTGGAAAGTGTTACGACAACTCTCTCGTTTTCTTACGCTATTTTAAATGAGATCATACGCACACCCATGGCGCTAAAAATAGGGGATTGATTGCCACAGAAAACTGGAGAGAACTTCTAATAACCGAAAAGTAAAGCTGTCAGACACCAGCAGCTGACATCACATGCATGCGAAAGCTGTTTTCTGCACTGGAACAAAGGCAATGGGAAAATTAAATTGTTGCCCTATTTGGCAACTTTTCCAAACGTGGACTCCAACCTTGGTTTACAAATTTAAAAATATTGCTTCAGGGGAAAAGATTTCGATCAAGTTATGAAAGTGAAGTGTATATTGAAGGTCTTGATAAGTCTTTCTCTTTATTCCAAATGTTAGAGAAGCGTTGCACTATATCGTATTGGCCTTAAAGTGGACTTGTTTTTTTCGTGATATAAATTATCACTGAAGGGATGCCAACTATTCGTGCAACACGGCGACGGTTGGGTAGAAAAGAGGAAGAGAAAGAGATAGGGCAGCGGCCGTAGCCTAGTGGACAATCGGTAAGTTTTATGTTACCCACTGAGCACTCAGTATAACTGCGACCAAAGTGGACTAAGTTGATGATAAAAGTCCGTGTTCGCAAAAACAACTCTTTTATTAGTTACCCCGGCCATTATTGATCTATGTATTTTATATTTATTTAATCACATGTATTGTAAAGAACAGATTTGACATACTACGGGTGCGATCGTCGGTCTATTGCGGCCTGTCAGAGGACATGTGAACGATATCCATGTATGCATTTGTGTATATAGAACGCTATTATATTAAACTTGTGAGGATGACGTGTGGCCACTAAAAATCATGCATATGTGCATTAGAGAGGACGTTTATTTGCTGGAGTGTTTATATGCGTTAACTATGAAAATAATAAAATTTACTGACTGTAACGAAAGTACAAATAAAACGAAATTCGCGCGAGCGAGCACGCTTTTGAATGTTCGTACATTTATATATGTATTTATTTAAATGAAAAACGTTGAACGTGTTCAATAATCCCTGACAAGTTTTTTCTTACCCTTTTACCTTTTCCCTCGTTACCTCGCTATTGCCCGCGACAGTCATAAGTTTATGAAACCTCATGGAACAAGCATGTGAATCGTATGAAAATGATTTTGGAATTTTTCACACTCACACGAAACCAAATATACGCATCAATTTTTTTATGTGGATTCATATATAGGTATTATATAAATGTATTCACGTACGTTTACATGTATATGAATATATATATGTATATATATAATGCAATAAAAAAGAGAGAGAGAGAGAGAAAAAAAGTGACATCAACAAATATTTTAAATACTCCACTTAATGTCCTTACTTCCGGTTTCAGTACGGAATCCTTTTTAATACAATTCCCTCCTCTTGGCAGCCCGGCAGCATAACAACAGCCGCGAGACTCAACGGTAACGATAATAATGATCACGACGACAACGAACATGATAATGATGATTATAACGATGACGATGACGCGATTGCAGTGATGCTGTGTGTCCTATGAATCTGCTCATAAATGTCTCTGCCTTTGTTTGTATGTAAATGCACGATTTTAATTAAATTTACGCTTCACAGATTAAAGTTTTATTTTTTTGTTGACGATTTTTATCTGCTGCTTGTTTGTTCCTTTCGCGCATTTTCTATCTCTACCCAGCGTTGCATATATATGTATATATATATATATATATTACCGACATTCGTAATTTTTACCCATTCAACGTTTTCTCATTTTTAATTTCATTTATTTAGCATTTGCGGGGAATCTCCGTTGCCTTGGCCAGAACTAGTGTGTATCGCGGTCGTTCTTTGTACCCGTGTTGTTATATCCTTTCAGCTTTTGGTTATTCCCATTGTTGCTATCGCTGTTGTTGTTGCTGTTGTACTTGTTGTTACTATCCTTGTTATTGTCGTGCAGAAAACGCGCAGAGCAGTTATATGCATTTCTGTAAATAGTTTTATAGTTGTTAAGGCCACAACAGACACAAAGCAGAGACAGCGTCAGCCGCTGTTTTATTTGTAAAATCTTCAATTTACTTTTTTAAGTTACTGCTGTCAGTTTTACTATTCTCTATAGTTGTTTCTTCTTTTTTCATAGATGTTTTCTCTTTGTTTGGTGTTTTCATTCCTTATATATAGAAAGCTTTTGCTTCATATACAAATCACTAGAGAATGTGCTTTTGTTGTTCTTGCTGTTTTTCTTCTTCTTTTGCTTTCTTTTTTTTTTTAACTTCACAAAGCATCATGTGGACATGTTGCTTTCTTTCTTCCCCATAAAAATGACTGCGGAAGATATAAAAGAGTCTGTGATGATGCTGACACACCATCTATTCAATTCATTTCAAAGTGACCAAAGGAGAAATTTGTATGGTCGGTCCACTATTAACGTTTCGCAAAAGAAGAGAAAAAAAAAAACAGCACAAGTAGAAAGAAATGAATTGAAATCGATGTTTAAATTGCACATTTTCTCTACTTTGTTTATTGTTTATTTCTAGTTTTTATTTCCTTCTTCCCCCTTTCCTTCTATAAATACGAAATGAAGACAACTTTTCTAATTTTCATACCCACACACACTCTCACAGAATCACGGTACGCTAGTTTTGTCTTTCCATACGTAACACTTAGTAAACGCACTAAGGATTTCATCTTATATTTATTTAATGTTTATTACCTCTGTTCAGAATTCGGAAGAAATCTTAAAAAAAAAAAAACTATTTTAATGTAAAGCAACAATAAAATGCGAAATATGTTATTCTACTTCACATGCATAAATATAAATAGTTTTAAGATTAATATTGCAGAAGTAAAAATCTTTTTAAATTAAAAAATTTTTCAAACCGTCTTAAATTAAAAAAAAAAACCTTTTAAAAAAAATTACATTAATTTTCTTAGACATTAAATCAATCTTTATGCGAATCTATTGCATTTGTTTATATGCAGAAGATTTTCGAAAGCTATGAAAATTCCAGTCGCTTTAACAACGTTCACTCAGTTGTCCGTCTGTCAATGCTGCAAAATTAGCAAAAATTGCATGCAATACTTGAAATCCCTCACACATTCCTTCTGGATAGACAAACCCTACGCAATAATATGAACAGATTCTGAAAATTTATATATAATCTTATTGGGCGTCCGCGCGCCCGTCATAACCTGTTCAAACTCCAGCTAAGATTCATGTAGATTCTTAGTTGATGCCAGCAGTTCTACTTTCCAAGCTATTTAAAAATACGGTCGTACCTAAAATCTTGAGATAATCTCGAATGAAATGTACCGATGAAATGTGTAACGATTGCGTCCGTTTAGAACGGAAAATATTCGATTTAATTCGAGTTTTAATTGCAAAAATATTTTGGTGAAATCTTAAATGTGTTATCGAATACTTTTTTGTAATTTACTGAAAGACTTTGAAGAGCGAGACTCTCTTTCCTTCAGTAGAAGATGGGCTGGGGCCTGGATCGAAATAATTAACTGAAAACATTTCAGCATCAATCTGAATTCGACAAAAATATTAATTGAAGATAAAAATTTTCTGTTACACATGATGCTTATGGAAGACTGTGTGGCTAGCAGCTGGATACTATTGCCCCGTTAATATATTGCTAGACCAAAGCAAAAATAGTCCGAAAACAAATTGTCACCCACCTTCACTTATAACTTTTTTAGTTCATCACCAACCCTAACACGTATAGCGAATAGCCCAGACTTCGGTGTAATATATTTATTAACTGATCATTGGTTTCCCTGATGATGTTTATTAGCGAGAAAGCAGGCATTGTTCTCTAATAATCAAGCAAACATTGAAAAGCATAGCACAGTCACTCCCTGCTTTCTTGTCTAGTGTCTATATGCGACTTCGCTAATCATTGTTATGGTGATTTACGTGAAGCACTTGGCGCGCTTAACACTGCTTAGGAAACACTACAAAATTACTAATAAAATTTATTTTTACTATCAATCTCAGATCCTCAGATCGCAATTGTTGTTCGAAAGCAACAATGGTAGCCTCTAGCATCTTGCCACCGAAAAAGGATCTATCCTCCTCACAATTTATGCTAATGATATGTGATAAGGGGCGGAATAATCAAAAGTATGCGAATTGTGTTCGTTATGTCTACCATAAGTCGCTGTATATACGTCTTAGCTATAGTACGAAAAAATCAATAAAAGAGATATGAAATATTTGCCACTTTCTGTGCATATTTGTCGCTTTATTTACTTTATAATTTTTTTGTGCAATCTTCTGTGCAATGTATTTCCACTTCCGATTAAGTGTTGACCCGTAATTTAATTGATTGTGAATTGATTGGCATCATTTAAAGCAATCGATTAAGATGATCCCGCGCAGCCGATGGATACATTATTAGTCAGCAAAAGGTCTGCTCAAGAGGATGTATCTATGAACCATTTTAAAACGTTGACCGATTTTTTAACTATGCTTTTATATCATTTCTACGCAACCTGGGCGGAGTTATATGCGCAACTTCGACACACCATTTACTTATTCGAAATGACTACAAATGTGTCTACTTGCAAAGTGATTTTAAATGCTTCAAATAGCGTTTATATATATGTATATTTTTTCATTTTTCTGTTTCATACGCAATCTGTGCTGTCATTAATATGTCAGTTAGCTTTAATTGATGGATTTATTTAAAAATCGTTTTAATAAACAAATGCACTTATTTATAGGTTTATAATTCGTTGTTGTAGTCGCTATTTTTTCATGCTTTTATTTTAATAAATATGTCATTCCGTTGGACATTTAATTTTTTATACGTTTCATAAATTAAATCAAAGCAAAAGCAAAAATATTTTAAAACCTTTAAATCCCGATTAAACAACCGCCATATGTTTAGTTTAACGTAATTATTAAACGAAAGAATTTTTTCATATTATTATGTGGTATTTGCACCCTACCCTCAGAAGCGCTTAAGATAGACTCATCTCTTGTTATACTGATCGACTAGGTAGCACTGTACGTATGCAGCCTTATAAGCTCATCTACCCATTTCACCTTGTGATATACTATTGCTAAGCCATTTTTGTCTCGAAATTCTGAAAATTACGCAATTTATACCCTACATCACTTTTGGTACTGGGTATATTAAGTTTTTGCATACGTGTATAACACCCAAAAAAACCTAGAGATAGGCCCACTTTCTGGATCGATTTACGCTTGCCCGTCCGTCCGTCCGTTTTCTGTTTGTCCATGAATTTTTGTCTTCACGCACTACAAGTCACCATTTTTGAGATATTTTGATTAAATTTGACGCACACCCATGTTTTCGCCGAAGGACGAACGCTGTTGAAGATGACTCGAAACGCTTTCTCGAACAATTTTCATATAAAGCCTCATTTTGAAATGTCGTTATATCAAAATCAAGCAAGCGCACTTCAGTCAGGAAAGAGCGACCATTAGGTACCCTACACCATTTCGCCTAATATAATCATTCATTCATTTCCGTGATGATATACCAACAATTATGCATTATTCTTATGGAAAAGCATATTTTTCCCTTAAATATGCCAAATGCTAAATATGGATCACGCTAAACGGCGCTTTGAGCATCTTCCAATGTGAGGACTTTCATGAAAAGTGTACCTTTACATAAAATAATGTCCAGATTTTGGTGTATTATTATGAAAATTAATGAACGATTGCGTTAAGGAAAGTATTATGGAACACCCAATAGTCGGCCTTGCCCTTGGATTATTTGTCATTGTATTTTGCGCTGAATTTACAGGCGCAACTTTTGAGATATTATGGTGACATTTTGCCTAATCGACAGACATCACTGAGTAGCAATATTTCGCTATACGAAATTGATGGGAAAGGATTGAATAGGCAAATTTTTTTTTTCACTATGATCAATCACTCAGGAAATGTCCTCTATTCGTGAGGAAGAAGAAAGAATATTTTTTTCTTACCTAATAATAAAAAAATTTTCAAAGTGAAGATCCTTTTCACTGAGTAAATCTAAACGTACTAATGCGTAACTTTCACACACTGTTTGATTGAACGAGATGTTACATCTTATTGGCCTAGATATCGAGTCGTCTAAATAGTCTAATGTGAAAAACTCTGAATTCTTAATGGACGCAAATACAAGCCTGTACGCACAAATGCTAAAATAGGTTTTTATTGACATTTCTGCAACATTGACTGTCACCTAAAAGAAAAAGGTATCAGATATTTTTTTATGTATAGTCTACCACTGCTTCTACCTTTTCACAAAAAGAGTTTGAATTCCGCATACAAGAAAAAACTAATTGTTGTTCTAAGGAAAGGACCCATTTTTCTGATATTGTCGTGAAAATGAGAGCAGTGTGCGAACAGAAAATAAACCATCGACTAACACATGTGTTGTAACGACGCAATTTGAGGTAGAAAATGCCGCTCATCTCGTAAATGGAATTGTTTTTTGTACAGATCTCGTCTACGTAATTAACGGACGAAAAGTTATGCACTTCAAAGGGATAACTTATAACATTGCTTTCAAAGAAACTTGTATTTATGTCATTATACAAACATTACTCAAAATCCGCGCCTTACCTAACACAGTTGCTAGCTGCTGGGTTATCAAAACTTAGCCAACGGCTCACACATTTGCTACCTTAACACAACTTTAGTAATATAATCGAAAAATCGCTATAAAACTATTGCAGAGATTAAATTTCCCGCGAGGGTATGAAGCGATTTCATTGATTTTAAACTTTAACCCGTTGAAAGTAAAGAGGAAAATTTAAGATCATCCTTAACATTCTAAACAAAAAATTAATTTAATAATCGCAATTTCAGCACAATGTCAGATGACGATAATCCTCGCAATTTAGACAAGTAATCTATGCTGTCTGCTTAAGTACGCTATCTATGCTTTCGCCTGCTTAAAGTATAATATTTTTTCATAGTTCAGCTTTCTTGACCCATAATTTCTCTTTCTTAATGCTCAATTAAAGTGCAATAACTCGCGTTGATTGGTTTTAAGAAATCATTTTCATTCATTACTGTCTTCGTATTATTTTTCCCTCGAATAATTACAAATAGTTGGTGTGCTATAATTCTCCTCTTTTGCGGGCATCAACGACCCCGTATTTTTCACAATTAAGCTCAACACCTTAGCTCAACTTAATTGTGCTCATCTGCATGGCAGTTGTCCTGTTTATTGCTTGAAATATCAAAATTTATTAAAGTTGAGCTACAAATTTTAAGGGGCCAAAAAGTATAAAAAAAGTAAGCCTGGAAGTCACATTTCTCTTATTATAAGCGAAATATATTAAGAAATACATTTCGTCAAATTAAAAAATAAACTGAATGCGCTCTGTAAGCTGTGGGCGTGGCAGCAAGTCCTCTCTTTTTATCTTCTAGATTGAGTAATGATTGCACCAACTTTTAGGTCACCATCTCCCATGGGCTGCTAGCTGCAGAATGTTGTTGCTATACGGGAACATTTAAAGCAATAGCTGCTTTGAATTATAAGTTTAAAAGGTCGTGACTAACATTTGTAACAAGTTTTAAACCAATATCTGATATAAATTATAATTTCCCGGCCTATTGAAAAGTTGTTCGCGGCCTGATGACAACTAACTAACTGTAGCTTGGGATCCACAATTAGGAACATATACGCTAGATTTAAATTTTCTATCCCACATTTTGTGATGGTGAGCATAAGCGACTGCCCCTCAATCCTCACTAAGCTAACCAAGTTAACTCCGATTTTTGCCGATTCATTATTATTGGAAGGACTAATCTACTGCTCTTTGGTAAACTAAGTAAGCGGTGACTTTGTTACTATTACGATCAGTAGCTAGTGAACAATAACGAAACCATTGATTGGGACCGTTTATAACGGCAAAAAGATCACGACCGGTGACCGAGAAGCTCGTAATTAAAAAATTAGACTTACGGCTGTTAAAAAAGTGGTCGTCATAAAATAAGTACAAGTTTCTTATTTGTTGAAGAATAGTTATATCTTTCCGTTTGGCTACGGTTGCTTGCCGTTGAAAGTTTCACAGTCTTACAAATCGAGACACACACACTCATCATCATTGCACGGTTCATAGCTTCGTTTTCTTACATAAAGTCTGTTCGTTTATATAATATATACAATGTTATGGCATGTTTATGGCAATAAACGAAGAGCAAAAGGAGCAAATATTTCGAAGAATGTTTTATGAAAATTTTTAAATTTTACGACCGTGATGGCTGCATGCATATATGTGCAAATATTTCAAATAAAAGTGAGGCAAAGCAAAGAGCACAAAAAACAAAAAAAGGAAAAGAAAATTCATTGTGGAAATCAATTTTCACTGCAAGTCTTAACACCTTTACATTTAAAGGTTTATAAATAGCTTTAGCCTCTTCTTTTCCGTTATAATGTTGCAGTTTTTAAATTGCTTGGCTGTTCGTAATTGCTTTCAATGTATAATTTACCGTATTTATGCCTGTGCATTTGTATTTGACTTAACGAACTGACGAGCTTCAGTAGGTTTCACATAATGAATGAAAGAAGAATGTTTACACTTTCACGTTTCTTGCCTTAAATAGGTTGAGTTAGCGTGTCTTGTGTAAATTACGAGTGCGTAAGACAAATTTCTTTCATGATTAAAGTACATTACAATTGACTGACGATTGTTTGATTAAATCTAAGCCTTGAGTTTGCAAAATACTTTGAACTGAATTTCGTTTTTGTTGCTTCCACACTACTGTTATAAAGCACTGATTGAATAACGTGTTGTGGTATTCTGCAAATTGTACAAGTGTTGATATACGAATAGATATGCAAAGTGTTTTATATATGGTAGTCAACACTAAAAGAGAATCAAGAAAAAAACACAAGGAAAGAAAAATTAAAAAGACGAGTAAGACGAGTAATGATACCAAATGATTGGTAGCGTACGGAAACGAGGTAGGATTTAAGTTTTTCATTAAATGCTTGGAAGAGGAAATTCTAACAAATTTATTTCTCGAATAAATTAAATTTCTGTAAACGTATGTGTAACGATTCATGACAGTTTCAAATAATGAATTATTTTTACCCTCTTCGTTGACAATTACAAGTTGGGATAAATGTTCCGATGCCGTTACACATAATATTGCTAAGATTTTGCGGGTTATAAACTACTAAATATTTTAGCTCTTAAGATTCCTTAGAAATCTGCAATTCGATGACATTTTGATTTAATTATTCAGACACATGGACTGATAAACATTGTTTGCGCAGCTTGCTGTTAGTTTCTATTTTTTATTCTCTTTCCAATGCCACAGCGAGTAGGGCTTAAAACTATTAAAGGCTTTTCTGAACCCTTCCATTCTTATTTTATTTTCGTCATAAAGTATTAAGAAATTAGTTTTGCTGCCATTCAGTGTCTAACTTTTCATAAGAATCCTTATGCAGGCTGCAGATCGACGATGTCTAGATTTACTAGAATGATATTTTATGCCTAATTAGTATTGCACGGACAAAATTTATAGTTTTTGCCATGTAAACGCCTGCTTTTCATAGACGCTTGCTTTCCAAACGCTTTTTGTCATATGTTGTGATATTCAAAAAATTGACCAGATTTGTTATAATAATTCTTTATGTCCAATAGTAGCGTTGGCGATGATGGAACCTAAAAATCCTAATAAAACGCAGTTTTTCTGATGAGTTTTCAGCAGCTTTTTAACAAGTTAACTGGATCTGACGAATACCTACGTCCATCCGTCTTTGTCACATTTCCGCATAAAATTTAACCATTATGAATGTGTATTTGTAATGTATACATTTTCAGTTTTTCAATTTCATATTTTATGTATACGCTTCTTGATAACTAGTAACGTTCTCTTTTTGCGATAACGCTATTCAGCGCTTTTCAAAACCATTCTTTCGTCCATGTATGTCAAAACACGTCAACGTAACAAACTTTGTCAAAATATCTCTGTTGACCACGAATATACATAAATACCGACATCAGACAGAAACATAGACAGACATGCAGACAAATGGAAAGACCCTCATAATTCGCTTTAACAAATGATCCTGAATCAACAACAAAAGGTAGCTTTTGTGCGTTACATATATATGCAGATTCTTAATATTTTTGAAACCGCAAGTGGTGTAGGGTACATAAGGAAGAGTTTTTGGCGTAATCAAGTATAATTTCTGATATTTGATGCCGAACATAAGTGACAATTATTACGAGTCATACTCACTGCCGTTCGTGATGAAACAAAAATTTTACAATTTCGACGTTTTGTCCTTTTCGCCTCCGAAAAGCGAAAACGTATAGCAAATTTACAAAAATAAAATGTTTCTTTATCCCTTTCCTTTCAGACATTTAAACTCATGAAGCGTTAAAATTGCGCTACAAGGAGCTCACCTTCGTTTGAGTTTACGATACCATTTATTATATAAATATATTTTTTCTTCGCATTTATTTATATTAAAGAACAATCAATGACGAAAGGAGTGACCAAGGGTTTTTGCGGTTGGACTAGCGTCTGAAGATAACAAATCTACAACACACCGGTAGTAAGGTACAAGTGAGAGACCACACTGCGTTAGGAAGTCTCCAACATGTTGAATATTTCCGTTTATTGTATTATAATTTGGCTGAGCTCTGTCTTAGCTGCTTTGATAAAACGATTCGATTCTGGACTGTTTAAAAGTATATATATATCGAAAGGTACATTTGGAGCTTGAAAAATAGCGCAAGCTTACTATAAAGCGTGGAAATTATTTTAAAATACAAGAGCCTCCGAATTTTCATGGCCTAACGAGTTTTTAATTTAATAAACAATCTTATGAGATAATGTAAAGGCTTAATAAGAATAGTTTTTAAGCAAATTAAGAAAAAAAAAGTAAAAGCCGATTAAAATTAACGAGGTATCTCATCTTAATGAGGCTTGCTTGTATGTTTAAGCTCCCAGTGAAATACAATTGACGGTGAAATGAGACATGTCATCTTTTCTGCTTCAGAAGCAACAAACAACCATCTATCGAATCTAACTACAATCTTTATTCCAAAATTTGTTCATGGACGCAAAACTTTTTGGCGTAAAGCAGTAAAGGACGCTTTGCAGCTCTTTTAATTAATAATTAAAGATACCGAGTTGCGGAGACTTGTTATAAGCTTTTGGTGCTACTTCAATCACTTATGTTAATTGCTTTTACATTTTGGTCCCGGAAAAAAGGCCTCTTATGTATCGTTAAAAATATATTGATACGACACTTTTAATATATAATAAAATATTTGCAAACAACTACAGCTTAACACTCAATTTAACACACAGCGTAACATTTATTACAATTTTTTTTTTGTTTATATATTTATTTATTTATTTTTTTTTTACCACGTCGAGAGTCCACAATACAGAGTACAGCAATAGAATACAAAAAAAAAAAAAAAAAAAAAAAAAAAAATTAAAAAAACATGGGGGGGAAAAAACCCCAAAAAAAAAAAAAAAAAAAAAAACTGAAAAATTATAAGACTCATGGGATGGAATAATCCCGACAAGAATAACAACATCAACAATCGTTACAAATACATTGTATTTATTTATTTTTCTGCCGATTACTCATACAAAAAAAAAAAAAAAAAAAACACTCTCCCGCTCAATATACGTATGTACTTTACCCAATATCTACTAAAATGAAAATGACAAAAAAGTTGGTAGTTTAAGCAAAAGAAAAAAAAAAAAACTGTATGAACAAAATATATAAAACAATATATATCTGTGGGTATATGTGTGTTAAAATGTTATTTCTGAATGTTATGAAAATTATTCAAAACGCATACGTAAATTTGTGAAATATATCTCTGGCGTTCGTAAAACTAAATGAATTCATAAATTTGAGCCAGTGGTGCGTTTCCTGAGCTGCTCGAAAAAAAAAGAAATTATTTTTTAAAAATACTTTTATTTAAATTGAAAAAATATGAAATGAAGGAGAGAAGGAGAGGCTACGTATGCATGCGATAAAAGCAACAAAATATTAAAATAGAAAACTAAGAAAAAACGAAAATTATTTGTTTGTGCAGGTTTTTTCTTTTCTTGTTTTTTCGTTTCTTTTAGCATATTTTTATTAATATCAATAAACAATAAAAGTAGTTTTTTACCAATAAACTTTTATGAAAATACATTAACATTGTTTTTTTTAAATTTTATTACTTGCCAATGTGTATAGTTATTAAGGAAGAATATGTGTACATAATAAATATTAAATAAAAATTAAAGGTAACTCTTTGACCAGCAATTGAAAATTTTCAATATACTTTCCTTAAAAAAATCATAAAATGAGCAATAAAGTTTAATAAATTTATCATCTTCAATTCTCCTGATGACAGATTTCATCAAATTTCTTTTATGAACTTTTCCCTATGCACAAAACGAGAAGAAAAACGAAAAAGAGAACACTTAAAAAGTTATAAAATAAATATTGAATTGAGATTGCTTTGAGAAAGTTTCTTAATACATTTACGCTTTACAGATGCGGAATGAGCAAATGAAACTATTGAAGCCGTGTGAGGAGTTTTCTATTACCATACATGATGAAATAAGTCTTTTGGTTGACTTAATATACAAATTTTATAGATTTTCAGTAGACTTTTGCCTAACGTTTCTATCGCTAGATATTAGACAGAACGCTTTCAGACTTCTTAATCATTACAACTGATCGCTAGCTTTCTATTGATCATTATTTTGTAACGGATTATGTTTAACATTACCATTTCCGGTAGCGTGGGCTGGACAGCAAAGCAATTGCTCCAGCTGTTCCAGTCACATTCACAACACCAGAATGATTTAAATTATGCAACACATGCAGCTTCCCTTTTTAATTCGTGATAAAAAATTGACTTTACCCGAACTTTGCACATATAGTTTAAAATGTCCCATCTATACAGATGAACTAAAATGTGAGCAAGGTTGAAGTTCAGTGGAAGCAGTTGCCTCGAGAGATAATCAATATTGAAAGAAAGAAGAAAATGAAATAAATAAAAATGAAATCTATTATGACAATCTTTTATCACAAATATCTCGGCGGATTGGTTGGGATTGGTTGATATTGTCGATAAAGAATGATGTAACGAAGAAAGAATTAACGGTACTTGGCTTGATCGCACAAGTGTGTCAAAATGTGTGCATATAGTAGCATCGCAGCCCGGTTAGATGAGATCGACAGACGCCGAGTCGCGCCTTTTAATGCGTGAGCAGCATCTTCAACGGCAGAGGATAACAAATTTTATACCTTTCTAAAATGGAAAATAGATATGTCGCCAACGCAAAAAATCATTTGGTACATTCAGATAAGTACTCCGCATCAAGTTCCAAGCCGTATATCCGTAGTTTCTAGTTTCTGGTTTCTATTTCGTGGTACCAAATATAAAAATGTTTAAAAAATTTAACCAGTCCGCCGTGAGAGATGACTATTGACTGCAACTAGTGCGCTTAACCCGAGAATTGCAAGATCATGTTCATATGGGTGGTAACTACATCAATACGTTCAGGATTCTTTGTAAAAACCAAAATGTACAACGAATAACTGGTATTATGCTAATTTAATCGTTTCGTTTTCAACTCCTCGCAGTGTCTTCTTTTGTTGAGGGAGCGAAACTATGTACATCTTCGGAGGATCGTAGACGTTTCGAAATCCGTGGTGTTATCTACAAATATTGACTTATTACTTTATAGACTCTTACTTATTGGAGCTGCTTGCTCGATGGAAAGGAAGTGTATAACCTGGCGAAGGGTCTTTTTTTTGGGAGCCTAAGAAGGGTATCGGCAGAGGGCTTTCTTTTCTAAAGATAGGAGGACATTTCCTTCTTCCATTAGTTTCTCTTAGTTTTCTAATTATTGCTTAGCAAATATCATTACAGGTATTAACATTAAGCAGCTCTCCAATCTGTTGTTGTTGGTAAGAATTCGTGTTTTAAAAACTAAAAACAACTAAATTGTAAAAGTTAATAAACAGCAGAAGGTGCTGATACAGATATAGATAATTCATTGCAATGCAATGCTGTGTTAAGGATATTGTTTGTGTTTAAATCTTTGCAAGTAAAACGTAACTTTTTTGTGGGTATAGCTTATAGCTTAATATTTATTAAATTATCTTAAATGCGCTAAGTCTTTCGAAATTTTTAATCTAAATTCTTTATAGGGATTTATTTGAAATTAGTTTTCCTAAAAAATACTTCACGAACAATCACTGCGGAGCACGAATTTAATCAAATTAATTTAAACATATTTAAAATAATTTTCAAACAAAAATCATTTAAAACTTAATCGAGGCATTTGTTACAGTTCATTTTTATATGTGTGTAAGTTGCTTTAAGGCAAACAATAAATGTATATAATTTTTTCAATAAAATGTTTTTTTATAAAAATTTGATAGCTTTTTGACCAATAAAATTAAACTTTGAAATAAATATTTTTCACATTTTGGTTAGCGTAATTATGTGAAATGTTTAAATCATTCCGTACCAAAAAGCACATTGAATTTTTTACACTAATTATAAGTGATAAGATTGTCACGTACTTGTAGTCAGGAAGCATTTAAAAAATTTTGAATTAAAAATAAATTAAAATAAATGAAAATACTTGCTGGATATCGAAGTGAAACTATTTAAATAAATCCGAGGTAGAAAGCAGATGTTGTGTAACTGCATAACTTCACAAGGAATGTAAGCCCATATCGTACATAATATTTATAGCGTATCTGATAAATACAAAATTTTTGTACAACAAAAACTTTCATTAATAGTGCGCCCTCTTAATTTTTGTTTTCGCATATTAATACATCGAAATAATATAAACGAATAATATAAACGAATATTACTGAGCAAAAGGCATAACTGTTTAACTCTCTACATGACAAATGCTAGGTGTTTTACTATCAGTTTGAAAAAGTAAAAATATTTTACAAAAGTTCAAGTACAGGTAAACATACTGTAGTGGACCCTACAGTTGTGTATGTAACTAAACTAACTTATCTAAATTAGGCATTATATGGGAAGTCGACCGATCCAAGTCATTTCCAATAATGTTCGCCCTTTGGCCAAAACACGTCGGTGTAGTAGCTTTGATTAAAATATCTCAAGAATTGCGATCTGCAGGTTGTGCAGAAAAATTCAAAACGGACAGACGGACAGACATCATCAGTGGTTCAGAAAGTTCTTCGTAATTGATCGATATAATTAATTGTCGGTCTATTTTAGTCGTTCTGCGTGTTGCATGCACCCACGCAATCTTAACATACTTTTGTATTACACGTCATGCACCGTTTAAAAATTGACTTTATTTCCTACTAATACTTCATAAAACCTATGAAAATCTTATAAGCAGAAGAGTTATACATTGATCGTCTCAGTGACTATTTACTATCGCTAATAAAATTACATAACTTTAGTAATTTGTTTTAATAACACAAAAAAAAGAAATCAATTACTGCTTTCGTTCCTTACATTCCTTCAAAATAAGACCGTAATATCACAACATATGTTGATAGTTGGGACGCTTAAGTATATAGAAAGTAAACAAAAAACCAACCTAATTTTAGAAACATTTGTTCAACTAAAATATTTATAGTCACATGTGAAGCAGACGACATCGATGTATAATTATTACAAATTATCGTTACATGCTTATCCCCAAATAATATAATATGTGACACGAACACTGCAAACTTGTTCCACATATGTTGGTGAAGTGTTGAAGTTGGCTCACCTACCAAGAAAACATATCGTACTAAAAAGAAAGGGGCACGAATGATATGGAATACTTGAAAAATCGTCATCCCACTGTGAAGCAATTAAAAATATTACGTTCTTTGATATCCTACACCAAGTTGCTTAATACATTTCTTCGTTTATTTACATGAAAAATAAGAAAAATGCTAATTTTTTCCATGGAACTTTAAAGTGAGGTGAGGAGAGGGGCGGAAATGTGAATTGGAATTGGACTAATTTATCAAATTTCCCTCTCTTGTCCAAAGTCTTATTTGTCACAATCGATTTTGAATCGAAAAAATTACACTATGTTGGCATGACATAAAAAGCAGATTTATCTAATCCAAATTTAGGACTGTAAGGTTGCATGCCAAATTGCCATTCTATAGATCAATTTGTATTATAAAATGTCGAAATTTAAATCGTTTACTATATAAAAGCTTGTTTTCGTGGCATTCAAAAAGTTGGACCATCTTATCCAAAGTTTTCATTTCAATTAGTGTGCAAGTAGATGATGTTACTTAGCGATATTTATTAACGTAGGGACTTTCAAGAAGACGGCGACTGGTTGTAAAAAGGTCCGGTCCAATTCATTTTCAATAACGTTCATCTTTGGGTCAAAATAGGTCACCCAACTATCATAGAAATGTCTTAAAACATGCAGCCTGTAGATTGAACACAAAAATACAAGACATGACGGACAGACAAGCTTACATCATTCGTCAACTATCTCCTAATCATTTTGTTTAGGCGATTTACTTTGCGGAAAGAATGTGCAAAACAAAATCGTTACGCAGTTGCAAAGAGAACTACTTTAGCTTATCGATAGAATTGAAGTAAAATATACTACACAAACGAAACAAATTTGTTACACGTTTATCGTTGCGACATTTTATTTTGCTGAAAGAAAAGAAGTTTTACTTCCCTCAAATATAAGTTATGCACATATGCCTCTTGCTCGTTATTATTGTTGTTAATTTACATAAGCTACAACGATTAATTGAACATGTGATAAATGTTAACTTCCTCTATGTGAATGCCTGGATAGAAACGCAATCAACTGGAGAAACAAACGAACATATGCGAATGCAATGTGATCTTATTAAAAAGCATTAAAGACCTCATATTGGAAAAGTGCAAAAAAAAAAAGAGAAAAATCGTCATGTAATTTATAATA
The DNA here is from genome assembly GCA_000688715.1 of Glossina pallidipes. Lineage (NCBI taxonomy): Eukaryota > Metazoa > Arthropoda > Insecta > Diptera > Glossinidae > Glossina > Glossina pallidipes. The sequence continues at coordinate 61,724 of KK499970.1, forward strand.
CACTTATAAATATACACTTATATGTATATGTATGAATTAGGTGTACAAATAAATGATCAAAATTAGCCATTAGTGTTTTAGTTGTTCACAAACTATATCGTAGTGTAAAGAGATGGATGACTAGGAAAAAATGCATCTGAAATTACGGAAATCATTAACTGGGGGTGGGAGTACAAATAAGCGCAAAGCAAGCTATCAAACAGTTAGAAATCATACAAAAAATTGTAGTCTTACGGGCAGTGAACACTTGCGCACATTCATCCGTGCCAAGCAAAAGCGACCCAGGAGACGGTATTGAACTTGTGTTGTGAACATATTCGGATTGCAGTCTATTATCCAGATCTGTTCACGACGACGCAATCATTTTTAGCAGATTAACGATTTTTCAAAGCTTAAGTTTTGCGAAAAGTATCCGACATAAGGCAAGAGATTATAGACAATGATGGTAAATATTTTCGATTACTAAGCTTTATAGCACGTATTGTTTAATTCAATTTGAATTTTATGTATGAAATATGTACAGAATTTATTTGCATACCCAACATAAGCATATAAATGTATACGTGCATACGAATTATTGCTGTGCATGCTTATAAGTGTTTATATTATGTCAACTGTGTAAAATGTTCAAATGAATAACATAAAATTTTCCCCTTAAAAACTGGTTTTAAAATATTATTGTATATGAAGTTCACAAATTATCCATTAGGTGGAAACCACATTAAACAAATATAATTTGCAAATGTGTATACATAACGTTTATGCAACACACGCACACATTCAGTTAGAGATATGCTTATTAAAACATTTAATGCATAGAAATGTAAAAGCAAAGGTTTGCGTGTGTGAATGTATACGCGCGCGCGCGTGTGTGCGTGTGTGTGTGTGTGAATATGTGCGTATGTGTACAGATATAAATTGAAATTTCAACACTATGAAAGCCAAATATGCAGTTTAAACAAAAATATCTTCAATGCAAATATACAATAGAGTAAATATCAATTTTTACAACTATACACCCATCCACGCAATATAAATATGTTCGCATTCTTTCACATATACATACAGTATTTATGTGTAAGCTGGCTTGCTCATTGGTTATATTGTACGAGGTTTTTGATTTTATTGCCGCAACAAACAAATTGCAATTACTCGCTTTACTGTTATTGTTATTAAAACTAGCGAATAATTGTCCGTCTTTGCATCGTACTCTCCATGTGTATTGCAATGTATATGCGAATTTAACAATTTACAAATGTCGATATGTACACCCACATACAAGCAGGTGTGCTTTCTGCTCATCACACTTGGCCTAAAGCATTGGTATGGTTATTAAAAACAATAATAGAAAAAAGGTTCGCATTTTTGATAATCAAAAGAAAAAAAAGGATAAATACTTCTACCATGTATATACATACACAAACGCATATATATATGTATGAATATATATACATATATATATATATGTATAGATATTCTTTTTTTGTTTCGTAATAAACAATAAGAAAGTCTACACATGACCAGGGAGTATGTAATATACCCTCATAATATCGTATCGAACATATATATTTACTTTTATTTTGTTTAAATGGACTTTCGTAATTAAAGTTTTATAGGCGTACAATATACGCACTTACGTATGCCCGGATATATATGTGACCTAATGCTTGCAATCTTTTCTATAGAAAAACATATATATACGCAAAATATTTGTGATATAATAAACAGTAAATTCAAACTAAATGTTAATTGAGTTAATTAACATTTTGGTAGAATTTCGAAATCAATTAAAAGTTCAATAATGAATGCAAGCAACATATACGCACTGCAATATGCGCCATAAATATCCAATTAAAATGTACTTTATAAGCGCTAAATTCAATAAATCAAATTAATGTGTATTCAATTAGACATTAGATGATCATAAGGGGCGGTAAAAAACTGACGCTTAATGTTCTGTTTTGTAGCTACTCCCAGTGCGTTAACTATTCGAGGAACAATTGCGATGGAACTTAATGCTCAATTGGAATAATGCTTACTGTAAAATAATCGATTGTAAGCAATTATATACAACTTAGATCGAATCATTTATTTCTTTTTATAAATTTTTTCGGTATTTTTTTGAATCCCATTACTCATGCGGAAGCAAAAGTGTTCTATGAACATTCATCAGACGAGGGTGAATAAGTCGTACAAAAAGCTACAAATTATTCAGAACTATTCGTGCACTATGCGACGTTTCTCCCTTCTAAGCGACATAAAAAAAACATAAGTCTTTTGGGATAGATATGAAGATTTGCAAAATCAATCTTAATCATTATGTCAACATTAATATGCGGCTAGTATATCACGATTTTAAGTTTTAAAGCGACTAGGCAAAGAGCGTCATATTTCATAGGTAATTTATTTTGGATATGGCACATGGATTGTAGAAATTAATAAACTTTCTATTTCCGGTGATGAGCATAGAAAGCTATCATATTCCCATTCATTTAGTATGTTATTGAAATGATATCATTCGCAAGCAAAATTTGTCTGCCAAAAAAATGTGAATATAATAATTTCGCCACTCGTATATGTAACAATGCGAATTGCTCGTTCTGTTTATATTCTTTTTTTCATTTGCTATTTGAAAGTCGTTTTTGCAGCATACACCCATTCGTCAGACTTTTCCTCCCACTTCCTTTCCATCTACTTGTTTGCCATTTCTTAATTCACTCCCCCAAACCTTTATCTTTCCCTCTATCTTTACTTTCATTTATAGTTCGCTTTTTAAAATTTTTAAATATTATAAGAAAAACCAAAACTTTGCTCGCTTCATTTCGTGGCTCTTGTTTAGAATGAACCAAAAACCTGTACCGTGAAAGGACTAAATATTCTAATACCTTAAGTGGTTTGAGAAATATTAAGAGTCGTTAGCAGAGAAATGTGTATTCAAGATTTCGTTCCACTCATATTCATGCAAAAAGGCATTTAGAACGAAGTAACGTTGTTTCCATTACGAGATCTCGTATTTCTTTGAAATTTACTTCTATTCTCTTCACTACTACTACTTTTGCTTACAAAATTTACCTCAATTGATCGGTTTTAGCGGAAATCGAATTGAGATGATGGGCGTCTAGAGTCCTTCATAGAGCGAACATAACTAATAGCTTTCTTCTTCATGTTACTGCGTAAACAGCACAACATGTGTATGATATTTATAATCAATAATAATTACATGTCACTCATACGTCATGTGAATCGTATAATACTCCCACTGACAATTTCACTCATAAAATGAACATTTTGCATGGAATAAGCTATTGATTGAATTACGGAAAAGCATTGTACTTCAAACACGACAAAGGGAGAGGGATGAAAGAGGGAGTAAGCAAGAGATGCTAAGCAATTTCTTTTTCTTAGAGTAGTAATATAGCAAATGGTGCCATGTTATTTGCATGGATGTTTGCTTGCATGCAATACATTTATAAATATGTGTGCGTACGGTTGTGCATTTTGTTCGTTTAACAAAAGTTAGACAGAGTGAGTCAGTTTCTTTAGTTTTAGTTAAGATGTATATGGAAGCGATAAAAAATAGATTTAATGCCAGAGTTCAAGCAAGTTTATATCTTCATTGACTTTAAGTAGAAAAAGAACAAACAAAACGAATCGAGAAAAATGAAAGCATAGAGAAAAAGAACTCTTTAAAATTTATCCTTTTGGATTTAGGAAAATTAATGAGGGAAGAGGGATTGGTTGTTTTTGTTGTAGTTGTTCTTTGTTGTTTCTTTCTCGTTCCTTTTTTGTTTTTGAGTTTTTCATTGTTAGCTGTTCTACTGCTGCCGGAATTGCTGTGAACTTACAACTTTTTTATTGATTGTAATTTAACTGTTTTACAAAAGCTTACACGCTTCGCCAAAATACCCAAAAGGTACGAATTCATTTAGCTGAACGATATAAAATAAGAAAATTAATGACTCAGTAATTTCAGGTTATTTTGTAATTTTCTTATGTAATTTTAAGCAGCACGATTTTTCTCCCCCTTTTGTCTTCTCTTCGTTTCTTTTCTTACTGCAGCCAATGTATGTATGTAATTTAGATGTATAAAATTAAAATAGAACTTTATTAAAGGCAACTACATAAAGAATCCCGAGAATTCATCAGAAAATCTTGCAAGGCAATGTGCAAAAAAAATAAAAAACAGAAAAAATTAAATGTATTAAAGGAATTTTTGCAAAATTTCGCTTTGTCAACAAAATTGTTTATGCTCTAATAAACTACAACAAACCTATAGATTATCATTATTTTATTGTAAGTTCATTTTTTCTTCTCTTTTGTGACAACAATTTTCTAAGTTCTTATCTCTTTCAAAAAGCTTTTACAAAAATGATAATCTGACAAGATTACATATTTTTTTTTTCATTTTTTATAAAGAACTTGGACATTATCAATATAATGGGATGTCATTTTTATCAGACAGTCAACTGAATGTGTGCATCTTATGTAAGCACAGCCTTTAGCTGATTATCAAGTATGTATAACAGAGCTGTGCTGCTTCAGTATTAGTTTATTCTGTATAAAGTTTTAGTTATTCTAGCACACATGCACTCACTTGTTATCCATAATTGTTATTAATTACTAGTGTAAGAAAGTACATATGCATGTAAACTCGTATATGCATTTAATCTCTACAAAAACAAAGTTTTCTCAAATATATCAATAAGAAGTTTCTAGATTATTTAAGATACCGAAAAATAGGTCAATAACTTTGGAAGCTTTGAGCTAAGTCGTAAATGCGGAGAAATTGTAAAGAAGATTGTTGTTAAGTTTTTGTTTTGTTGCCTGATTGCGATCTAAAGGGAAAATCCTGTTAAAAGTTTGGGAAATTTTCATAGTTACTTGCGTTCTGCACATTTTCTTTAAACAATGACGGTAAAAGTAGCAAAGTGAATGTGCATAAGGCAAGCTTGATGTAACGTCAACTTTTCATCAATAATAATATTTCTTCGAAGGTGAAAGCAATCTGCGACGAATCATTCTTTCATGCTTTTCCATAACTTAACTTTTCAGTTTTCACTTAAGTTATATAGGTAAGATTCATAAATCAATTAAATCATTATAAATAGATACACTGTGTTGATTAAAAGGTCGAAAGTTCATAGCGCACGACAAGCGAAGCACTGAAACACTATGTAAAGTATACATGGCGATATGCTCATGCTTCGTTGTTTGGAATAATGCAAAAGTCCAATGTTTTAATGGCCGTTAATACGCAACGAAGCCATCATTGGTCTCCCAACAACAATTGATGTAACAGAACCAATCATGAAAAGAAGAAAACTACAATATGTCAAAAGACAGGACGAAGTGAACGTGAACGTGAAGCGAAACTTGTGCAACGTTAACAAAATTGAAATAGAATGTCATTAAAAATAAACGAACAGATTTCCACGGTAGTTGGCTATGTCACGCGGTTTGATTACTTGCAAGTCCCGCTCAAGTATTCTTCTATTCTATAGGCCGCTAAATTTAGAGGAAAGATTTCTTTCTAACTGAACTCGTGATAATTGCGGTATAAGAAATCTCACTACGGACTTCCCTTGTGATCTTCCCCTACTAATCACACAATACACAATTTCATTATTACATTCCAAATACCTTTATTTATTTAGCTTCATAAAAGTGTAAGTATCGTATGACAGAAAACAGTAACGTTTTTTCGTTTATCTAAACCTTCTATTAGGTTTCTCTCACCCTAACATTATAACATACAGAGGAACATATTCGCATGTTATATATCATCGCATCTCCGATTTCGTCTTGCCCTCTTGTGACAATATATTCGGTATTCAGGCTATTGCTGAAAATTGTTTTATGTTACAGCCGTTTGGGATCATCATGCCTGAATGTGTTTTGCCGCACCAATCCTTTATATAAACCTTAACCTTTCTTATACAGTCTGTCGTATTTTAGGTGTTTTTTATTCCCCGACATTCAATAATGTACTGACTTTGAATTCACCGCTCAGTCTTATAATTCATATTCCTCTTCTTGTTACAACCCAATTACATCACACCCTGACTCTCACACTTATCATTTCCCTCTATTTTCTATTTCACGTTTTTCTTCGACATTCTTTTCATTTCATATTTTCAACTAAAAGTTGACACTTTTTATTAAGCGCCTTAACATATTCCTTGCCATGACTTTATCTACCTGTTTATTTGGCCTTAGCACAAATCGCTTTTTATACATTCATACTATTTCTTGCTTGATATTTATCCACTTACTCCGGGAACATGTCCGTAAAAAAATACATCGAAAGAGACCGAAAGATACTCGGATGAAGTGGATACGTATTGGACCCCTGTTTCATAGTCATCTTTTCCATCCAATACAAATGGCTCTGTCCTAGCCTACATATAACTTTACTATTAATTATAACACCTATCGATATTTATAATATTACATAATTATTCTAACAAGTGGGACCAAAACGAACTCCGGCCATGGTTGTCGCACAATTTTAATGGGCTTAAGTTTATCTCCACACTCAAGGCCTACATTTGTGTTAGAGGTCAAAAACTCCAATTAACTACAACTGGAGAAAGTAACATTTTTTGCATCAGGTCAAAAGAAACTTGGCTTCCCGAGCTATAGTCCAATTTCTCCGTCACCTTTAAATCTTCTCACACAAATATTGCGTTGTGTCGATTTTTTTTTGCCAGATTGAAAATATTCCTTGCTTTTTCTTTTTTATATGCCTTGAAGATGAATTTTTATGACTTTTTGCGGCTTTAAACAAAGTTCGATTGAGTTGAATGTGCTTTGTTGTCACTCTTTTCTGCGATACATTGACATGGAATGGATTACTGCTCCTGTCGTAAGTTGCATGTTTGTTAGCTTTCCGATCTTAATTGACTTTGCCAAAATACTACATATGCTTATGCTTCCCCTTTTTACTACGATATCTGTGATGGGGTGGCCACGGGGAACATCAAATTTTCCCAAGTAGAAAGTGATTAAGTCACCTTTTCGATTTCGATAACGTATCTTATCCGAAATGCTCCTCAATCTCGTCTTGATCGAGAAACCATTACAAAACGAAGTGTAGTGAAACAGAAAACTCACTCACCTTTAAGGCACAACAACGCAAAAAGTAAACGAATACGAAAAGTGCCTGCACATCAACTCAATTCATTTCTCATATTAATCTCTCGCAACTTTTATGTCTGAACATTCAGCTCATTGTCTACTGTGTAAAATATTGATTTTTTTTTCTCATCCAAATAAAAGGTCCAGAAGAATTAATTTTTCTGTCAAAAGCTTTCAACATTTTGTCGAAAAGAAAAACCATAAACCTCCATCATAATTTAGAATAAACTAAAAAAGGAGAAATGGTTAACTTGTCCCATCATTTGTTATTTACTTTTATGTAACAAAATTTTTAAAAATCGATAAATGGAAGGCAACACACATACCCGGTCGCATCGAATAAAAACAATTTTCAATTATTTAAATTGTGTTTATAAATCTCTTTGCATTAAAAACAATCAACGTTACCGGAAACACTCACGCAAACTTATCAATCCAATCCAATCCAATCCAATTCAATCCAATTCAATCCAAACCAAAACAAACGTTCTCAGTACATTTATACAACATTCACTTAATGATTTTTGTTTAATCAAGCTATTCCATTAACGTTGGCAGGATATTATATATAATTTACACCTTACACGCACACACACATATGTTTACATGCAAATATAGGGGGATTTATATATGGCAATAACTTTTACTGTAGACAAAAACGAGGAACATTAAAAAAGAAAAAAGAGAAAAAATACACAAAATATTGTAAAAAAAAATATTATGAATAAATACACACACACAAACAAAATTAAATCTATTAAAACTTATCTGATAATCTGTGTACAAACGTATGTCTGCATGCAGCCACGTTTGCATATTGCAGTTTGTTGTCATTTTATTGCTTAAAATGACAATAAATACTTTAAGCTTTCACTTCAGCAGCCAAAGCACATACGATTGCATATCATTTTTGCTTTATATTGCATTCATTGCAGTCGCCATGTATACACCTATACGCCATCATTTGTAGGTTGCATGAAGTCAGTAATAAACCAATTTCCTTGAATTTTCATTGTATTGCTTCCTATAAGAGCGAACATGTAATCGAACAGTTAGTTGTTCTTCCGCGCGCTCCGCTTACAATTAGTGATTAATAATCCATAAACGTTAGTTGAATGTATCTGGCTACCATGCGATATAAATGTTTGTATGGCATGAAATGCATATTTATGAATAGGCCGTTGTTAGTGTTTGGTAAAGTCCTCCTTTATTGTAGCATTTCTAATTATTCAATCAATGAAATATTATGTACGTAAGTATATCTTAAATTACGAGAGAGTAGTTCAACAGAATATGCCAGAAATCGACAGCTATTGCTGAAATGCATTACTTTGTGCCAGTCTGCGGTTTTTATCTAATAGGTTGTATAATTTTTGCATACTAGATAAGCAAAGTTAACCATGTAAACATATAAATGTAAAAAAAATATACCTATGGTAGTCGTTGTAATCTATTATAATAGGCCTTAATGGCATCGAGGACACATAAGCATCCATAAATAAGTAAATAAATAAATAATTTTTCACTGCAAACTTAAAACAATCCGTAATAAAGATAAAGGTAAGATAAGATGTCGATTTCTAACCAAATATCCACACTATTTTTAGAAAGGGTCATCATCAATGTCAAACGACATCAAAATTTGATATAATTTTGATCATTTATTCACGAGTTGGTTTTAGTGGTACCACATTAGTTACAACAGAAGAATCTACATTTTGTGCGTTGCTTAAACACTGCGTTCTTTTGGGACAAAATCCAACTCAAACTATGGATTGCTTTTAAACCGCTTATCGCAACTATTATCTATCCAAAACAAGAATGCCTCGCTGACTTTAAACGAGGTCGAATGCACACGAATGATACTACGGGCAATGCACGCTCGAAAGATGTCGTTACATCAGAAAATGAAAAAATTGTTTTCGATAATCAAAAAGTGAAACCGTGAAAGTTAGCTACATCCTAGTGATATCGAAAGCCAATGTGTTCGTTAGTTTGCTGCGTACTGTTTGTGCAATTATTGTTGCAATGACAAAATTGCAGAGATTAAAATTCGAGTTTTTACCCCGGATCAAATTCAAATATGATTCCCAAGGACATTTCAAAAGGATGCTCCAGGGCAAAATATTATTGGGATGATATGATGAAGTCTTTGCGAAAATTGATGCCTTAACATATCATTCTACAGGAAAAGCTTCCAAAGTTTACAGAAGATGTAACAACAGGTACGTGTGTATCTATCAGATCTACTTTTAGGTAGCAGTGTAGTTGGGCCCCACCTTTGTGGAACCACCTTTAATTAATCAATGTAATAGTTAATGTATGTCCTCTTGACTCTACAGCTGTTATTTAAATAAAGTTTAGGGCAACCTTGCACTGCCACTGGAAGAGGAACGGAGCAGTTTGAGTCATAGGTACGTGCCATAGCTGAGCTAGCTAGTTCGTGAGATGTGGAAGAGGTTCTATAGTTTTGTCCACGGACACTTCTAGGACGGTTGCACGTACTTGCCCCTTATTTAATTACCTGTTCCGCACCGTGCGTACGGTCTCGAGTTAGGTCCAAAGACCGCTTCAATCTACCTTTCTCTCATTATAAAGAATAACTCAGTAAATTTTTAAGAATAACTATATGTTATATGATACATTTTAAGTAAAAATATTTATTTCAACGAACCAAAAATAAATTCTAATATCCTTCGTGCTTATAGGGCACGAAGGCGGTACAAACACAAAAATAAAGTTCAATTAGTACATATAATCGATATGTGCGAGTCAAATTCAAAAGGTCAATAATCTTTGGTAACTAAACAGCAACCGGCATTTATTGGAACATTGACAGCATCGGCTGTGTCACAAACCCATTGGGTCGGCATATTCAAAATTGTCCATTTTTCTTTGCAACCACCTGACATATAATTTTTCGTATACTCTTGTCTGTAGAGCTGAATTTTCATGATTAACGTTGTCGTTTTACATTTTTCTCAGTAGCACAAAAAAATGAAGAGAGAAAAGTTCCTTTACAATTTTTTTTTTCCGATTATTAGTAATTAGGTTATTTTTATTTTTTTTTTCATTCATACACTCATGGACATAAATGGTACATTTCTCAAAAACTTATATAATATGAAAAAGATTCTTCTATTTCGCATATATATTTAGCATTCTGTGCATTTCATTTAAAATTCAACATTTTTTTTTTATTTGCAATTACATATAAACAAAGTAATCTTCTGTGAAACTAGTTTTGGTACTTTTCTATTATTATTGTTGTCATTGCATATTTTACAAAATATATTAATAAGCTTTCACAGAATTTACGCAGAATTGATATTGAATTGCAAGAATTGTTGGTAATGTTCGAAAGTGCATTTAGTGTCTGTTTTGGTTTCATAAGTAATTTATTGATTTGTCTTTTCTTTTGTGGTCGTATTCTCTTATGCAAATGACTTGTATTTTTTTTTTTTTAATTAAAATTTAATTTAAATAAATTAATATTTATTAATCTGTCAATATGATTACAGTTAGCCGGAGCCATTGCAATTTTTCGAAATCGAACTTTCTTCTCAGTAACTGTTCATAAATTATATTAACTTCGAAATTTATTATTTGTTTTCAAAATTAAATACACTTTTTTTGTTCCACTCCAGCGATAATCAATCATGATCGACCAATATAAAAAAAATTGTTTGTATTTTTTTCTTTCCGACACTAATCAAAACTTCTTTATTTGTTGGTCGATGTCCTCTCCCGCGCCGCAAATCAAGAACAACCCCAAAAACCGATAAAAATGGCGTCAAAACATCTCCCGCCATTACATTCTTGCCTTGCGACAACTTAACAATCCACCGCGGAGTTACATTCTTTTTCTAAAAGCAAAGAAATGTTAGGATTGTTATTAAAAAAAAAAAACCGCATTGCAAAGCGTTAAACCACTTGCACTACTCTTGAAGATTATTGAATTATTCATCTATGAAGTTGAATATTGTAAATAAATTTCTTTTCTTAGCTAGTCCCGGGAATTATTGATCGATGTATTACATTTCTTTTGCATTTATGTAAGCAATAAAATAATTTTTTAATGCCCGACTACGAGCACTAACATTCTCCCTTTGTTGACATGAACAAGTTTCTTTTCAATGCTTCTAATATGACATATACTTACATAAATTTCCTATATTATGACATATTTCCGCAATCGAATAAGTTTTAGTAAATTAAAATGAAAAGTCTTCAGTTGGACGCTACTGAGGCATCTGATTAAAAATGAAGAAAAACAATCGAAATGATTTCCTTTTACTTAATTGACCAAATATTTATAACAACAACAAGTGCTTATAATGATCACCTTATCAGATCTTGTGAAGTGCTTGCTAAAGACCCGTCTACCGAAATAGTGAAAAGTTACTTATGCATCAAAAATTTTATCCAGTTTCGTATCTAATTGAGTGGGAAAATTTATATTTGTAAATATTTTAAAAAGAAACTGATAATTTTATTAAATTAATTTTGCAATATAAAAACAACTAATTTTGTACTTTACTCTTTCTTTAATATTCTAATGGGATCAAAAAAGTAGACTGCAATGACTAAAGAGACTGACTCATTTTGGCCCCACATTTAGTTTCTAAACACTGTAATTGTTCATTTACTTATGGAAGGTTGCTTTAAGAATTAGTATTAAGGAGCATACAGTATCGTTTCCGATGTTCAAATAACTTAACTTCAAATTCAACTGTTAGCGATTGGCAATGGCAGTCCAATCAAGAACATGAAAGAATGTCTGATTGCCTTCTGGTTCCATTTCAGAAGCATGCCGCGTTAAGCATATAATGGTGGGTAAATAAAAATGATAAAAAAGCCCGCCATCGACATAGTGCCAATTTAATGCATGGAGAAAACCTATTCAATAAATTATAATTAGGAGCAGGCGGCAGAGTTAAGTGATATCATAGTTAAGCAAACGAACCAACGAACGGAGAAAATTACGAATATATACAACTATATTATATTACCGTGATAAACTCCGAGAAGCTGTCCCTTCCAAAATAAAATGTCTAAAAATCCCAGTTTTTATGTCTTCCTAAATGTTAAAAAGAATCAACCAATTTATGAAAGTCTATTAAAAAGCGGTTTAATAAAGATCGGTCTTACCACATATTGGAATTAAAATAAGGTCCCGTTAGCAACAAATGAACACCTGAATCAGACGATTCAATTGACTCCGGCACACATTAAGTGGCATTTAGAACAGTCAAGTCTTACAACCTAACCTAACTTTTTGTTCTTTACAAGACTTGCAGAAGTGTTTAAATTCCTTTTCACAAAGGCATAATGGGGCATAAAAATGCCTACGCAATTTGTAATACTTTAACTTTAATATCTGCTGGATAATATAACTACATTTGAAGACATTTCAACGAACATTTGATCAAAATTTTAAAAAAACTAAACAAAATACAAGCCCAACTTTTGAAAATTCTATAATGATAGATTTTTTGACCGACAATAAAAATATTTCTCCTAAATTAGCCGTTTCTCCGTCAAAATGTCTTTATTTCATTACAAAATACTAAACGAACTAATTAAGTAACAGAATTAAAGTGAGCCAGAGCACATAATTAAATGTCGTACACTGCGCAACAGTTATTCATATTACGACTTTCCAAAACAAGGCACTACAGGGGACGAGGTCTTAGCCGAATTAGTTCGTCTTTGGGCCAAAACACGCGGGATTAGTGTTTTTCCACTGAAATATCTGTTAGTGCGCTTCACATGTTGTAGTTGAAACGGAAAAATAGAAAAAGCCTTTCCTTTTTTTTTTAAGTACATAAGCTTAATACATAGTGTGGGTTTTGACCGACATATGTATTCTTTATATTTGTTCAATGCGTATACTTTCTAAAAAGTTTAAAACAACCCGCGTATAAATATTTCAGAAAGTGCTTAAGGCATTACCTTGCTCTGGTCGACCATTAGTGAACAGCGCAAAAAACATAAATTCAAAAAAATAATGAAGGAAACTCGTTATGAAGCCTGAGCGAGAAAGAATAACCTCTCATAAGTCCATTCCTGGCACATTCGTTAGTGCTTTGAAAGTGAAAAACGTGCTGCTTTTATTTCATTTTTAAAGTTTTCAACGTTTTTTCGGAAGCTAATACACTACATATATGAAACAAGGTGCTTGCTTCTGTGATTCCATTGTCTTCGCAAATCTTAGCAACGCAAAACATGTGTCGATAACCCTACCAACCGACACTGCTGGCACTGTTTTAGTTCGAAACTTTATGGAAGCCAAAGTTCAAAGCTATAGGGGAAAAAGGAACTTAAAACTATTTGGGGAATCTCCTGCTTCAAACCCACCCCATTTTAGAAGTCAAATGAAAATAACTAAAAAATTTATTGTTGTTAATTATTAATAAATTTTTATTTGTTTATTATTATTTATTACTTAATATGCGTTATGTGTTGTTTATTATTTACATTTGATTGTCTATCATTCAATACTTTATATTCATTATGTATTTATATATCTACATTTATTATTTCAAAATAAAACGGTGAAATTACTTTTTTTCCAACCAAACGCATTGACAAAAACCCATGCATGAAAACCGTTCATAGGCAAACATATGAAATATTATTTGTGTGCTTTCATATCTTTTTTTGTGTATACGGTGAGTGTTTATTTACGCATAAGTATTCACAACGATGCATAAAAACATATAAGTGTGTTAGTGTATTGAATTAAGTAAAAAAAATAAATAAATAAAAAAAAAACAATAATACCTACAACCGACAAAATGAACATAAAAAATATGCATTAAAGACAGTTTCACATACATATATACGTTACACATTTATATTTATATTTATATATATACATATATATTTATATATACACTATATATTTGTATATATATATAGAATAGTGTTGCGGTCCCGTTGCAATATAAAACGTAAAGCAGGGCAACGTTACACAATACAACCGAAAAAATGTGGAAAAAAATGAAGGTAACTTTGAATGTTGACATAGAGTAATGCCTCGAAGCATTTAATGCAGTCGTGTCGTGTTTTGTTCCATAAAATATTTGTCAAGGTTTGTTTTTCAATTTTTTTTATTTTGTTTTTGTTATTTTTTTGTTCAAGCTTTCTTTTTCCTTCCTTCCTCTCGGTGTTTTCTTTCCTTCCATCTATTTTTAGTATTTACATACACTTACGTACACAAATATATATATATAGTTTGTGCTATTTTTTTCTTTCTTTCAGCGACGTTTGACATAAAAAATACAACATCAAACCATACGAAACTAAACGTAATGAAACCAAAACCAAACTCAACTGAACTGAACAGTTGTACTGAACTGAAAATATTGAAAAAAGAAGAAAAAATTAAAAAAAAAAAAAAAAAAAAAAACTAAACTGAAGCACTCAGTTAACTAAGTGTGCGTGTGTGTATGTTTCTACGGTGAAAATGGGAAATGATTGAGAGTGTTATGCATAACAACAGCAAAAACAGCAGCAACACAAATAATAACAATAGCGAGGGAGTGAAATAAACTTGAAGAAAGTAAAGGAAAAAAAAAAACAACAGCAGTACATGCTTCAAGTTTTGAATTTTTATTATAGTCTCTACACTTTAGTATAATAGCTGTGTGCTGGCTTTAAAAAAAATAAATAAATAAAAAACCGGCAGCTTTAACAGTAACAGCAGCAGCAGCAAAAACAACAACAAAAACAACAGCAGCAGCAGCAGCAGCTTTCTAACTAACGTATTAACAGCATTGAGACGTGAAGTGTTTACATTATGAAGAACTCAGAGCATGCTTAGCACTTAAGTACCATTTGGTGTTGGATTATCAAACAACCATACGCATACACTCACACACATTCCTCCTAAGATAGGGGTGTACGTATAGCTATCCATAACTCATTGAATAAGTGTGTTAGTGTGTATGTAAACACACTTCATCTTTTGAATGCACTTGCTATGTGAAAATTTTCTAGTTAAGAGCATAAATTAAATATTAAAAGAAAAAATAAATTAAAAGTATTTACTCTTCGCCCCTTCATCTTCCATAAGCTAATTTTTTAAACAGCATTAAGTTAAACTGCTAATGAATTTAATGAATGTCTACACAACGTATGAGTGACATCTGTCATGTGCATACACTCTTCCTTTTTTTTCAGTAAATATTAATTATTACCCAACGTCATAAACGTATCATGCACATGTCATATGTTCAAAAATTCTCATAATCACCATTAACGTAGTTTTTCTTATCGACGGGATATGATGTTATACTAGTCCGTTCATTTGATTTACCCCATGACTGAGAAGACGCTGCCATTACAAGATGCTGAACCCAGTTAGGTGAATTAATTAAAAATCTCAAGAAGAGATCTCTATACCGCATTTACTTTAACGGATGGCTGGTACTTAGGCGAAATATTAATGGATTCAATTCGCAGATTCAATTGGAAAATTAATTTAAATAAACACTTAAACCCCTCTGCAATTCCCAAAGGTAGAAAGAAAAATATTAATGTATCGTTGTCACGTAGAGACTATTGAATCAGTTTGAAAACAATTCTTACTTTTTGCGCTAAGGAATTTGTCGTGGAAACATCAGGCTTCATTACCACTATACGAAGACAAATTACTGCTAATAGCTTTGCCTTTACTGGCGAAGCGTAGGTGCATTTTAGACATCAGCTTTTTAGTCAAGTAGATAAATTGTGCTATAGACTCTCCAACCATGTCAAATGAAATTCAATTCAATACGTCGGCCGTGCATGTAAAAGCTGTCCACTTACAAAACTTAGTCACAATGTACACCAAACTATGAATCGTTTAACCCACTGAGGTAAAAATTTGAAAGACTTTTGTAATCTTATCTCGACATCGGGCTCTATACAAACCGTAAAAAGACTCTTCATGCTGTTTGGGCAATGCCAATGTCCTACCTAAACTAAGTGAGTCATGTATAGTAGTTAACGGTGTGGAAATGAGTCTTACCAGGCTTTTTTTTGGCGTGTATCCTCTTAGTATTCGTTTGCAAGAAAATTTTTATGATCCTTAACCTTCGGATGCAAATTTGTTTATGGCTTTCTCTCACTTTGAAATCGTTTTCCTTTTATAATAATACAATTCTCTTGTACTAAATAATTTGAGTTATATAGAAATTAACTGACCTTGCACATATATAAACTCTGGAAATACCTTAGCTCTCTTATTATATGACAAATCGCATTGAAATTTAAAAATTGTACCTGACATGAAAACACAATCAATCTCATTGCAAGTGTCAATGTAAGATTTGATACACAAACGATGTTCGCAGTATTCAAAATTTCAATCCAAGGATTGTCCATGTCGGTCCATTGAGACATCCATAGTTAAAAGTTTACTGCTTTCATCCCAAGTATTGCATAAAAAGACGGCTATACACTTATTTTGTCTATTCCTGTTCCTTTTTTGTCTACTTCCTTCATTCTAAGAAAACCTGTATGGAAAGATTAAAGTGTCAAAGGCTAAAAGCCTTTACTCTTACTCTATATATCTCTCAATATGGTTTAAAACCTACTAGTCTTTAAATTGAAAATTTCGACTGATTACCAGCTTAGTAATTTTGGAATCACTGCCGTTGTACAATTTGATCAAATCAAACGTATATTGCAAGCGCTCTGTTTCTAGTTCATCGTAAAGTCTTGAGAGAGAATATGTTGTCAATTCCTTAAGTATGTTAACCAAACACCGCTTATATAGAGGTCATTCCAGTATCGCATTTACTTTATACCAATGCAACGATTCACTTGACGCACTGTTCAATTTGATTTGAGTTTATATAACCGATTTGAAGACAAAATTCTTCTTCATGCAAAATTTTTATACAAACTATTTTTGAAAATTCTATGGATTTTATGTAATGGATATAAAAGATTCGATTTAAACCGATTATAATAAATTTCTCCTTCATGTTTAGATAATTTAACAAAAATTTATGCCATAGCAGCGAAAAAAAGTGATGTCATATTTTAAACAAAACTTTACCTTACCTAAGTTACGGTTGCTGTTGTTGTGCATAAATATGCATTAGCGTGCACATGCATATAAATTCAATCATTATAACTACTCCCAACTCATTAAACAACGCTTAGACGGGCACATAACGATAGCATTAAACATGTTGCTATAAAGCTTCCTTCCTATCACTAACCCATAAGATGAAACCGCTGAAATTCAGCTCAAGTTGTAAAACATTATTAAAAGCCAACGCATTGTAAATTAAATGAAGTACGGAAGCAGCTTACTTTTGCATTGGGTTGTCCCGTAAGCAATGCATATACATATTTCAATTGCTTTCACTAAAGAAGTATGAGCGAGACGGTAAACTATCTGTAATTACTGCGTCCATTTGCTGTGAAAGCATTCACCACGTTTACCGAATTCATCCTCTTGTTTTTAATAGAAGTTTAAAAATTCAATTTTCTAAAGTTATAATAAAAGTGGAAGCGGATTATAATTTCTTTGTTACGCTTAATGAGTTCGGTGAAAACATTTCATGTCTTTATGTGTGTGGTTATAAGACCACAATGATTGATTTTGTTCCAAGCTAGACACTATATCATCTACAACAAGATCTATAAAAAAAAACGAAGACAGCTTTTATTTTTTAGGAGGGATTTGGTTTAGGGGAAATCTTAACAAGATTGTTAACTTGAAACTCGAACGCTTGCGTTTACGGACACAATCAATATTTGACAGTTTTGTACAATATGATTAAAGAGTAAATACAGAGCCGCAGGTCATGCGTGTAGATCATGCATTGTCAGAATATATTATTCTTATATATTTTTTGCGACTTATTTTCTGGAGTAAAGTCTTCCTTAATATTGTAAGCTAGAGAAACTTCTATCATACACTTGGCTAAATTTTGATTTGGGTCAAAGGACATTATCCAAGCTTTCCGATCGTTATATCATATTGATAAATTTACTGTTGCGTTCATCTTTCGGAAAACTGCATTTTCTAAATTATAGTATGCCCCATAAAATTTTAACGGCCTATAAATTTACACCTTTTATGACAATTCAGGTATACGTTTTTTTCGAGATGTGTAGAATTTGGTTTAATCCCTTTGCCTGTGATTAGACAGACAGAATGAGTCTATACTTTTCGCTCCATATGGTTCTCTGAACCATACTCTGATTTGAATGTAAAGGACTTCCTAGAGATACCCGAAGTTAGGTAATCCCTAAAACTTTTTCCTTAATCTTTGATTTTAAAGCTTACTCCCTTCCGAGCAGATTAACTTAAACGGAACAGGGTCGAAAAAAATTGATATATAAAGAAGAAAAACCTTTATCTCATGTTAAAGAAAAAATACTTTCATTACATTGATGGACTCATCCAGAACGTATTTAACGAAGTGATCTTTTGTAAATAGGAAGCCAAACGTTAAGAAAAGGGTATTTGCTTTCAACATTTTTGATTAAAAAATGAAAACTGGTTCTTCCTAAAGACTCTCAGTCGCGTGTGCTATTGATGCTTGCTAATGACATGACGAAGACCGAATTCAGAAAGGAAGCTTCAAAAATGGCAAATTATTCCGATCTGATTATCGTTTATTCTACAGAGCTTCAAGTGACTGGAAGTAAATTCGTTTGACCTGACATTAAAGTCCCAGAAAAAGACAATTTTTCATTTGGAAGCGAAAGTACAGCCAAGTGAGACTTTGTGTTTCATCCAAAGAACAATTTTACAGATAGTTAAAGTGCTAATTAAAAAAGGGTTTATTTTATTTATTTATAACTTTTTGTTTTTATTTTGAAGATAAACCGACTTTGAAAGACAAAGCGATCTGGTAAGCTCATGTTATTTGTGGAATAGAAACTCAGCACAGTTTGCACATTGTCATTGGAAACGCTAACGTTATTGTAGTTTTTTAATGATTTTGATTTTCTTTTTCACATTTCGAGATAAACGACAACATCCCCGCTTAGTTGAAATATTATTTCATTTTATTACGTTCAAGATAACACAAACGTAAATATTACCATAAACACCACTACTGTGCAGTGGTAACGAGAGATAAAAACATAGATGCACACGCAATATATGTCATTTTCTGTGTAGTTTAACTTGGTCGACTATTTATACTTGTCCTGATTTACACTCAATGTGAACAAAAAAAAAAAAAAAAAAAAAAACACATACACCCAATGCACACAAAGCTTCCTACATAATCTGCAAGATTTAAAAGGCTTTCGGTTATCGTGTGTTTATATTTGCTTGTTATTCTCTAAAAAGTGTATTAGTTTTTAAAAGGTGAACATTTTTGTAATTATTTTTATGAAAATTTTTACTTAAAGTAATAAATTTATTCTGCACATACATGCGATTAAACTAAAATAACACAGACAACAAACAAATCTGCTGTTCATTCATATCGAGAAGATAGAATTGTTAAAGATGAAAACATATACTGTCTCACCAGAGACCAACGAAGATATGTAGAACACGAAGATACATTAAACAGAAATTCTTTTTTGGTATGGTTTCAAATCAGCAATTATTTACACAATTATAAATGGAACGCTGACGTGAGTTACTTGATATTTTTTTCTGAAATGTAAAATAAACTCCGGTTATAAGTAAAGCACAACAATATATAAACCGCTCCGCGTATGCTTCTGCTTAATATGAAAATCCACATCGTCGACTTTTGTCTAACTGTATCCATGTCTGTCCATCTCTCACGCTAATCGTGCACTTGGAAAGATTGCGAGGGAATTTTGAAACTTCCAGGTTGAAAGCTTCTAAAGAGCTTAAAGTCTGGCTAAAAATGCCAATTTCGAAGGAGGCAAGAAAGAAGGAGCAGAAGTCTTGAATCCCACTTGAACTTTCCGAAGTAAATAAAAAGCTACGTCTAACACTGAAGATGAAAATACCTGTAGCATATCTCTAGGTTTTTTCTTCACAACCAAATTGTGAATAACGTTTATCGTCTCCTGCGCAGCCTACATTCTTCTTTCTTCTAATCTTTTTTTTAATAGAGGAAAAAGAAACAACAACTTATTCAAAAACTAAGAAATCGAAACCGTTTCGGCGCGGTATTATCCTATAATACCCGGTAGGGCTCAATCAATTGTAAGCAGAGCAAAGTCTGTGCTTGATTGCTGTTTACTCTATGGGAAGCACTCTTCTTCAAATTTTTATCTTCCAAACAGTTTCCCAGATTAATTTCTGAATTCAGTATTTCTTATCCTTTAACTACATCGTTCCTACCTGTTGTGACAAAAAAAAATTAAAAAAAAAAAAGTATTTTCTACTATCTACTGTGAAAGTTTCGGTTGAACAAGTAAAATTCCAAGCTCTAAAGCGATTTCGTACGGTTTTAATATCTATAAAATATATATGTATGTGTATATAGTTTTATTATATTATTTGAGCAAAAAATCCCTAAGAGATAATCCCCCGATATAAAGCTGGCCTTTAAGAATATTTTAATCTAACGAAATATTTAATCTAACGAAAAATTCTTAAGTCTTTATTAAAAACTTGTTGAGATACGAGGAGGAAGAATTAAATCATAGCGATTCGAGTTGATTTCAGGAGAACGAGTTTATAATTAGCCCTATGAATGCATCTAAAGCATAACTCTTGGCAAGAAAGAAGCTCAGGGAAGATAAATTTTATGCAATTTCCTAATTAAAAAACATCATCCCTTAGAAGCGAACGGCAGCATTTAGATCACCATTGCGATTGAAAGAATCGATGTTGACTGCATTTGTATCCGTATTACCGGTGCCATGTTTCAAATGCAATAACTGAGTTATTATATTCTTATCTTTTAAGCGTAGTTATAAATATTGGACATAAAATATTGCTAGTCGAGTATATAAAAATATTTATGAAACAAAGCTGTTATTAAAAGGTATTCTGCCTGTTCATTTCTTTCGTTCTTTTTTATATTCAATAAAATACAAAAGCAAATTAAACCAACTGTAGAATTTTTATATGTGCGCTCTGACTAAGGTAGCTAGGTAGGTAGTAAGTCATATAATGTGGGTAAGCCATTATGCGTGCGTGTACGTTCATTTATACGCTTGACCATTTGTTTTAATAAACAAGTTTAACATAAATTTAATTTGTGTGTATATGTACTCAAATGAATTTTTTTTCCTTTTCTCTTCCTCTGTTGCCTATAAATTTTTGCGCTTTTCTTTAATTTTCTTTTTTCTACGAAAACATTTCCTGCGCAGCGAATTTTCTATTTATAGGAGAAAAACTCATAAAATATTGTATTTTATGTGCGGTAAAATAGCTGCGATTTTATCAGCCGCCTTTTATTGTAATTTAGAGCATAGTTTAAGTGTTTAATTAACTCGAATTCTGTGCGATTTTCATTTATTAATTTAAAGCATTAGACAAACAATTTAAAGAGAATTTTTCAAAATGTGGAATGAATAGCGCGAAAAATGTGTATAAATGAAATATTTTACAATGAGATCCATACGATGTAGGGGGAGCTTTTTTTCCAATTTTTTATTTTAACACCTAATAGCTTTAAAGTATAATCTATTTATTTAAATTTTGTTTGATTTAAATTTCCTCAATATGGCTGACGCTCTTGTATCTATTAACGAAAGATACAGAGATCCTATAAGGAATGGCATCGTGGCTCGTCACTCTGCGTTGAACATACTAAGGCATGTAAATATTTTCCCACGCATAACAGTAATGAACGCCAGCCGTATTCTGCTGAATAAATCTTCTTGTTGGTGTTCTTTTCTTTTCCTATTTATGAAACAATTGGTGTCACAACTCAATTTGTCCGCCTGATGTATTTCTCTTCCTACTTGTGAAAAAGCAACTTGTAGGTAATATTTGAGTATTTGTATTAAATTCCATCTACTCTTTTCCGTCTCTTTTAGCATTTAATCTTTCATCGACCGGTACTTCTTCATTTGTTTTCTTTGCTTGCGTTCTCTTATAGCAGTAGAGAGTACCGCAGATCCTGCCTAACCTGCGAAACCGACAAAAAAGCGGTTAAAAATAACCGACCAACAGAAAAAGTGCAATCTAAACTGTAAGTTCCAAGGGGAACTGTGAAATAGCGAAAGTCAGATTGTGGGACACCATGTATACTTCTTTCCTGCACCAAATATGTGATCACTTCGATTACACGACGTTTGCAAATGCGGTTTACCTTAACGCTTTGTTTTGAAATTAATTACGTCTATTTTCCTTCAAGGAGTAATCCTGTAGGTTATTTTCCACATTATTTTGCATCGTTTTAACTGATTCCTTTAACATTCAATAATGACATTCAAAAGGGTAACTAACTCTTTATGACTCAAAAAAGTCATTTTACTATATAAATTTACTTAAAATTACCACTACTTGAAGCTTTTGTCAATTTTTCCTTAAATCTATGTTTTTCGAGCTGATCACTTTTCTAGCGTGTGTAGTGCTCAGTTGAAGCTGTAGGGTCATAATAACTTTTTTCAGTGAAAGGCGTAAAAATCCGTATTCAATATTAAATTTATGCAGTTTTTATATGGAATAAATTAATTATATACTGGTTTATTGATTCAGAGTTTGATAAAAGAACGAAAAGCGTAAAAAAAATACTTTCGTATGTTACAATGTTGTTCCATGAGACAGAAGCGTATCCCATGAAAAAACAATAAGTTATTTTTGCGTAAAGTGGATTTCCATAAATACGCCCATGGATCAGGTATATAAAGTTGTTAAAAATATGGTGGGACAAACTGATAAGTCTCTTATAAGTGAACTTGAGAAAGTTACCTTATAACCTCCTGCTCGTGCAGTCTAACATAATCCATTCATGCCTATTAAAACAAAGTAAATTTTTCTTTCCCAAGCTAGTTGAAAAACCTCTATTATCTTGGTTTGCAGTAATAAGTGATGATCGATGTATTTTTATAGTCGAGAAAGGAGCTAACTTAATCCAAGAAACTCGTAAATGTAGCAGTAAATGCAACATGAAGAACAAACGTATGATGTATAAGTGATTGTAATTCATCCTAAGTGACTTTAAATCGTCTTTAGTTAATTACAATACATTTCCCTGATAAACTCCGAGTGGCTTTCCTTTCCAATAAAAAATGCCTAAAATAATTTTTTCTATCCGCCAAAGTGGCTGAGTAGACGAAGGGTCTCGGCAAACGACTTGATAGTCGTAGGTTCAAATCTCAAGTGCAGTAGAGTTTTCAATAAAAGCTGCAGCCTTAGATGCTAATGCTTTAAGACTTTAGTCTTGGAATTTATATCTCTGGCTAAATTAATTACACTAATAATAATTAAAAATTAAGTCTTACACATTTTTTTTTTTTTTAACCAATAAGTGATTAATTACTTAAAATCTTAGTAATTTAACTTTGTTTTCCTTGTTAATATTTAATTGTTTAAACCCTTAAAATGCTGATACATTTGACTCTTTCATAATTGTTATCGTTTAATTTTCTTAGTAAATTATTTACCTTTTGTTGCAGAAAAGCTAACTAAATTAAATTTTCTTATTTTAATTTTTATTCCCTGCACGTATTTTTGGACTGTTACAGTGGTTCCCCTCTTAAGCAAAGGAACGAAATCCAAAGTAAACAAAGAAGAAAAAAGTAAAAACACTATAATGGAACACGGTCCACCATTACATGACAGTTACTCATATAACGGCTTTTCAAAACAAGGTGTTATAGAGGAATTAGTCAAAAAATTTGTCCGATCCGAACTATTTTCAACAACACTCGTCCTTGGATTAAAATACGTCGGTGTGCCGAATTCCATCGAAATATTTCAAAAATTTAAATTTATGGATTGAACACAAGAAATTAAACGGGCAGACAGATAGACAGACAGACAAGCTTTAATTGATTGATAAGATGATTCTGAATCGATTGGTTTAGTAGAAGGTGGGTCTAGCTCAGTTCCTTCTTGGTGTTGTATACATATCCACACAAACTTATGGTGTACAAATGGTGTAGGGAATAAAAATTATTGACAATAAAAATAATTTCAAATGACATGTCATGAAGGATGGGAGGACGAACACGCGAGCTGATTTGATAGTTCAGCAGTAAAGAGGACAAAAAAATAGTATACCCGCAGCCGAACGACAGGAGCTTAAACTTAATGAGCAATAAGAGCGTTAGAATTTTGTAGGTTTAATTAATTGTCATAACTTTCTATGTGTTTGGAAGAAGCCAAAAAAAATTTTTTAAAAGTATTCTTAAGTATGTTTTTAAGTACATTACATGTCAATGAAGCATATTCTTAAACTAATTAAATTAATAATGCAACTTTATTAATTTTGTAAAGTGCTTTTAAAGAGAGAAACAAAACATTAAAAAACGAAATTCCCAGACAAAAAATTGCAAAATTCTCGTGGTTTCTAAATGAAAGTCATACGCGTACGTACGCCCCTAACGCATAACTTTTTAGCGAATAAAATGACTTGAGAGTTTAAGTAAAATATAAAAGATTTGAATGAATTGTTCGAGTGTTTACACAAGTTTCGTCTGCTTACTGCTGTATGACATTTTTAGGGTCTATACAGTAAATGAGATAAAGAGCTTAGTACATTTATTCAGTAGCAACAATAACACAGTCACAACTAAGTAAACACGTGAAAAATAAATCAAAATACAGAGTAAGGTTATATGCGATATACAGCGAATCAGTACACACCTATCATACAGTGTCAAGATGTCAAAGTGTTCATCGGCTTCTTTTGGGAGAGAAAAAAACTGAATTCACGATCATTTTTATATAAAGAAGAAGACGATTTGCCTGAGTTACTACTACAAATGACATTTGTTAGATTAGCATCTGTCGCACTTTCCATGTCAATAAATTTTCAAGCTCTTGTTTTAAAGATTATTTTAAACCGCTTTTTATTAAGGATGCATTTGCAGTTGTTTTCGATTCAGGTTCGATTCTACAACGTTGCCAATAGTTTGGATAGGTGGATTGAGAAGGAGAACGTTTGGCAGACTTCGTTACTCGCATAAAATGTGATTCAATGAAACTAAAATTATTGGCAATTTTAGAATATATCGAGCATGCAGATATGGGGCAATTATAGAAATGATAAAGTTAGGCTAATTAATCAAGAGATTGATAGACCGACACCGATCAACAAGTGAGGAGGCAAGCACACATTTCGGCATTGTTAGATCACCTTAAAGTAGAAGATAAGCAAATAAACGGTTGAAAAATTTAGATCGGTTCTAATGAGCCCGAATAATAAATAGATCAGATAACAATAATAATGAGGAAGAATAATAAATAGATAAAATAATAGAAGCAGACCTGAAATTTATATTATTTATATTATTAAACAAATGGACCGATGGACAAATATATAAATTTTAATCGTGTTTCGGTTCCTAAGACGTATTTCGCAAGATGTAACGAATGTACTGATAAACCTGACATTTTCTCGTCTTTTCTTCTGTATTTCAAATGAAAACATCCTCGTGTACGTGTACACACTTTACCGACTCTCTAAAGATTCTAAATAACTTGCTACAAATTATTCAATTTTTTTTAACTTTCTTTTTATACGCTTGAATGTTGTGTCGGTAATAAATGAATGAATATGTGTACATAAGCATGTATGCGTGAGTGGGTATGTTTTGACTGCAACTGTGTAACTAAACGGCACACATATGTGAAAATTGTGTATATGGTCTTTTAAGTATTTAAGCTTATGTATGTAAGTGATGCGTAAAAGTAAATGTGTGTGTATGCGTGTATGTAAGTGCGCTCGTGTGTGCATATACATTTACGTGTGTGTGTTTATTGCGATATATCAAAACATGTTTTGGCTGCAAATTGTCTGTATTCTTTTTTGCTCATCTTTAAGTTTCTTTTCTTTGCCTTATCTTCGAAACCATTTATTTGGTAGTTTCGTATTCGTATTTTTCTCTTTCTCTTTCTTTTTTTCTATTTCTATTAAAAGCATTTTCTCAGTTTATAAAGAATGAAGACCAGAAAATCCAAGTGGTTTTTGATTTTATTCTTGTTGGTTGATGCTTTTCATTTTGTTTTTGCTTTTGCTTTTTTTTCCAAATATTTTCCACTATATTTGATCATAATCTTTTTTTATTATTACATTTTCACATCCAGCAGCTATGCGGTATTTTTGGCTATTGAGTCGAATACTAAATGAAAATGAGACCCAACAGGCCAAATATTATTATTTCATTTATATGTCATGGCAAATAAATTTATACATATTTAGATAATTTTCAAAATATATTAGTTTTCCTTTGTCCATTGTTATTATTATTTGCGTTGTTGTTTTTAGTCTTTTGAGTTTTAATAGTATTCTGAAAATGCAATTTGATCGAATGCCAAAAGCATTGACTTTAAAGAGTAACGTTTATAAAAGCAAAAACTCTTTAGCCGTAATGTGTATGTGAATATACGATATTTCACATAAACTTAATTACCTCTATATATCACTCATATATAAACGTCGGTCTATATAAGAGTTGCTTGTACGCTTCACTATTTGTTTTTTGTTTTTTTTTTTTTTTTTTTGTTTTCTATTTTTATGTTTGTTGTCTATATGTTTGAATTAGCTTTTTATTGCTTTTTAATCTGGCTCAGGGTAAAATTTGATAGAATGCCAAAATATTGACCTCTTTGGGACAAACATACAAACAAACAGTCAGCTCAGCAAAGAGTTAAGCAAGCAAACCAAAACCCAAAAAAAAAAAAAAGTAGCCGTAGCAACCAAACAAACGTTAGGATCTGCTCTGCTAACATTCAACCAACCAAAGAATAACTAACCAACATAACGAATCAACCATTTAACCATCGTAATCATGATCATCATCAACGTGGTTCTCAACCTAAGCCATGACTTTTATACTTATGGGAAAAAACAATAAATGTAAAGAGATATCCATCAGAACAATTTAAGAAAAAACAAAAAACAAAAAATAAATAAACGCAAATAATTTCATACAATTTTATAACTATATTATTGAAAAAGTATTCAGCCTTGCTCTTATTCAAATGCAAAGTAATCTACATGAAGTCATTTGGTAACTAATACATGAAGATGGTTGATTTAGACTTTAATCTGGGAATTTTTATGGTCAGATATAAGCTATTTTACTTGACTTTAACTCATGAGATATAAATATCCTCATGAGTGAGCGAGTAGGTAAGAATGACGACTATCAAGTCAGTCTTCAGGGTTCAACAAATCTCAAGTGCGGTAGAGTTTACCCTGATTGTAACTACAGTAATTGTTCAATTATCAAAGGCATAAATAGAAGTGGCCTCGCTGCGGCCATTACTTCCGTACCCTGTTCTCCATCCCCTCTACTTTCTGACTTGCTACATGTTATATGAATGTGGGACATCGTCTGAGTGATGGGCTGCATTAAAAACAAATAAATAAATGCACTCGGTTTAATTTAATTTATTTACTATAGATTTTGTAAAAAGAATTCTTACGGTACAACTTAGAATTCTTCCTTCCGGTATGTAAGCTACTAGGTTATTGGGTATCTTACGGGATAATAATAATCTTTGTTACTAAATACCTCACTGAACTTCGAGACAACCTTTAATTACAATTTTTATAAAAAAATTGCAAAATTCTCTTATCCGAATTAAACTTTGTGTTTACATATAAAGATTAAAAAAATAAAAGGTCTCTATTTCCTATTACTATATATTTCATTCGCGTCTGAAGATCATTACCCGTCATTACCGCCAACATCAGTTTGTGTGTTGCAATGATTACAACAATCTTCTGGAAAAATGAATCCGTTAATTTACTCCAATGGAGAGCCAATTATTTACGCCTAGTATTATGCGAAATCCCATGCACTTTAATTGCTAAGATTCGTTAGGTGGGGTCATAAATAACTTCACTTTTTTTCAACATTTTGTTGATTGGCTTCAATTTTGATCCAATATTGTGTTTAAAAGGTTTTCGTCAAAGTCGGAAGAACGTCCCTTCTTCCAGAACGGAATTTTGCCAACCCGTTTCTAACTGCCCGATGTTATCAGTCCTTCATCATATACGCTGCATATTTTTCCAGTAGTCGCCTTTGCAGTATCGCCTTGTTTAAATTTCCAAAGGATCACTCGTCTGTTCCGGTTGCTTATAGCGGGTAAATGCGAACAGTAGATTGGTTCTAGTTGCATCGGAATTTACTTATAACCCGACTTTATATGTTCCCAATGCAAGTTGTAATATCATCAAAATATGGTAAACACGAAACCTTGAAAAATGCCTTGATAGTCGTGTCTGAAGACTTTGAAGTTTTCCTGTATCTTTGCTTTAGTTAAAGAAAACTTTAAAAAAAAACTGAAGCTTCATTTAAAAAAAAAAAAAAACTGAAGCTTGGTTTTTTTTATTTTTTCAAAAAATTCAATCGATCGATTGTGTTCTCCATTTAAAAATATTTAAATTTGTTTAACGAATTCGAACGATATTGAATCTCTTAAGAACGAGGGATCAGATTGTCTCTGTGCAAGCATGTAAACATACCCGAAAAACCTATAATCAAGGTGAGAAAAAGCTTTTGTGCAAATCTTACCTTGGCTCTACAAAAGCGCATTTGCATTTAGTAGAATTAACGAGACATGTCGCATTACAGAGTGATATGCTCAAATCTATGGTATTGAAAATTAAAGCGACTCCAGCAATTCAAGAAAATGAATCGGATTTGTCAGTAAACAACAAGGAATTGCATAGTTTCTTAAAAATCTGGGAAAACAGACGTAGAGTATCCGGGATATTTGAGAGATATGTGAGACACAGCTGGCCGTTTTTTATGCATAGTGAATAAGTTATGATGCCCCCACAAAATTATCATTGGAAGAAGAATTATAATGTTTTCTTTAAGAAAAAAAAAAAGAAAACATTCTCCAATTATTATGCATAAAAGCCCGATACTTTTTAAAGGGATTTATACGTTCATAATTGCTCGTGTGCACTGGCATTCTTATGTATACATTTTTACTTTGTACGTACGAAGCGTTATCCGTTCACATTCATTTTGCTTTTTTCCATAATATGCAGATTCCTTAAAATATTCAGTGATTTTTCAATAAATTGCATGCTGACCCACAAACTCACACGCATTCGTTCATACTTATGCATTTACTGTTTTACATATTACCACCATGTAATGTAATTATAAACAGTTATTACACTCGAACGCTTGAGTGAGCCGAAAGGCAGCTGCTTACTGCCTTTTGTGAAGCCTGGACTATCTTATCTCCTTTCAATTTTTTCACACTCCCCAGCACATCCAACTATTTCTTTTACTTATTTTTTCATATTCGTTTATTGTAATGTCTGTTTAATTATTTTATTGCTTCTCTGCTCAAGCCTGAAGTGTTGTTGCAGTGGAAATCACATAAAATTTTAATGTGTTTTAATTTAATCATCGACTTTTAAAAAGACTTTTCAGTTTAACAAGAGAAATGTAATCAGTATGTGAAAATAAGAGAACGAAAACAAAAATTGTAATGTCTTTAAGCCACTAATCGGTTCTCTTATTTGTTGTATGTCATGTTATTATAGATTACATCTTTTATAAACAAGCCAATAAAATTTACCTTCCGTAAGTCCAATGACTTTGCATTGTACTGCACTTCCTGCCTCTTGACCCATATACATGCATTGTTGTTTTTTTTTGCCTCCGAACTCTTCATTGGGTGGGAAACAGTATGTTAATGAAAGCAAAGCAATAACTTCACGTCATCACAGAAAACTACTAAATCAGACTCCAACACGCATACGTTGTTATTGCTGATTATAATGTAAACGATAGAAAAGAAAAATATTTACATAAAAATTTTCCTGGAACTTGTTCTCCCACTTCATTGCAACTTTATAGTAAAACTCTTTAATATTTTTCTTAATTATATGCTATGAGCTACTTGGAAAGTTAAGAGGAGAACGAATGTTTACAATTATGTGCTAGTATTATGGGATTAAGAATACTTTGATATTCAAACAATTAAGAAAATTATATCCGGGTGTGGCCGAATTTCGCGTACCCATCCCCATTGGTTTACCACGCCCCGATAGGATAAAATTGATATTGAAAGAAAGCAGCGTACTTTCGAATTAAAAATGGAAATGGATGGACTCCCCTCAAAAAAAACTTTGACATGGAGCCCAAATTTGATTCATACTAAATGTACTAAAGTACTTCTCCGCAACATCCAAAGCTGATATGGGCGCTTAAATGATATGAAAGGCAATAAATTATTATTAAAGGCGGACTTGCTCTGTTTCGCAGAAATATGAGCTCTGCTGGTTACAATCTACGATATTCCAGGGTTTACTATAGTAGGCAGAATCAATGAACGTACGGACATTTCAGATCGTTTTGCAGAAACAAATGAGTATTATAATTTAAGTCAGGGAAATTAAGCAGAATTTTTATGCAAAACTGACATGAGTAATGCAAATCTGACACCGCAATATATAGGATTTAAACAAAAGCTTATTGGTTACATGGTATCCCACAATCCCAATTATTCTGAAAGAATATTCCAACAAAATTAATTTGCGAATATAGATAAAATGTTACAAAGTAAGGAGGAAATGAAAATATTGTACACGTAGGTGACCTTAAGATCAGCCGCAGAGAGCTGGATAATGCCATCAAAAAGATGCTGAAAAATAATGATTTCTTCTCTATTTTACATAGAAATGTAGCGATAATTTTGAAGCAGTCTCAAATCGATTGAACGCTTTTAAAAGTGAGAAATTTGAAGCACCTACTAGGAGGATCTAACTTACGAAACGCCCTAAAGCTATCGAAATATAAATAAAAATATCTTTTTTTATGTACAATCGTGCTTTAATATTGTAATTATTGTATCTTTAATAAAATGTTTGTATGGTAATCATTCGTTGTACTTCCATAAAAAAAGGTTGTGAAGAAATTTGGCATACAATTTACCTTTTATATCAATCAAATCAATCAAAATCTACTCTCCAATCCCCCTCATTTGATGCTCCTATCGACGAGGATGCGGAAAAAGAATTAATCCACCACTTCGTAACTTCCTCGATATTTAATTTAGAATTAACACACTTACCTTGCCGAAATCTACTGTCCAAGTCCATTTATTTGATATACTGCTAAGAAAAAAATAAACTTTCCATGTTGCATAATCCACCATATTTATTTTATAATTAACAAATTTTTCAAATGAGAAATATATAAAATGATTTTCAATATTCGGTCTTGTTTACGAATTATTAGTACATAACTAATAAGCAAAAAAGTCGAAAAAGTGAAAAAAATTTGAAATTTGATCAATTATAACTTTGTGTAGAGAAAGGGAGTTGCCATCGTCTTACGCTTTATTATGGCCGCTTGCTTTGACCAACACCAACCTGGGTACAGGAACTTCCAATGTTTCTAACAAAAAATTGTAGTCGATATCTTAGTTTTTGCGAGCAGGAGAGCGTCAACAATCTGTCTTAATAGAGGGAAAGACTGAAGGCTAAATTGATCCACACTTTCGCACTCATTAAAAATATTGGCGGTCTATAGTGTCTCTGTTTATTGTAAACATTATTACAAAATGAATATATATGAATGTATGTGATTAGTATAGAAAAATTAGGATTCGAGTAGAATAAATCAAGTCGATTAAGCCGTTTTTAAGCCGGTGCACCTTCTCTTGCGAGCGTCGTGAACTGCGTCAGCCGCAAAACGTTTATCTGGAAATTTTTTTTCTTCAGCAAGATCGATTTATTAAATGCATTTGCATATAAACTGTCAGCTAATTGATTGGGAAAGATTCATAGAGAAAATTCCTAAAATAGCATAAACAAACCGCCTGTCTTCGCCTTAAAATTAAAATTATATGCAATCTGCAAAATTTCCTTTATGTTAACTAAAATTTTTGATGCTTTGCAATTTTTTCGATGGAATTTTTGTTAGATCAAAACTAATCATTTTGTTGCCATTCTGAAGGTTAACTTACTATCTTCAATTCTCAACCGATTTACATTGAATTTCAACTATACCATAATATTCTTTAATGAATTGATTGACTGATTGAGTCATGTTGACTTTCTAACCGATTTTAACAAATTTTTATCAGAAGTAAAAAATTTTTAGACAAACATTCCATATAATCAATATTGTAAGAAAATGTTTCAAGTGGGGTTTTTGTCTTTCCTTTCTTTACGTGACATTGCTTTCGAGAGAACTAAGCCTCCTTTCAATTCTTTCGAATAATTTTTAAAAATCTATTTCAAATACCTCAACGAATGTACGAATATTTTTGAAAAATTTGAACCATTACATTGTCGGATGCATTCGGGTAAATAGTTCGCAAAATCCTGGCTCCCATGACAGCATTCGTCTTCGGAATAATCTGATGAGTCAAGGAATTGGAAATCTTTCAATGCGAACCATGCCTATGAAGGTTGTGAGGCATTCCAAGGACTCCCCGATATAGTCAAATTCAAACAGCTGGTACTCGAGCAATGAGTGGTATGAAAGAAACTCAATTTCGTCTATCGTTTTTAGAGCTTAACCAATCTTATCGAATAAATCGTTCTAATAAATTCGTACGCTTCCTGTGGAGTGTT
This sequence comes from Glossina pallidipes, assembly GCA_000688715.1. NCBI lineage: Eukaryota > Metazoa > Arthropoda > Insecta > Diptera > Glossinidae > Glossina > Glossina pallidipes. Next base: position 94,489 of record KK499970.1, read on the forward strand.
TATATCTTTAAAAAATTAAAATTTGTAACTTTGTGGAGTAAGGCCTAATAAAAATATGAAGCTTGCTGCATGAACGAAGAGGTGTATTACGAATCAAAACGCAGTAAACAGGTAAACGAGCAAATAAAAAATATTTGATGAAAATAAATTTTGGTATCGAAGTACAAACGAAACTATGCTATCTACCGAATGCAAATACCACTAATTTGCCTACATGAACACGTCAGGTCAAACCATGCAATGTAATTTTCCTGAGTATCTTTCTGCAGACTGTGCCCAGGTAAGTTTCGCAATAATTGTCATATTAAAAAAAGTTACGTGCATCTTACGATGAAGTTTACCTCGCAATTTAGCGTCAGGAAAATTTTCGCATCGGGGGAAAGCCTCGTTTTATTACGCTGCTTGTTTTCTAACTCGTTTTGCAGGAGATAATATCAATTTTCAAATTTAGTTTATTTCATAACCTCTACGGTCAGTGAGATTTCAAGAACAAATAAAAGAAAGACACACAAAAGAACGGAGACGGAGAAACACGTAAGCAATAGATTGAAAGACCACGAGACTTACAAAGGACTGCGAAAACCGCCAGTCGGACAGAGCCACATAATATTTTGTGCGAATCGAAACAGTATTATGAACAACACGAGTTGTAGTCCTTATTGTATGTATGACAATTTCTTAGACCGCCGAAGTTTACTGCGAATATTTCTGAATATTGGGAAAAGCCTAACAAAAGCTGGATTAAACCTTTTCTACTATCAGTTGCAAATGTACTATGATGGAATTCTTAACCATCACAGGTATATGGATTAAGCAAAACACTAAACGGACCTCTATTCTAGAGAAATCAAACTCAAACATTCAAAAACAGGTAACTTTTCTTTAACACTTTGTTTGCTAGAATAATCAGACGATCAATTAATTATACAAACATTATGTGTAGTAATAATTTCGCATAGCAAAGAAGATTAACTAAGGATTATGTAACATTCGTGGGACAGTTGTGAGAAACGCAGTAAAAATTGTACGTAAATATTCAATCGTCTTCATCAGCCCTTCTTACCTTATTCCCCTTCTCTCTCTCTCTCTCTCTCTCTCTCTCTCTCTCTCTCTCTCTCTCTCTCTCTATCTTTTTCCGTCTCACACATGTATGAAGAGAACA